>CM055901.1:56604739-56943970 GCA_029582155.1 Panopea generosa
AGTGTATATGAGTCAAGTGTATATGAGCCAGTTGTATTTGAGCCAATTGTATATGAACCAAGTTTATATGAGCCAATTGGTTATGAGCCTGTTGTATATGAGCCAAGTGTATATGAGCAATGTGTATATGAGTCATGTGTATATGAGCCAGTTGTATATGAGCCAAGGATATTTGAGCCAAGTGTATATGAACCACGTGTATATGAGCCAGTTGTATATGAGCCAAGTATATATGAGCCAGGTGTATATGAGCCATGTGTATATGAGCCATGTGTATATAAGTCAAGCGTATATCACCAGTTGTATATGAGCCAGGTGTATATGAGCCAGTTGTATATGAGCCGCAAAGTGTATTTAAATCAAGTGTATATAAGCCAATTGTATATGAGCCAAGTGTATATGAGCCAGTTGTATAATAGTCAAGTGTTTATGAGCCAAGTGTATATGAGCCAAGTGTATATGAGCCAGTTGTATATGAGCCAAGTGTATATAAGCCAGTTGTATATGAGCCAAGTGTATATGAGCCAGTTGTATATGAACCAAGTGTATATGAGCCAGTTATATATGAGTTAAGTGTATATGAGCCAAGTGTATATGAGCCAGTTGTATATGAACCAAGTGTTTATGAGTCAGTTGTATATGAGCCAGTTGTATATGAGTCAGTTGTATATGAGTCAGTTGTATATGAGCCAAGTGTATATGAACCAAGTTGATATGAGCCAGGTGTTTATGAGCCAGTTCTGTATGAGCAAAGTGTTTATGAGCCAACTGTATATGAGCCAGTTGTATATGAGCCAAGTGTATTTGAGCCAAGTGTACATGAGTTAAGTGTTTATGTGCCAGTTGTATATGAGCTAAGTGTATATGAAATAAGAAGGCATTTGCAATATTTTTGCACTAACAAGGCTTTTTCACGTGAAGCATCTACAACACTTGTAAGATTTTGGGATTTATTTATTTGAATACTGGGCTGCTTTCTTGTTTTTTGTCTGGTTCCTTAAATTCATTTCGTATTGCGTGCTTATTTGAGGTTGACCCTGTGTCCATGAAAATATGTTTGCTAATGTTAGCAAGCGTTTAACCAAATTGAACGCAGTCCATGTAAGCTATTTCGAAGCACTTGTTTAACTATTGTATCAACGGCTCAGTCAGTTAGTTACACACGTATGGTGAATATGGTGGATGTGTTTCCAATATAATTCCGTTTGTGTTTTCATTTCATATTCGTCAGTCTTATAATATTTCAGCTCTTCCATTCAATGATAGACATGTTAACAATTTTCCTTTTGGGAACGTAATACATATAAACTATATATTCCACGGTGTATATTTATAAGTGTTGACGAAGTTTATTTAGAGGTTCAGTTTCTATGTAACGACTGTTTGAATATTATGATACAAAAATACAAATTAAACTTAACTGATACCAAAATATAAATTAAACTTAACTGATTCCAAAATATAAAATAAACTTTACTGTTACCTAAATACAAATTAAACTTTTCAGATACCAAAATACATAATAAACGTTACTTATCCCAAAATACAAATTAAACTTTACTAAAAACAAAACACAAATTAAACTTTACTGTTACCAAAATACAAATTAAACTTAACTGATACCAAAATATAAATTAAATTTTACTAAAAACAAAACTAAAATTAAACTTTACTGTTACCAAAATACAAATTAAACTTTACTGATACCAAAATACAAATTAAACTTTACTGTTACCAAAATACAAATTAAACTTAACTGATACCAAAATACAAAATAAACTTTACTGTTACCAAAACACAAATTAAACTTAACTGATACCAAAATACAAAATAAACTCTACTGTTACCAAAATACAAATTAAACTTAACTGATACCAAAATACAAAATAAACTTTACTGTTACCAAAATACAAATTAAACTTTTCAGATACCAAAATACATAATAAACGTTACTAATCCCAAAATACAAATTAAACTTTACTAAAAACAAAACACAAATTAAACTTTACTGTTACCAAAATGCAAATTAAACTTAACTGATACCAAAATACAAATTAAATTTTACTAAAAACAAAACACAAATTAAACTTTACTGTTACCAAAATACAAATTAAACTTTACTGATACCAAAATACAAATTAAACTTTACTGTTACAAAAATACAAATAAACTTAACTGATACCAAAATACAAATTAAACTTAACTGATACCAAAATACAAAATAAACTTGACTGTTACCAAAATACAAATTAAACTTTTCAGATACCAAAATACATAATAAACGTTACTAATCCCAAAAAACAAATTAAACTTTACTGAAAACAAAACACAAATTAAACTTTACTGTTACTAAAATGCAAATTAAACTTAATTGATACCAAAATACAAATTAACTTTTACTAAAAACAAAACACAAATTAAACTTTACTGTTACAAAATACAAATTAAACTTTACTGATACCTAAATACAAATTAAACTTTACTGTTACCAAAATACAAAATAAACTTTACTGTTACCAAAATACAAATTAAACTTTACTGTTATATAAATACAAATTAAACTTTACTGATACCAAAAACCAAGTTAAACTTTACTGTTACCAAAATGCAAATTAAACTTTACTGTTACCAAAATACAAATTAAACTTTACTGTTACCAAAATGCAAATTAAACTTTACTGATCCCGAAATACAAATTAAACTTTACTGAAAACAAAACACAAATTAAACTTTACTGTTACCAAAATACAAATTAAACTTTACTGATACCAAAAACCAAGTTAAACTTTACTGTTACCAAAATGCAAATTAAACTTTACTGATACCTAAATACAAATTAAACTTTACTGTTACCAAAATACAAAATAAACTTTACTGTTACCAAAATGCAAATTAAACTTTACTGTTACCAAAATACAAATTAAACTTTACTGTTACCAAAATGCAAATTAAACTTTACTGTTACCAAAATACAAATTAAACTTTCCTAAAAACAAAACACAAATTAAACTTTACTGTTACCAAAATACAAATTAAACTTTCCTAAAAACAAAACACAAATTAAACTTTACTGTTACCAAAATACAAATTAAACTTTACTGATACCAAAAATACAAATTCAACTTTACTGTTACCAAAATACAAATTAAACTTTACTGATACCAAAATACAAATTAAACTTTACTGTTACCAAAATACAAAATAAACTTAACTGATACCAAAATACAAAATAAACTTTACTGTTACAAAAATACAAATTAAACTTTACTGATACCAAAATACATAATAAACGTTCCAAATCCCAAAATACAAATTAAATTTTACTAAAAATAAAACACAAATTAAACTTTACTGATACCAAAATGCAAATTAAACTTAACTGATACCAAAATACAAACTAAGTTTTACTGTTACCAAAATGCAAATTAAAACAAATCAAATTTTACTAAAAACAAAACACAAATTTAACTTTACTGTACCAAAATACAAATTAAACTTTACAGATACCAAAAATGAAACTTTACGGTTACCAAAATACAAATTAAACTTAACTGATACCAAAATACAAAATAAACTTTACTGTTACCAAAATACAAATTAAACTTTACTGAAACCAAGATACAAATTAAACTTTACTAATACCAAAATGCAAATTCAACTTAACTGATACCAAAATACAAAATAAACTGACTGATACCAAAAATACTAATTAAACTTACTGATATCAAAATACATATTAAACTTTACTGATACCAAAAACACAAATGATCTTTAACGCGATTATTTCTGTTAGAAAAAGTACAATTTTCCGTGTAATGAAACTGTGTTTGTACGTTACTTTAAACATATATTATTGCCAAATTAATATATTTCATGGGAACATAATTCTATATTGACAGATGGGTTACAAGTTTTGAATAACATAAGTAATTGACCATCCCCGTGTCTATCTATTAGAGACTTTGGGGGGAAATTGCGAAAAAAAATCTGTTGATCTCCAGGGAAACCTACATTTATCCAACAATATGGCCTTCATGTTTAAAAAAAAGGTCAAGAAAGACACGAGCAGAGGTAATGTAATATTAATATACAGCTAATCAGAATGCCGTCGTTTGTGGTTGTGTTACAAAGATACCGTCGCTGCTTCCTGTTGAGGGATTGTGTTTGATGTCAGTACCAGTCTATTAGTGCTTACCAGGCTGTGGTTTCACACTTACCGTTCCGTTAATTTTACACCCGTTGGGTTGCAATGTCTGGCACCTGTCAGAGTAATGAGGCGATTCATCATGATGTTACTGCCCCGGTGTTCACGCACGTGCTAATCATTGTTACTGGAGATGCCACCGCTGTACATGGCAGCATATAAAAGTACCTCAAGGTACCTACTGAAATAACTATATACTTGTTTTTGAGCAGATGGAATGAAGTAGTACAAAATATCACCCCATCTGCTCTGGCTCTTATTAAAACCGTAAACAACTTTTATGTAAGTTTTAAATATTTGCATTTTTATAATGCGTTTTATGGTGTCTATTTTTTTTTGCAATACAATATTATACTATACTAGTATTGTTGTATAAAATATTCCAGTAACTCCACCTGCTGCACGTAACAAGTGTTTAAGATATTTTTTGTGCAATTTTGTGGGTTTTCAGGGTTGTAGATTGAGGATGGGGACTTGTTTAAGATATTTTTGTGCCATTTTGTGGGTTTTCAGGGTTGTAGATTGAGGTATGGGGGTCTGGCGGGGGTCACCCCATGGGAGTCCAATCAACACGTCTAGCACCTGTGTTAAAAAAGGGATTTTTTATGATTTATTATATATTTTTTGTTTTATAACAGAATTGTTATTTGCCAAAACGGCGCCGCATTTTAACATTTTGATCTTTTAATGTCAATCCTAAAATGATGTTTCCTTTTTAATACCTGAAAATATACACAGGTCCCTATTTTGAAACATAATTGGATAAAAATTTAGGAATTCATTTGTTATAGCGTAAGGATGTAATTATAAAATACAATTAAACTATATTTGAAAACAAATGTCGGTTTTAGTATATGTTGTTTCAAGTGATCAGCTGTGACAAAGACATTTATCCAGAACTACGAACTGTAACACGATTAGCCGGGCCCGATTAGCTCAGTTGGTTACGCGTCTGACTATCAATCCAGGGGTAGTGAGTTCGAATCCCCCGCCCGGCAACAGTCTCCGTGATGATTGATATACGAACGTGTGTCTCGTTATCATTCGTCTTTCACCACTGATACAAGTGGGAAAGTAATCAGAGATGGGGTGTGCTCGAGTACTGGTTAATTCCAGGAAACAGTGGTTAGGTTAACTGATCGTCTGTTAGCCATCGATGGCATAAAAATGACGCAAAATATTCAATAAATCAATCAATGTAACACAATTACGTTGAACTACTACAGGTACATATATTGGACTCCACGGTATTTTCCCCACAGAAAACGGTGTACAAGACCAGATCGGGTAAAGCGTTTCTGTGGAAGCAACAAGTGTACCATCATTTTCCATGAAAATCTGATGACTCATTCAATATAAGCGAAGTTAATTTTGCAACTTGCGCGTTTTTTTTTATCGGCGTGTGTTCTCTGCTTCGCTAATTATACCGATAAATGGTGCAGTGTATTTAATAATTTATTGGCAGTTGTAGACCTGATTAAATTAACAAAGTATATAAGTTTTGTCTTATTAATTATGCTCAAATGTTACACGTGAAAGTTGCACGTTTACTTTACTCGTGGTTTAATTCATTAAAAAAAGTTTTGTAAATCCATGGATGGATTATACAACCGTGCAAATCCAAATAGTAGCAAAACTGTGTTTAATTCTTATTTTAGTACTTCTGTAAGTGGTAAGGAAATGAGACAATAGGTCCGAATCTACGAGGGGTGTTCCGTAAACAATGCGATTGGTATTTTTACTTGAATACTATAACCATAGTGTATCAATTTCTTTTGCAATTACTTTCAAAACACTCCCCTTTAGTTAAAACACGTTTTCAACCGTGCATTCCAATTTTGAATACTTTTTTCGTAATCTTGAACAAATATTGGTAAATAGCAGAGTCCAGAACATTTCTCCATTTATATCTCTTTCGAGAAAAATGGGGAGAGAAAATGGTCACATGAGGCCAATAATGCCAGTATGGGAGCGAGGGAGAACGGTGACCTTCTCTGACGACTGCTAAAAGTCAGTCACAATACGGGTCTTGTGGGCTGGCAAAAAGATGGACACACTTCAGACCTGTTATAGGGCAACGCTGTTTGTAGTACTTCTTCAGTTGTTTCAAAATTGCGTTTGTTTTATAAAACGGTGCTAATGAAAAATATTGCATACAGAATCTGCTTAACAAATCGCGTTTGGCAATACATGGGCGTCTCGCATTTACCGTTGTCCAGATTCTGTTAGATGTTTTTTTTTCTTTTTGGCTTATAATATTGGACACATGTTTCACGAATTAGTGCTGACAACAAATTTGTCATCAAAGCCAAATATCTTAATGTGTATCGAGCATCTGTTTTCACGATTCGCGGATTTTTTCAGATGTTTTCTTTGGTTCTTTGGTTATTGACATTACAGGACAACCAGGGTGTGCAGCATCTTTCAACTGCTGGTGCCCGGATTGGAATTTGGTTGTTGATATTACAGGACAACAAGGGTGTGCAGCATCTTTCAACTGCTGGTGCCCGGATTGGAATTTGGTTGTTAATATTACAGGACAACCAGGGTGTGCAGCATCTTTCAACTGCTGGTGCCCGGATTGGAATTTGGTTGTTGACATTACAGGACAAGGGTGTGCAGCATCTTTCAACTGCTGGTGCCCGGATTGGAATTTGGTTGTTGACATTACAGGACAACCAGGGTGTGCAGAATATTTCAACATTCTGGTGCCCGGATTGGAATTTGGTTGTTGACATTACAGGACAACCAGAGTGTGCAGCATCTTTCAACATTCTGGTGCCCGGATTTGAATTTGGTTGACATTGCAGGACAACCCTGGTGTGCAGCATCTTCAAACATTCTTGTGCCCGGTTTTGAATTTGGTTGACATTAATGGACAACCAGGGTGTGCCGCATCTTTCAACTGCTAGTGCCCGGATTGGAATTTGGTTGTTGACATTACAGGACATCCAGGGTGTGCAGCATCTTTCAACTGCTGGTGCCCGGATTGGCCAGTCATTTTGCATACAGGTTGATAATACGCTGCCAAGCAATGCGCATTGCACCAAGGTCAGCAAACGGCTGGGGCAGATTTTAACCTGTGACACGCACCAGTGATCACTCAAGTGATCGGAATTGTTTCATTTATTTATTGCATGATTTCTACAAATCATTCAACAGTCGCATTATTTACGGAACACCCCTCGTATTTTTATTGAAAATGTACTGAAAATTACAGCTTACCCGCCACTTTTGTATAACCACTTATCTAAATATTGAGTAGCGTTATAAATCTTTGTGTAGGCATAGCAACACCATTGGAAACAGGAAATGCACCCGCGGGGTAATAATGGCGGTTATAAACAAAACATGTTTCGTCTTCTTTAAAAGTGTATTTTCTTTATGTTTACGCTTTTTTTTATTTAAATGGCGCTATTGTTGTATTTTGGACATTTTGAAAGCATTGTCATGTTTGATTTGTGAACTTAGAAACAAAATGATATTTGGAAATTGTGGTATGCCGAATTCTAATACGCGATTTTTAATGTCTATTTTCACTTTGTCAACAGTGTTCACACTGAACAGAAAAAAATATTATTCAACGAATGGCAAGCATGCACCTTTTTTTCTATAAAACAAAGAACAAAGATCACGACATTAACATATAATTATGTATTGAATTTACATTGCGAAGTTCTAAACAGTTGCTGAATGTTCTTTTTTATTCAAGTCCACATTTCCAAGAAATTGCTTTGTGTTGTTTTTTTTTACATAAAATGTCAGGTGGCGGGTTAGCTGTTCCATTAAATTCATATGTAAGGACTCTCGCGGGTTTCCTCTACAGAATTTGTTCAAAATATGTACAGTCGAATTCTGAAATCTTACCCAACCTCTAATTAAAACTCCTGACTATATGTCATATTCTAACGTTCGTAAATAAGGGAGGACACCATCCGTTGTCAAGGGAACGTAGGTACCGAGGTGAGTATATACATTTTTTTTATATTTGAGACTGGAAAAACATACAGCAAACACATTAATTAAAATTTAAGCAAGAAAATATGCAGGATCGATGAGTGTTTGCACGCCCTCCCGAGCAAAGGTTGAGAAAAATGCCTATAGGAACTGGTTATGGTGCACTGGGTAAGCTATTATTGTTGTTGTTGTTGTTGTTGATGATGAAGTTGTGTTGTTGTTGTTGTTGTTGTTGTTGTTGTTGTTGTTGTTGTTGTTGTTGTTGTTGTTATTTTTGCTGCTGCTGTATTATGTTAAGCGTACCTTCCAACCATTTTTTTTTCAACCACGACACAAATGTGTTTACTGGAGACACTTGTCAGAGCACTGTCACACTGGAATATAATGCCGCAGACACAATGTTTGTTATCAAACCCATTCATATTATACTGACACAAGGCCGACCTTGACCTAGAATTGTCCTCTAAATGCTGAGCGCCAAGCGATGCAGTTTCTAGTATCATTTTTCAGTAATTTTAAAATAAGACTTATCCGGTGCTCGAACCCATGATCTTTCATATGCTCTGTCAAATCAGGGGCGTAGCTTCCTAAGGGCACTATAGGCACGTGCCTACACTTTTTTTTTCTGAGAAATCGAAAAAATAAAAATGCCCCCAAAAAGCAATAAATTCTTACCAGGCCCATATGCTACTTCTTACCTTGAGTTTATTGAAGTGAATATTATAATTCCAATCTCATTATCATATATGTATTCAAAGAATTTTCATTGGACAGCGTCAATTTTTTAAAGACTTATGTTTCGATAAAACCCCGGAGCCGACTACTTTTACGTTTCTCGCGTAATCAAAGAAACATCAACATTTTGATGATCGGTTTAACAATATACGAACTTAAATTACGTGCACAACGGTTCAACGTTTATTTTAATAATAAAGTACAACAAAAACAAATGTTAGCTCTAGTCCTAGCTGTTTGTTTTATAAATTTCTTTGGTTCAGCGATTTAACCGGACGCCATAATCAGACCCGAAACAATGAATTAGGTCACAAAATGTTCAGATTTGAGATGTGTTTTGTACAATTGAACACAATGTTTACCGAACGTGAATGCTGGAATTATTGATTTTTTATTTGTCTAAATCGAGAGATAAAAGGCGGGTGTTTAATTTTTATACCTCAAAATATTTCGTCATTTTACAATAAACCAACCAATGGTCAGAGTTCATCTGAAAATGGAAATAGTAGCCGTTACGATATAATTGGATATTAGATCTAGAGAATGTGATGTCGACCAGGACAGAGGTGATGTATTCTTTTTTGTATTCTTTGTTTATTTTGCAGCGTATAGTTATTTTTGTTTTGTTATTTCATTCACTTGAGGAGTCTAAAATTTAATATAATCATCAGGATTGGAATTAGAAGGATTAAATTCATTTTTTCCCCTGTTTTTTATGCATGTGTAAAGAATGTCGTGATTCGACATTCTTTACACATGCATAAAAACCAGAAAAAAAAATTTAATCCTATAATGAAACAATGAATTCAATGTTAATATTAAGGATAACCAGGTCCCTAAAACAGATACGTCAAAACTCTCTTACGACAGTCTAGCTGATTTTTTCCCCCGGAGGAGCATGTCCCCGGACTAGTGCGACATATTGCACGTCTCTAAGGAGCCTTTTAAAGTTTATTATTTTGCGTCTGCCGTTATGGACAGCAGATTGGATATCCAAATAACAAAAAAGCTGTCCATTCACACCTTATTTAACCAGGCTAGTTCCGGGCCCCCAACAACTGTGCCTACACATCGATTTCAGCCAAGCTACGCCCCTGCAAACAGACCACCTGTTGCATTAGATACTTATTTTTTTAAAACATATTGCATGCACATTGATATTGAATACAGTATCCACGTTTCAGTACTAAGTTGGAATTAAATACATTGATTGTTCAATCGTTCTACTCCGAACAAAGACATCAAATCACAAGACAAGACAAGAAATGAAAATGCGTTCTGTTTCATAATTGCGTAGGTCATCTACCTAGCAATCTGTGTCCAAAGTGTCACAGTTTTCCCCTACCCCATCCGGAAGTAGGCTGTATCTTAATTGTAAACTTCCGGTTTCAAAATGTCGAGCCTGCAGAGACAGAAAAGCAGTAATTTGGACAAACCACTAAGCAAAGGAAAAGCAGAAGTAATTTTTATAATTATAATCGTCAGTCATTTGTTGCTTTAACATTTATAACATAAATCGCATTCACTGTTATAAAGGGATCACTTTGAATGGGGGATCTGTCACTCGTTCTTGAAAAGATAATGTTAATCTGTGCACAATTAGCTGCTCATAATATCCGCGAGAGCAGTATATGGAGACAGATAGAATAAAATATAACCATTGATTTACGGAACACCACTGCTTACTTGTTCATTTGTTTTCGTATATGGAACACGAAGACCTCATCATAAGGTCAACCTTACATACTAAAAAGACTTAGGACTGACCTATATCCGGAAGAAGAAGAAGAATTATATTTTGGCCCTTATATTTTAGAAAAACAGAAGAGAAACTGAAATTTCAATGATAATGATACAGTGATCTGTAAGGTTGTTTGTTGTTTTTTGTACTGATACATTTTCATTATGGGTGGTTTTGTACCATATATGAAATATATACTGTTTTAAACTTTACTTTGTTAAATACATGTGTCCCTTGTAAAAGTTCATTTCCTGTATATGTATAGAAATAAGATTGTAGTACTTCAGGGTTCTCCACAAGAAGGAATGCAAGCGCTGGAGTAAAAACACCTTCAACACATTTTCAAGTGCTGTGTAAGCAGGGCCTCCGCTGGGATTCGCCAATGTCGCCAAATGCGAAGGAAATTTTTAATTTGCGAAAGATTTTCCTCTTTTGCGAAAGTGGTTGCGACAAGGAAATCAACAGCCGATTTTCGTATTCAAATTTTCTAAAAAAAACTGACTAGAAATTGTCTTGGCTGATCCATTTAACTGTCCCCTCATCCCAATCAACAACCATGACAATTAACAGATTAATCAGCACCCAGCTGTGATATCTCCCTCAGGCCATTGCACTGACACACATAATAAATTTTAACATATGTGTAAGATTACCCTAAGCTAAAAATAGCATCTGCTAAAAATAGTCACGTGGTCGCGTAGTGACAACCGGCATATTCGTATGTTTAATTATTACATATGTTTACATTTTTAAATCATATAGAAATTTGATATGTCTTAAAATATGCTAAACAGGTTTAGAAAAGATGTTTATGCCAATACACTGTCAACTATACTTTCTTGGGTAACCCCAATTTTTTGTCAACAAACAGTTAGTTTCAAAATGGCGGCTTCCGAGATAAAAACAATAAATGACTGTAGATTTTGTTTGTAAAATAATTTTGTTTATAATGTCAGCGATGACTGTTGGTTGTTTGATATCAATACCAAGGTTTTACAACGAGTAGATCTGTTTGATCTATATGCTCTGTTGTTATAATGCTAATATTTACCATATTTATAGCGAGTCTGTAGTGACAAAATGGGTGGGGTAATAAAGTTATTTAGAAACTGTTGTGGAATGTTTTAACCAACGGCAATTTCAGTCAGTACGCTAGCTGGAAATCCATAATTTATGTATTATAATTTTAAAATAAATTGATATATATAGATTTTAAATAATTATAAAATACACTGTATGGGGTTTTGTGAGAATAACATGCTGTAGAAAAAATAAAAGCAAAAAAAAATAAGGCTCAAACAGCTGTTATTTATGTGCACAAACATTGACAAAATCAAACAATTACAGAAACATGACTGGGGCTGTTTTAGTTTTTGATTGCACTCCATTTAAACTAATGCATCATTTGCAATATAACTCAACAACTTACTACCAATCATTGCTTCCCCTAATTATCGAATAATAACTCGCAAGATAATAATAATTTTTAAAAAGTATTGCAATATACATTAAAATTTATATTCATAAAAAACGTGTTTAATTCAAATGCTAAAACAAGTAAAAGAAAACATACAGTAAGTTACTGTAACTTATGAGTGGTTTGATAACGATTTAAAGAATGTTGTTGGAGGTACGCAGTTTAGTTGGCTACAAAAATGGCTCTTAATTTGGCTCCATTTTTTTTAATTTGGCTCCAACTTTTCAAATATGGCGAAAGTAGTGGCGAAAAGAAAAAAATAGCCAGAGGAGGCCCTGGTAAGGCACTTTTTGAAATATATTTCATTAGTAAAACTTGCATTAATCAGTTAATCATTTAGGCATTAAAGTGAGAAACAATATGCAAAGAAAAATAATGATTCAGAGGAAAGTAAGTTTTTGCAAATTTTTGTTAAATAATTCAAGCGCTAGGGAAGTACCATTTCTGATAGTCAAGCGCTGGTGTGCCCCTGTGCTTAAATGGCCTGCAGAGAAGCCTGTACTGATATAAATGATGGAAATAATTAAAAATTATTGAATTATAACAAATTATTAGATATACATACGATCAATGAAAAAAGTAGAAAAAAAAATATTTTTCACACATTTGTTAATGCTAGCTTAGCCATTGAAAACATTTAAAATAAAAGACAACAATTGGTATAATAGAGACCTGTAAGTTTAATAATAATAATCCAATACTATCACACACTTATTACAAACATATACCATCATAATGACTTGATTCTGATAACTGATAATGGTGTGAAACATTGTAAAGTTTATACTCTAATCTATGTGTGGTACGAAACCTCTCAGTTTTGTACGAAATTGTAGTGGTACGAAACCTCAGTAATTCATCTGTAGCCTGTTGTACTGTCAGAGTAAAAGAATACTATTACATTTCTTATAAACTTACAATTGCATATTATTTTCTACTTCTAGATCATGATGCTTGTGGGGTAGTGGAAAATGGTAAAACAGTTGAAGCTGTTAGTATATTTTGTAGTTTGAGTTACATTTAGTCAATTTTATTTTTTTTCCAGGTCAATGTAGCCACATTTGCTCTGCTGTTTTCAGAGATTGTACAATACTGCCAGAACAGAGTTTATACAGTGCCAGAATTACAGAATAAGTACAGAATTCTTGTTCTTCTAATTTCTCATTACATTCTATCTTTCTGATTGATCTCTATCTAAATAATGCTAAATTGATATTAATAGGAATTAAAGATTAATACACAAGTTTTGAGTTTTCATCAGGTGATGAAAAACATAAATTGAGTTTAATGTAAACTTGTGAAGCCTGAAGCGCTTCTTTGAGACATTAAACTAGTGTGATGTTTTTCATCACCAGACGAAAACTCAAAATTCAGCTTTTAATCTTATATTTACATAATATTTTCCAACTACTTTAGATAAAACAATTACATTATTAGAGCCATTATGATATTTAAAAAGCAAATTTTACGCATTAAACCGCACAGCCAATGTCATGAATGTAACGATGTTGTCAACATACTGAATAAGTGCACGCATTTGCATGGGAACTTATGGCAAATGTCACGAGAACTTAATGGCAATATGACATCTCACTAGAAAAAACAAAAGTGAGCAATCAGTTAAATGCGAACTGGTCATTTTTAGCTCCATCCAGATGCAAGTGTTTTTCATTGGGAAATGAATTGCAGTTATTCTATATAGTTCATTTATGCTGATTGCAGTAAGAATGTAAACATTGTGTTACGATTATCACATTCATTATCATTGGGTTTGTCTTTTTACCGATATTGGTTGCTAATATGTGGTTTCTCCATTCAAATGTGCAGAAGTACTCCCAAAAAAACATTTTAGTTGTTGCGATTGAGTTCTCATTGTAATATAATCATATTCATTACATGTGCAAAACTATGTATAAATCAGTAAATTATTTTACTATCAAATTTTACATGCTGTACTCATCAAAATGTGAAAATAAATACATATAGAATGATAAAAATTTGATGAAAAATAAGTATTTGCAAGATATTGTCTAAAAATTTCAAGCGCTGGGGAGTACAATTTTTGATATTCACCTACAGGGGTGCCCCTGTGATTAAATGGCTTGTCAGGAAGCCAATGTTCAGGCTTAACCATATGTATTCCCTACATAAATAAATTTTAACAATTTGACTTTAAATTATCTACTCCTTGGTGTTCAAATTATCAAGTACTGTGCCAACTTTTCTCTAGCTAATTGTTTTAGCTTACCTTCACAGTGACTCAAAGTTTTCACTAAGTAATGTATACAATGTACTCTGGCCTGTATTTTTATATTAAGGCTTAAAAAGGTTGTCTTTGAGTAAATTTGTTTGACCTCAGATGATTGGTCGGGGTATCTTCATACATTTTTATGCCCCCCCCCCCCCCAAAATTTTTTGGGTGGCATATAGTAATCACAGCGTCCGTCCTTCTGTCCGGTATTTAGTTTTCCGGCCTGTAATTTTGTCATGCATAGATGGATTTTGTTGATACTTGCAACAAATGATCAACAGAACATGACGATGCGTTGCGAGTAAGACCCACACCCATACCTCAAAGGTCAAGGTCACAATTTGAGTTTGTTTGACAACACTTTGAGTTTATGTGAGGTTTCGTTTCTGGCCTGTAACTTTGTCATGCATAGATGAATTTTAATGATACTTGCTACAAATGATCAACATAACATCATGACATGTTGGGGGGCATGTGACACTTAACAGTGACATTTCTTGTTTTGAAATATGATAATGCACAATTAACAAAAAACCAGGACACTTAAATAAAATATTTAATAATTTTTCACAAAAAATAATGTGATATCTAATTAGGATATTTTTTTACCCATAATAATAAAACAATGTATGGTGGTTTATTGTAGATTATCTGATCTTGGACAACATGTTGGTAAGCACATATTGGATGTTATGTTCCTCAGGGATCGAGGTTTCAAGAGGGAAACAAAGCTTCTTAATATGTTACTTTTTATCAAAGGAAACTTTTGGAGGGTAAGTAAGAGTAAGACAGACAAACAGTAACTCTTGTATTTTAGTTGCATTATTTGATAGAGAAGTTCTGATTGTGTCAAATTTTATTTAAGTAAGTATTTGTCATCCATCAAGCTACCGGTAAGCTGTTTTGAATGTATTGTTATTTTGTCATATATGAGTGTATAAGATAAAAGAAATTAAGCTGTGTCCATGAAAACAGTATGTTTACATGAAGTGTAACAATGTCATGTAATAAATAATAATGCTATACACATGTTGGTAAAACATAAGAAATAATTTAAAGGCAGTCGCTTAACACTTTACAAAACATTAAAAATAAGTTTTGGCTCAGTAAGGAGAATTGACTTTCCGTAAGGGGCCAGGGTGGGTAAAAAAAGGATTAAAGTAGAAAATTTTCGAAATCTTCTCAACAGCCGGTCAGTCAAATTTGGTCATATTTGATATGGATTATCCCAATATGTATGGGTTTAAAGTTTGTACAAACCAAGTGTCTTGTATATATATATGGCCCTGTAAGGGGAATTTGAGTTTTATATAGGAATACTATTGGAAAATGGAAAATTCTGTTTTTTATCATTCATTTATGACTTTTTTTTATTCAGTTTGAGTTTTGAAGCAACTTCTAGTCATTAAACTAGATGTGGTGGGTGTATTTATCCATAAGTTGTTAAGATGACTCCAGAAAGAGGGTAAATATTATGGAATTTCAAAAAGTGCTATGGTCACCATGAGTCAGTAAAGCATCCTCAGGCCCTCTTTGGCCTCTTTTTATATCAGCATATTTAATAGACCAACCAGTAAGTTTTTCTCACCTAAGGAGTAGGGATGTCCAGGTCAAGTGAGGTATGCCAGATACCTTTGAGTTAATATGCAATTCACATGCAAAAAAGTCAACAGATATTGATCTTTGTATGTGATTTAATTCCTGGTCTGCTTTTTACTTACCTACAACACAGCACCATTATAGAATCACTTCATACCACATTCCCATGTGACCATGAAGTCCTGTCTCTAAGATAACATCTTTATTATACAATAATTCCAATCTCATTAGCATATATGTATTTTAAGCATTTTCATTGGACAATGTCAATTTTTTAAAGACTTTTATTTTTCGATAAAACCCTGGAACCGTACTACTTTTACGTTTCTTGCATAAACAAAGAAGCATCAACATTTTGATGGTAGGTTTACGAACTGAAATGACGTTCACAACGGTTCCATGTTTATTTTAATAATAAAACACAACAAAAACAAACGTTATATCTAGTCCTAGCTGTTTTCATCGATTTATTGTTTTGGACTTTATTTGATTTGTGCGTGGTTTGACATTCTTTACACATGCATAAAAAACAGAAAAAATGAATTTAATCCTATAATATAAACATTTTCAGACCCTGTTTGGTAAGGATGCAGATAAACTAGAGCAAGCCAACGATGATGACAGAACGTGTATCCTTGTATTTGTAGTTACTCATCTTATGGTGATCTGCCACGATTGTTTATCATCAATAGTTTGTAAACTAAATATTTCAAAATCACTTTAAAACAATAATTATGAAAATAATCTTAAACAAAAATGATGTAAAGACTATAAAAGTTTTTCAAATGTATAGCCTGACTATTTCTATGACTATATCTAAATGGAACAACCTGAGCAAGATTTTACGTACCAGTAGTTTCTTTGATGAATAAAATTGTGGTTTAATGATAAAAATTTAGTAAGTTTTAGGTCTTCTGTTATTTATGGACTATAAGAATTGAATTCAAACTTCTACTTTCGGAATGTCTCCTGTCCAAAGGACTTCAGTCCTGAAAAGTTTTTGACTGACAAAGAATATACAGAATGTTCCTGGAACCATGATTCCCATATTATCAACAAGATTCTTATACAGAATATGACGACTACAAATTCTGCAATAAGAAGATTAGAGCTCAAGCATGAATTTTAGTCTGAAATATTTAAGGAGTATAAGGACAAAATTGTCAAACTTTAAATATACTGCATTACCAATATTTTAATTGAAATTGTGATTATCAGATATTTTCTGTTCAAGTTTCATTATAATTGATTGTTTATTAAAGGTATACATTTTTCCTTAACCTGCCCTAGATTATATCATTGAAAAGGAACCTTTAGTCAATAGATTTATATCTGTACCTAAAGATAAAGGCAAGTTATTTTTATATGAATTAGACTGCATTGTATACCATAATGACATCTAACTGGGGGTTGTGAAATCCATTGTTAAAGATGTCGTAAATTTTTAATTGCAGACAAGTGAAAATTTTTTTGTTTACCATACTTCTCTATCAGCAAAGTAACTATTAAATGCCAGTTTAAAATAAAAAGATGAAAAATCATGTTAGAATGGCTCATTTTATAAACAAGTGTTCAGTGTTTATGTTTCAGATGAAATACATGTCAGTTATTTGATATCATTTCAATTCATGGAAAAGGACTTCGAGTGTTTTCTGTAAGCTATACGTAACAGGCCATTTGTTTTGTTGTAAATGCAATTGCCTTATATAGACTAATAGATTTTATCTACAGACAATTAACAACTAACATTTTTTTCCATGAACAAATAATTTTTTGTCCGATTTGGCCATCCCTGCTAACTTGAGTTCCTACATATATATGTACTACTGTTGACGGGTCATGAATATGGCCTCAGCTGGAACTGAGCATTCCAAATTCATCCATGCGTTATACAAGAAACCCACTGTACAGCTGCTGTATAAATATGGGGTAAAGAACGACATTTCGTAATCAATACCATATATACAATAGCTTGTTGTGTAAAGATTTACTACAAGCTGTTTGAATTATAAATTAACACTTTAAAACATTTAATGAAAAAATATGCATTAATTACATTGAAACAGATGTTTAATCTTTTAGTCGTGGCAGTTGTAAATCAGTTTAATTCTCTTTAGTCAGTTTGTTATAGTACTGTAAATATAGACTTGCTATTGTTGGCATTATTTTCAAAATAGACAATTGTGAAAATATCATTGTGAATTGAACTAATGAGAAATAATTTTGACCTGTTGCTAAGCCTGATTAATTATTTTTTATAATATTGAAGACGTGTTCTTGATTATTGCAGGTAGCTTAAATTGTGCAGCGTTTACTGCCGGTATTATAGAGAGTGTACTCAATGGAGCCAGTTTTGTAAGTGTGCAACTTTACAATATTTACATACCATGTAAAAGTACAGATGTTTATTACTTTGTCGGTTTTACATCAGTCGAGGATGTACTGAATCTGCAAATGGTTCACAAGCTACCAGTCTATACTGAACATCCTCTATTACTGGGTGGTTTAAGGTGTCTAAAGATCTCTTGCTGCTAAGGTTATGGGTTTGAGCCCAACCCATTCCAAACTTCATGTAAGTCTGTTCTACTGGCTAACTGTGGAAGGACAGTAGTTGTACTTGGATTCAAAGTCTTTCTTGATCAATAAAATTGTCTGCCATGTATAAGCTGTAATGTGTTGAAAATGGCAAAAAAATTCATTTAAAAATAAAAAGGAAGATTTATATTGTACATTAGATCAGCCTAAAAAGAACTAATCTGAAGTCCACTTCATTGCTTAGTCCATATTCATTAGATTTTTTTCACAAACTACATGGATGAGTAAAAGATTTGAACTGATATGTTAAGAAATATACACATAACTGGTTATATATGGTACTAGTTTTTATTGGAGGAAAACCTGTAAATAAATCTGAGTAGAATAAATATTGTTATTTTCCTAGCAAAATATTTGATTTTTAAAGGTTAAATGTAAAGTGATACACTCAGCTTTGACAACTATCTTAGATATTTAAGAGGATGTAAAAACATTGAACAAATCTTAGCCCAAAAGAAATCTAAATTAGAAACACATAATTTAAAATGGCGTTCAATAAAATTCTAAATAATTAGAAATAGCAACCTTAAATAATCAATGTCAATATGTATGGATCTAATATTGTGCATTGTATATAAATTAAGTCTCTCTCTCGATAAAAAATAAACAAGCCACCATGTCTTGGTTATTTAAAAAAAATCAATATTGAAATGGCACATAAATTTCTTATCAACAGAAGATTGTTTACTGGTGTGTTTTTTTTAAATGAAAGTCACATGATTCCAACCTAACCCTAACACAAGTCTCAATATCTTAGATAATATGATTGATTATTGTTAACAAAGAAATATTAACAATAGAATTGCATAACTTGTTGTAAATGTTTGTTTATTTGTGGTGATGTGAGAGAAGCATTACAATTGAATATATGAACCTCATGACCTCCATGATGAGCGGTTAGTGGTCATTTTCTGATTCTTTTGATAATCTTAATGCAGGGCTGGAAAATCCTACAGGACCAATTTATTTTTTTAGTTGTAATTTGCAACAACGGGGTGAGGTAAATCATGCAATAATACATTACAAGTATTTGGTATGGTTTTTATACTTCATAAATTGTTCATACTTATATTATTAATGCTGATATTGCTGTTTTTCTTTCCAGCCGGCAAAAGTTACGGTGCACTGGCATAAGGGGACAACATTTATGATAAAGTTTGACGAGTCAGTTATAGCACGCGATAAACTCGTGGAAAAGTGAGATTCTAAATGAAGTATGTCATGTTGGGAAGGAAAAAGATGACCGTATACAAAAGTGGTTTGACCTTATGGAAAAGTGGTTTGAATCCACTCAACATTTGCTACATCGAGATGGCAGAGTTTACAGTTCCACAGTGTACGTAATATGTTTTGGGTGGTTGAAGTTTGATTGACAATTGTTTAAGATGTGTATACTGTTTTTATTTACATTCATGAAAAATGCACTACAAAGGTGTAGGAGTCTCTCATGTTTATGCTTATAAAAGTGTTATTTTGTTTTTAATGTAGAAAGAAATAGGAAAGTCCTTCAACCAAAGTACTCTCGGAGCTATGACCAACCAATGAGCTCTATAATTATTATTGTGTTTTTCATAATTAATTAATTTTAATATGTGTATATTTATGTCATGTAATAACATTGGGAATAGATTTATAAACTCACAGTATTGTAAATTTATGTTTAAATGTATAAACTAAAACAGTTTGGGTTATTTAAATATGAATTTATTGATTTAATTTTTGTTTTTTATTGAGTTTGTTAATAGTTTGTAAACGTAAAAATATGCATCGGTAGCTACATGACCACGATTACCAATGGAATGATTTGTTAGAAAAAATTATGTTGTAAATCCGTTTCATTTCGTTTATTTTATGTTATTGTTGATTAAAGGAAGTATCAATAAAAAAACATAACACGCTTGTATTTATATCTCAACGTATTCAATCGGTGCCATAGTCCATACGAATGTCCATGAGAGCTATTGCCATGACCCCAGCATTGTTGTCGGCATTGTCTGTAGACACCTAGGTTAAACTTTTGTGTTTAGTTGCGTTTAAGTTTTGGTGTTTGCCTCCAATCTCAATCTTTGCACGGGTGGTGAGTTTTATCCCATAGGTGAGCTTTGTTGCCTTCTGACAGCTCTTGTTTCTTATAATAACTGTTCAAGTTCTTCACTGTGTTCTTTGTCAATGGTAAATACTATTATACAATGGTATACAATGATGGTATACAAAGGTATATAATGGTATATAATATTATACAATGGTATAAAATGATGGTATACAATGGTGTATAATATTATACAATGGTATAAAATGATGGTATATAATGGTATATAATATTATACAATGGTATAAAATGATGGTATATAATGGTATATAATATTATACAATGGTATAAAATGATGGTATATAATGATATATAATATTATACAATGGTATAAAATGATGGTATACAATGGTATATAATGATGGTATACAATGGTATATAATTGTATATAATATTATACATTGGTATAAAATGATGGTATACAATGGTATATAATGATGGTATACAATGGTATATAATTGTATATAATATTATACAATGGAATAAAATGATGGTATACAATGATATATAATGATGGTATACAATGGTATACAATGGTATATAATGATGGTATGTAATGGTATATAATGGTTATATTGATGGTATACAATGGTATATAATGATGGTATATAATGGTATATAATGATGGTATGTAATGGTATACAATGGTTATATTGATGGTATACAATGGTATATGATGATGGTATATAATGGTATATAATGATGGTATACAATGGTATATAATGATGGTATACAATGGTATATAATGGTATACAATGGTATATAATGATGGTATATAATGATGGTATATAGTGATGGTATACAATGGTATATAATGATAAACAAAGATATATAATGGTATATAATGATGGTATACAATGGTATATAATGTTATATTATGATGGCATACATTGGTATATAATGGTATATAATGATGGTATATAATGGTATACGATTGTATATAATGGTTGTAAACAATGGTATATAATGGTATATAATGATGGTTTACAATGGTATATAATAATGGTATACAATGGCATATAATGATGATAAACAATGGTTTATATTGATTGGTATACAATGGTATTTTATGATGGTATACAATATTTTTTAATGATGGTTTACAATGGTATATAATGATGGTATCCAGTGGTATATAATGATGGTATACAATGGTATAAAATGGAATATAATGATGGTTTACAATGGTATATAATAATGGTATACAATGGCATATAATGATGATAAACAATGGTTTATATTGATTGGTATACAATGGTATTTTATGATGGTATACAATATTTTTTAATGATGGTATACAATGGTATATAATGATGGTATCCAGTGGTATATAATGATGGTATACAATGGTATATAATGGCATACAGTGGTATATAATAATGTGTACAATGGTATATAATGATGGTATGAAATGGTATATTATGATATATAATGATGGTATACAATGGTATATTATGATGGTAGATAATAGTATATAATGATAGTATACAATGGTATATAATGATGGTATACAATGGTATGTTATGGTATACAATGGTATATAATGATGGTATACAATGGTATACAATGATATATAATGATATACAAAGGTATATAATGGTATATTATGATGGTATACAATGGTATGTAATGGTATACAATGGTATATAATGATGGTATACAATGGTATATAATGATGGTATACAATGATATATAATGGTGGTATACAATGGTATATGATGGTATACAGTGATATATACTGATGGTATATAATGGTATGCAGTGGTATATAATGATGGTAAACAATGATATATAATGGTATGCAATGGTATATAACGATAGTAAACAATGGTTTATAATGGTATACAATGGAATATAATGATGGTTTACAATGGTATATAATAATGGTATACAATGGTATATAATGATGATATACAATGGTTTATAATGATGGTATACAATGGTATATAATGATGGTATACAATACTTTGTAATGACGGTATACAATGGTATATGATGATGGTATCCAGTGGTATATAATGATGGTATACAATGGTATATAATGGTATACAGTGATATATAATGATGTATACAATGGTATATAATAGTAGATAATGGTATACAATGGTATATAATGATGTATACAATGGTATATAATGATGGTATAAAATGGTTTATAATGGTATACAATGATATATAATGATGGTATACGAAGTCATAGAACGCCACAAGTATATTTCCATCGAGCCGGAATCGATTAGTTCAGCCGATAGCGACTTTGACTATCAATTCTTGGGTCGTGAGTTTGAATCTTCACCCGTTCAAAATTTCCTTGATGCTTGATTATAATACAACATTGCGTCTCATTGTAATTCGTCTCTTATCATCTCAGGTATTGCTGCTACCGAACATTTTATTGCATCACATTTTTGTAGTGGTTCGGGAGATTACCTGGCGTGTTCACATTTTAATGCATCACATCTATGTGATGCTTCGGGGGATCACCTGGCGTGTTCACATTTTAGTGCATCACATCTATGTGATGCTTCGGGGGATCACCTGGCGTGTTCACATTTTAATGCATCACATCTATGTGATGCTTCGGGGGATCACCTGGCGTGTTCACATTTTAATGCATCACATCTATGTGATGCTTCGGGGGATCACCTGGCGTGTTCACATTTTAGTGCATCACTTATATGTGATGGTTCGGGAGATCACCTGGCGTGTTCTCATTTTATTGCATCACATTTATGTGATGGTTCAGGAGATTACCTGGCGTGTTCTCTTTTTATTGCATCACATTTATGTGATTGTTGTTCACATTTCATTGTATCACATTTATGTGATGGTTTGGGAGATTACCAGGCGTGTTTACATTTTATTGCATCACATTTATGTGATGGTTTGGGAGATTGCCAGGCGTGTTCTCATTTTATTGCATCACATTTATGTGATGGTTCGGGAGATTACCAGGCGTGTTCTCATTTTATTGCATCACATTTATGTGATTGTTGTTCACATTTCAATGTATCACATTTATGTGATGGTTTGGGAGATTACCAGGTGTGTTTACATTTTACTGCATCACATCTATGTGATGGTTTGGGAGACGTGTTTGCATTTAATTGCATCACATTTATATGATGGTTCAGGAGATTACCAGGCGTGTGCACCTTTTATTGCATCACATCTATGTGATGTTTCAGGAGATTACCAGGCGTGTTTACATTTTATTGCATCACATCTATGTGATGGTTCAGGAGATTACCAGGCGTGTTTACATTTTATTGCATCACATCTATGTGATGGTTCAGGAGATTACCAGGTGTGTTTACATTTTTATTGCATCACATCTATGTGATGGTTCAGGAGACGTGTTCACATTTTTATTGCATCACATCTATGTGATGGTTCAGGAGATTACCAGGCGTGTTTACATTTTATTGCATCACATCTATTTGATGGTTTGGGAGATTGCCAGGCGTGTTTACATTTTTATTGCATCACATCTATGTGATGGTTCAGGAGACGTGTTCACATTTTTATTGCATCACATCTATGTGATGGTTCAGGAGATTACCAGGCGTGTTTACATTTTTATTGCATCACATTTATATGATGGTTTGGGAAATTACCAGGCGTGTTTACATTTTTATTGCATCACATTTATGTGATGGTTCAGGAGATTACCAGGCGTGTTTACATTTTTATTGCATCACATTTATATGATGGTTTGGGAAATTACCAGGCGTGTTTACATTTTATTGCGTCACATCTATGTGATGGTTTGGGAGATTGCCAGGCGTGTTCTCATTTTATTGCATCACATCTATTTGATGGTTTGGGAGATTGCCAGGCGTGTTCTCATTTTATTGCATCACATCTATGTGATGGTTCAGGAGATTACCAGGCGTGTTTACATTTTTATTGCATCACATCTATGTGATGGTTTGGGAGATTACCAGGCGTGTTTACATTTTTATTGCATCACATCTATGTGATGGTTTGGGAGATTACCAGGCGTGTTTACATTTTTATTGCATCACATCTATGTGATGGTTCAGGAGATTACCAGGCGTGTTTACATTTTTATTGCATCACATTTATATGATGGTTTGGGAAATTACCAGGCGTGTTTACATTTTATTGCGTCACATCTATGTGATGGTTTGGGAGATTACCAGGCATGTTTACATTTTTATTGCATCACATCTATGTGATGGTTCAGGAGATTACCAGCTGTGTTTACATTTTATTGCATCACATCTATGTGATGGTTCAGGAGACGTGTTTGCATTTTATTGCATCACATCTATGTGATGGTTCAGGAGATTACCAGGCGTGTTTACATTTTATTGCATCACATCTATGTGATGGTTCAGGAGACGTGTTTGCATTTTATTGCATCACATCTATGTGATGGTTCAGGAGATTACCAGGCGTGTTTACATTTTATTGCATCACATCTATGTGATGGTTCAGGAGACGTGTTTGCATTTTATTGCATCACATCTATGTGATGGTTCAGGAGATTACCAGGCGTGTTTACATTTTATTGCATCACATTTATGTGATGGTTCAGGAGACGTGTTTGCATTTTATTGCATCACATCTATGTGATGGTTCAGGAGATTACCAGGCGTGTTTACATTTTATTGCATCACATCTATGTGATGGTTAAGGAGACGTGTTTGCATTTTATTGCATCACATCTATGTGATGGCTCAGGAGATTACCAGGCGTTTACATTTTATTGCATCACATCTATGTGATGGTTCAGGAGATGTGTTTGCATTTTATTGTATCACATATATGTGATGGTTCAGAGATTACCAAACGTGTTTACATTTTATTGCATCACATCTATGTGATGGTTTGGGAGATTACCAGGCGTGTTTACATTTTATTGCATCACATTTATGTAATGGTTCGGGAGATTACCAGGCGTGCTTTCATTTTATTACATCACATCTATGTGATGGTTCAGGAGACGTATTTGCATTTTATTGCATCACATCTATGTGATGGTTCAGGAGATTACCAGGCGTTTTTACATTTTATTGTATCACATTTATGTGATGGTTCGGGAGATTACCAGGCGTGCTTTCATTTTATTACATCACATCTATGTGATGGTTCAGGAGACGTATTTGCATTTTATTACATCACATCTATGTGATGGTTCAGGAGACGTATTTACATTTTATTGCATCACATCTCTGTGATGGTTCTGGAGATTACCAGGCGTTTTTACATTTTATTGTATCACATTTATGTGATGGTTTGGGAGATTACCAGGCGTGTTTTATTTTATTGCATCACATCTATGTGATGGTTCGGGAGATTACCAGGCGTGTTTTATTTTATTGCATCACATCTATGTGATGGTTCGGGAGATTACCAGGCGTGTTTACATTTTATTGCATCATATTTGTGTGATGGTTCGGGAGATTACCAGGCGTGTTTACATTTTATTGTATCACATTTGTGTGATGGTTCAGGAGATAACCAGGCGTGTTTACATTTTAGTGCATCACATTTATGTGATGGTTCGGGAGATTACCAGGCATGTTTTATTTTATTGCATCACATCTATGTGATGGTTCAGGAGATTACCAGGTGTGTTTTTATTTTATTGCATCATATCTATGTGATGGTTCGGGAGATCACCAGACGTGTTTACATTTTACTGCATCACATCTATGTGATGGTTCATGAGACATGTTTGCATTTAATTGCATCACATTTATGTGATGGTTCAGGAGATTACCAGGCGTGTGCACCTTTTATTGCATCACATCTATGTGATGGTTCGGGAGATTACCAGGCGTGTTTACATTTTATTGCATCACATTTATGTGATGGTTTGTGATTTTACCAGGCGTGTTTACATTTTATTGCATCACATTTATGTGATGGTTTGTGATTTTACCAGGCGTGTTTACATTTAATTGCATCACATTTATGTGATGGTTCGGGAGATTACCAGGCGTGTTTACATTTTATTGCATCAAATTTATGTGATGCTTCGGGTGATTACTAGGCGTGTTTACATTTGATTGCATCAAATTTATGTGATGGTTCGGGAGAATTGTTTACATTTAATTGCATCACATTTATGTGATGGTTCAGGAGATTGCCAGGCGTGTTTACATTTTATTGTATCACATTTATGTGATGGTTTGGGAGATTACTAGGCGTGTTTACATTTTATTGCATCACATCTATGTGATGGTTCGGAGATAACCAAGCGTGTTCACATTTGATTGCATCACATTTGTCTGATGGTTCAGGAGATAACCAGGCATGTTTACATTTTATTGCATCACATTTATGTGATTGTGTGGGAGATCACCAGGCGTGTTTACATTTAATTGCATCACATCTATGTGATGGTTCGGGAGATTACAAGGCATGTTTTTATTTTATTGCATCACATTTATGTCATAGTTTAGGATATTACCAGGCATGTTTACATTTTACTGCATCACATCTATGTGATGGTTCAGGAGACATGTTTGTATTTAATTGCATCACATTTATGTGATGGTTCATGAGATTACCAGGCGTGTGCACCTTTTATTGCATCACATCTATGTGATGTTTTGGGAGATTACCAGGCGTGTTTACATTTTATTGCATCGCATTTATGTGGTGGTTTGGGAGATTACCAGGCGTGTTTACATTTTATTGCATCACATTTATTTGATGGTTCGGGAGACGCGTTTGCATTTTATTGTATCACATCTATGTGATGGTTCGGGAGATTACAAGGCATGTTTTTATTTTATTGCATCACATTTATGTCATAGTTTAGGATATTACCAGGCATGTTTACATTTTACTGCATCACATCTATGTGATGGTTCAGGAGACATGTTTGTATTTAATTGCATCACATTTATGTGATGGTTCATGAGATTACCAGGCGTGTGCACCTTTTATTGCATCACATCTATGTGATGTTTTGGGAGATTACCAGGCGTGTTTACATTTTATTGCATCGCATTTATGTGGTGGTTTGGGAGATTACCAGGCGTGTTTACATTTTATTGCATCACATTTATTTGATGGTTCGGGAGACGCGTTTGCATTTTATTGTATCACATCTATGTGATGGTTCGGGAGATTACCAGGCGTGTTTACATTTTATTGCATCACATTTCTGTGATGGTTCGGGAGATTACCAGGTGTGTTTTTATTTTATTGCATCACATCTATGTGATGGTTCAGGAGACGTGTTTGCATTTGATTGTATCACATTAATGTGATGGTTCGGGAGGCGTGTTTACATTTTATTGCATTACATCGATTTGATGGTTCTGGAGATTACCAGGCATATTCACATTTCATTGCATCACATCTATGTGATGGTTCAGGAGACGTGTTTACATTTAATTGCATCACATCTCTGTGATGGTTCGGGAGATTACCAGGCGTGTTTACATTTTATTACATCAAATTGATGTGATGGTTCGGGAGGTTACCAGGCGTGTTTACATTTTATTGCATCATATTTTTGTGATGGTTCGGGAGATAACCAGGCGTATTCACATTTTATTGTATCACATTTTTGTGATTGTTCGGGAAATTACGAGGTGTGTTCACATTTTATTGCATCACATTTTTGTGATGGTTTGGGAGATGTGTTTACATTTTATAGCGTTACATCTATGTGATGGTGTGGGAGATCACCAGGCGTGTTTATATTTTATTGCATCACATTTATGTAATCTCCCCAGTCGTGTTTACTTTTATTGCATCACATTTTTGTGATGGTTTGGGACATTACCAGGCGTTGTTTACATTTTTCCCAAAGTATTTCTTTATTTGTTCATTTATATTTCTAAAAATATCTAATTAGTATGTTTTCTTATCACCACATTGATTATCTTTATGAACAATTATTATCTTCTGATCCACCGACATGCCGAGATGTATGTTTATTTCATTTATTCACACATTCATTCATTCACTTCTTCATTCATTAATTATGTTTCCCAATTCCTTTACGAATTATCTATTGCTCTGTGTAACTCTCATATTATGTCGCCAGATGATACAATAATGGGATTGTGTATGGAACTGACAGTTTGAATTCACTTCACAGTCCAAATAAACGCAAAACAATACAAATGGTAAATTGAAAACAAGCATATTTCTATATAGAAAACACTTTATTCAGAAAGAAAACGTTTTATTGACGTTTGCCAGTACATTTACATATACATAAACCCGATTAAAATGTTTTAAGCCTTTTAAGCCAAATGTTATTGTACAGTTTCATTTCAGCAATAGGTGTAATGGTTTACGGCGGAAGGTAATTATTATGACAACTTAATAATATCAGTTGATTCAGAATTACCATAATGGGGTAAAATGACAAAGTGCATATTGGTTCAATGGACATTGACATACGTTTTTTTCCGTATCTTTGCAAGCATGATTTCTCATGAACCAACCAAAATATTGTTGTTTCTTTTGATTTATGATTTTTTTTCTCGATTGGTTTACTGTTTCAATGATCATTGAACATTTATCAATTAACGAGACATTGATTTGCTTTAGATTGTTTTCTACATATTTTTCTTAAGCATACAATTGTAAATATCATGCGTGTGTAATTGTAGGTAAACCTGTGCAAGTGGTCACCTCTATTAAACAGCCACTTGTCTTAAGCTGCCACATTTGCTGTTTCCCATTACCATGCTTTCAGAGCAAATTAACCTGTAATAAGCAATGATTGATTGGTTGATTGAATATTTAGCGTCTTTTTATGCAATCGAGGGCTAACAGACGTTCAGTTTGCCTAACCACTATTTATTTGGATCCTAAAAGGTTAACCAGTACTCTAGCACACCCCATTTCTGCAAGTAACTGATCACTTTCCCACTTGGATCAACGGTGAGAGACGAATGATAATGAGACACAATGTCATATATATCAATCATCACGGACACTGTTTTCGCGCGGGGATTCAAACTCACGACCTCTGGATTGATAGTCAGACGCGTTCTGACTGAACTGTATTAAGCAATAAACTGTCTTAAAATGTCACTTAAGTTCTTTTCCATGACTGACTGCTTAAGACAGATTTGACTGTTTATTAAAATCTAAAGAAATGGGTACATCTGAAGACTGATCATACTCGATTATTTGTCTATGATGGAATATGTTAAAGGGACACACGACAGTTTGAAAATAATCCACTTCATTTCTAAAAAATATAGAACTGCTTGATGTAATTATGAAATAAAATATTTATTTTGTTGCTTATTATTGGCAGAACAAAATATGTTAAATTATGTTTTACTCTTATTTATTTCTGAAAGCAATACTTGGATATTAATATTTCAACGGTCCTTAACGTTCTAACGTTAACATTTGTTTTGATACGTGACATTAAGTGAGTGAAATCGATATCAGAAAGCGTGTCCCTTTAAAATGAAATACAAAATAGCATGTACATGTAGCATGAATCCAACATGATTCATATACTTGTATAGCCTAAGAATACAACATAGACGTATATATAGTGCCCGTGCATTTTGAATAAAATTAATGATGCATGCAATCGCGCTGTGCGTTTTAAAATTTCCAATAATAGTATAGCTGTGTGCAATTTAAGAAACACACAAAACGTTTTGTAGGATAAATTTATATAAAAACAAATTTGGCTGACTGGTCCAAAGCGATTTTTCAAAAATCACAATTTTAATTTAGATACGTAATGCCAAGTGTGAACAAATTTGACAAACGACTTTTGAAAATGAATTATTTTAACCTATTTGGAGCCCTCAAGACCCCTTAAAACCATGGTGTGCAACGATTTAAACAAAATCAAGGTTATAAGTGTACAAAATTAATATGTGTGTGTTATCAGTATCATTGTTGTCGATTTGCTTTGTGTTTGTAGTGTAAGTAAGTAAGCGAATAGCACCCGGTCCAATGAGAAATAAATGTAATGCTATTTCATATGATAATAAGCAATGGATTAAAGCATCAATAGAAGAACGTAGGTGGTAATTATTAAGTCAATTGTATATATATATAAATGTTTCCTTTTAAAATATACCTTTGTCAAAACATTGTCGCATTTCTTTGTCAATTGTTTATTAGATGTTTCATTTCATGCACAAAACCTCGTATAGTATCTCGTTTCAATGAAATCCCGTAGGACTGCCGTTCTGACTCTGTAATGTGTCATATGAAAACTAAGCACTATTTTTTGTTTTTTAAACGTCATCAGACAATTGCTATAAATTTTTATATTGTATTACTTAACTATAAAAAGTCGGGACCCTGGATTGATAGTCAGGAGCGATAGCGACGGATCTAATCAGGCCTGGCTCATTTTGAGAAGAAAAATGTATCCCAAAGTATTCAGTATGTATTGAACAAAAAAAACAATATATACATACTGAATTATTTTCAAATTGCATTGCCCCTCAGAAAACTAATGATATCAAAACAAGGTAGTAGTACACTATACCGTTTGACCGGTCATATCGTTTATTTTGATGATAAAGAAGTAAAGTCAATGTAAAATAACGTGTTTTTTTGTTGTTTTTGAATGAGGTTTGACACCATTGTCAACAGTCGATGTATTATAAAAAGTAATGTGATTTGAAACATTTCTACTCTGGGTATTGTATGTTTAATAAGGAGAGTATGATATATATGTACACATGTACGTTATCTATGTGTGTTTTAATATGTTCACACAGGGCGCTTGAATAAAATGGTAAATACAAAAGCAAATACCACGTGGGTTCATCATCTTATGTCTAGTCCAATGTCCAGCATTCAAAGTCGTATGGAAGGAAAATATCGTTACAGACGCAAAGGTTGCATGTCGCTTATCATTGATTGCACACGTCACGCCCGTTTCCGGGATTGACATGCACGCAAAGGTGAAAGTTCATGAAAAGCACAGAGTGGCAGGGAAAATGTGCCAATTGACTCTTTAATAAAGTCTGAGGTTAGATAACAATATTTGATTAATAAGATACTTCCGTTTCAAACCAAAAATAATATTTGTAATTATTTATGATTTAATCCCACTAAAGTTGTTTTTTTTTTCACTTGATCCAGCATGGACCTAATTGTGTACAGATTAACTGGTATGGCCACTTTTTATGTGTTTTAAATGGTAGAATTTAAGGTTTCTTGGATAAAACAGCCAAATCTTTGCAACCCGTTGTCTATAATTTATCACATAGGGGTTGATGTTTCTTCTTTTTAACACAGCTCTATCTCGCACAGTGGGTAATAAGCTGCGTTGGAACATGTTACATCATCCCAATACCAGTTTCGAGCAGCCCAATAATTAACACAATGTTGATTGCTACCTGCGTTGTTTGGCTCACATCTGGCCCAAAAAGTTGCTTTCGCCATCTGTGTTGGATCTTCTGTCTTCACAAATGTCCCTTCCACGTCCTCATCGTTAATTCCTATCCAGTAACTGCGCGGTAAACCTGAAATTACATTTTTACACGTAAATGTGATCTATACAGGCAATGCCAGAAACACAAAACTGACATCGAGAAATTTGTGACCGCGATGTTTCAGTGATTATAAATATATTCATTTCCTTGATATCAAAGTTTATGAACCATGAGGCGTCACGTGCTATATGAGTGACACCTTGATGGAAATATTGTTAAACAAGATGTCTCCTCCTATACTTCGAATGGTATGAAGTATTGATAGTTAGAAACAAACCAATTAGATAAATAAAATGGGATCATTCCAGACGTTTAATTTATTTAAAAAGTCATTGAGTAGCATTTCATTTCCTTAATAGGTGCATCGATCACTTGAGCAAGGTTTTATAGCAACGTGGTTAAAGTTCACCGACTGTATTGGACGTTAAGCAATGAAGCGCATGTTTATATACCCACTGTATTGGACGTTAAGCAATGAAGTGCATGTTAATATACCGACTGCATTGGACGTTAAGCAATGAAGTGCATGTTAATATACCGACTGTATTGGACGTTTAGCAATGAAGTGCATGTTAATAAACCGACTGTATCGGACGTTAAGCAATGAAGTACATGTTAACATACCGACTGTATCGGACGTTAAGCAATGAAGCGCGTGTTAACATACCGACTGTAATGGACGTTAAGCAATGAAGCGCATATTAATATACCGACTGTATTGGAAGTTAAGCAATGAAGCGCATGTTAATATACCGGCTGTATTGGAAGTTAAGCAATGAAGTGTATGTTAATATTCCGACTGTATTGGATGTTAAGCAATGAAGTGCATGTTAATATACCGACTGTATTGGACGTTAAGCTATGAAGTCCATGTTAACATACCGACTGTATTGGACGTTAAGCAAAGAAGCGCATGTTATATACCGACTGTATTGGAAGTTAAACAATGAAGCGCATGTTAATATACCGACTGTATTGGAAGTTAAACAATGAAGCGCATGTTAATATACCGACTGTATTGGAAGTTAAACAATGAAGCGCATGTTAATATACCGACTGTATCGGACGTTAAGCAATGAAGTGTATGTTAATATTCCGACTGTATTGGATGTTAAGCAATGAAGTGCATGTTAATATACCGACTGTATTGGACGTTAAGCTATGAAGTCCATGTTAACATACCGACTGTATTGGACGTTAAGCAAAGAAGCGCATGTTATATACCGACTGTATTGGAAGTTAAACAATGAAGCGCATGTTAATATACCGACTGTATTGGAAGTTAAACAATGAAGCGCATGTTAATATACCGACTGTATTGGAAGTTAAACAATGTACCGCATGTTAACATACCGACTGTATCGGACGTTAAGCAATGAAGCGCGTGTTAACATACCGACTGTCATGGACGTTAAGCAATGAAGCGCATGTTAATATACCCACTGTATTGGACGTTAAGCAATGAAGCGCATATTAATATACCGACTGTATTGGACGTTAAGCAATGAAGCGCATGTTAATATACCGGCTGTATTAGACGTTAAGCAATGAAGCGCATAATAATATACCGACTGTAATGGACGTTAAGCAATGAAGTGCATGTTAATTTACCCACTGTATTGGACGTTAAGCAATGAAGAGCATGTTAATATACCCACTGTTTTGGACGTTATGCAATGCAGCGCATGTTAATAAACCGACTGTAATGGACGTTAAGCAACGAAGCGCATGTTAATATACCCACTGTATTGGACGTTAAGCAATGTAGTGCATGTTAATATACCCACTGTATTGGACGTTAAGCAACGAAGCACATGTTAATATACCCACTGTTTTGGACGTTATGCAATGAAGCGCATGTTAATAAACCGACTGTAATAGACGTTAAGCAACGAAGTGCATGTTAATATACCCACTGTAATGGATGTTAAGCAACGAAGTGCATGTTAATATACCCACTGTATTGGTCGTTAAGCAATGAAGTGCATATTGATATACCGACTGTAGTGGACGTTAAGCAATGAAGTGCATGTTAATATACCCACTGTAATGGATGTTAAGCAATGAAGTGCATGTTAATATACCCACTGTTTTGGACGTTATGCAATGAAGCGCATGTTAATAAACCGACTGTAATAGACGTTAAGCAACGAAGCGCATGTTAATATACCGACTGTAATAGACGTTAAGCAACGAAGTGCATGTTAATAAACCCACTGTATTGGACGTTAAGCAACGAAGCGCATGTTAATATACCCACTGTATTAGACGTTAAGCAATGGAGAGCATGTTAATATACCGACTGTAATGGACGTTAAGCAATGAAGCGCATGTTAATATACCCACTGTAATGGACATTATGCAATGAAGTGCATGTTACTGTATTGGACGTTAAGCAATGAAGTGCATGTTAATATACTGACTGTATTGGACGTTAAGCAATGAAGTGCATGTTAATATACTGACTGTATTGGACGTTAAGCAATGAAGTGCATGTTAATATACCGGCTGTAATGGACGTTAAGCAATGAAGCGTATATTAATAAACCGACTGTAGTGGACGTTAAGCAATGAAGTGCATGTTAATAAACCCACTGTAATGGACATTATGCAATGAAGTGCATGTTACTGTATTGGACGTTAAGCAATGAAGTGCATGTTAATATACTGACTGTATTGGACGTTAAGCAATGAAGTGCATGTTAATATACCGGCTGTAATGGACGTTAAGCAATGAAGCGCATGTTAATATACCGACTGTTTTGGACATTAAGCAATGAAGCGCATGTTAATATACCGACTGTATTGGACATTAAGCAATGAAGCGCATGTTAATATACCGACTGTATTGGACGTTAAGCAATGAAGCGCATGTTAATAGACCGATTGTTTTGGACGTTAAGCAATGAAGCGCATGTTAATATACCGACTGTAATGGACGTTAGGCAATGAAGCGCATGTTAATATACCGACTGTATTGGACGTTAAGCAATGAAGCTCATGTTAATATACCAACTGTATTGGATGGTAAGCAATGAAGCGCATGTTAATATACTGACTGTAATGGACGTTATGCAATGAAGTGCATGTTAATATACCCACTGTATTAGACGTTAAGCAATGAAGCGCATGTTAATATACCGACTGTATTGGACGTTAAGCAATGAAGTGCATGTTAATATACCGACTGTATTGGCCTTAAGCAATGAAGCGCATGTTAATATACCCACTGTAGTGGATGTTAAGCAATGAAGCGCATGTTAATATACCGACTGTATTGGACGTTAAGCAATGAATTGCATGTTAATATACCGACTGTAATGGACGTTATGCAATGAAGTGCATGTTAATATACTGACTGTATTGGACGTTAAGCAATGAAGTGCATGTAAATATACCGGCTGTATTGCAAGTTAAGCAATGAAGTGCATGTTAATATACTGACTGTATTGGACGTTAAGCAATGAAGTGCATGTTAATATACCGACTGTAGTGGACGTTAAGCAATGAAGCGCATGTCAAAGTAGCGACTGTAGTGGACGTTAAGCAATGAAGCGCATGTCAATGTACCGCATGTTAATATACCGACTGTATTGGACGTTAAGCAATGAAGTGCATGTAAATATACCGACTGTATTGGAAGTTAAACAATGAAGTGCTTGTTAATATACCTGCTGTATTGGACGTTAATCAATGAAGTGCATGGAAATATACCTGCTGTATTGAGGGTTAAGCAATGAAGTGCATGTAAATATACCGGCTGTATTGGACGTTAAGAAATGAAGTGCATGTTAACATTCTGGCTGTATTGGACGTTAAGCAATGAAGTGCATGTTAATAAACCGACTCTATTGGAAGTTAAGCAATGAAGTTCATGTTAACATACTGGCTGTATTGGAAGTTAAGCAATGAATTGCATGTTAATATACAGGCGGTATTAGAAGTTAAGCAATGAAGTGCATGTTAATATATCAACTGTATTGGAAGTTAAGCATGAAGTACATGTTAATATACCGACTGTATTGGAAATTAAGCAATTAATTGCATGTTAATATACCGGCTGTATTGGAAGTTAAGCCCTTAATTTCATGTTAATATGCAGATTGTATTGGAGTTAATTGAGGGTTAATATACCCGCTGTATTGGGATTTAAGCAATGAAGTGCATGTTAATATACCAACTGTATTGGAAGTTAAGCGATGAGGTGCATGTTGATATACCGGCTGTATTGGAAGTTAAGCAATGACGTGCATGTTAACATACCGGCTGTATTTGAAGTTAAGCAATGAAGTGCATGTGTATATACCGGCTGTTTTGGAAGTTAAGCAATGAAGTGCATGTTAATATAACGGCTGTGTTGGAAGTTAAGCAATAAAGTGCATGTTAAAATACCGGCTGCATTGGAAGTTAAACAATGAAGTGCATGTATATATACCGGCTGTTTCGGAAGTTAAGCAATGAAGTGCATTTTAATATACCAACTGTATTGGAAGTTAAGCGATGACGTGCATGTTAAAATACCGGCTGCATTGGAAGTGACGCAATGAATTGCATGTATATATACCGGCTGTTTTGGAAGTTAAGCAATGAAGTGCATGTTAATATAACGACTGTATTGGAGGTTTAGCAATGCAGTTCATGTTATCATACCGACTGTATTGGAAGTTAAGTGATGAAGTGCATGTTAATATACCGGCTGTATTAGAAGTTAAGCAATGAAGTGCATGTTAATATAACGACTATATTGGAAGTTAAGCAAAGAAGTGCATGTTAATATACCGACATTATTGAAAGTTAAGCAATGGAGTGCATGTTGATATACCGAATGTATTGGAAGTAAAGCAAGGAAGTGCATGTATATATACCGACTGTATTGGAAGTTAAGCAATGAAGTGCATGTAAATATACCGACTGTATCGGAAGTTAAGCAATGAAGTGCATGTTAATATACCGGCTGTATTGGAAGTTAAGCGATGACATGTATGTTAATATACCGGCTGTTTTGGAAGTTAAGCAATGAAGTGCATGTTAATAAACCGGCTGTATTGGAAGTTAAACAATGAAGTGCATGTTAATATACCGGCTGTTTTGGAAGTTAAGCAATGAACTGCATGTTAATATACCGACTGTATTGGAAGTAAAGCAATAAGTGCATGTTTGTACCGACTGTATTAGAAGTTAAGCAATGATGTGCATGTTAATATACCGACTGTATTGGAAGTTCAGCAATATGTGCATGTTAGTATGCCGACTGTATTGGAAGTTAAGCAATATAGTGCATATCAATATTCATATGCGTGACCTCTGTCGCTTTAATTGGGCCAGAAGTAATTTTGAACCTGCCCAATTTATATTTTCTATGGAAAGGGTGGTATAGGGCCAGGAACTGCGGAAAGCTTCACGTTGTAATTTGGGCCACGCCTATTTGAGTTTTCGTCAAAGAGTGGCCCGCGTCCACAAATTATTGTTTCATTTTTATATACTTGTATATAGCTAATAAGTGCATGTTTGTACCGACTGTATTAGAAGTTAAGCAATGATGTGCATGTTAATATACCGACTCTATTGGAAGTTAAGCAATGAAGTGCATGTTAATATACCGACTGTATTGGACGTTAAGCAATGAAGTGCATATCAATATTCATATGCGTGACCTCTGTCGCTTTAATTGGGCCAGAAGTAATTTTGAACCTGCCCAATTTATATTTTCTATGGAAAGGGTGGTATAGGGCCAGGAACTGCGGAAAGCTTCACGTTGTAATTTGGGCCACGCCTATTTGAGTTATCGTCAAAGAGTGGCCCGCGTCCACAAATTATTGTTTCATTTTTATATACTTGTATATAGCTAATGTTAAATAATCATTTACCTTGGCTGATGATCTGGCCCCTAACGTATTCATTTTCTTTAAACGTTTCAATAAATACCAGGTTAGCACTGCTGTTTTGTTCTTTGCAGTAGGCCTGTAATACATTTCATTTCACAAATGTAAAATAAGATATACATTTCGGTTCTAAATTGAATGCCGGGCCCGATTAGCTCAGTCGGTTACGCGTCTGACTATCAATCCAGGGGTCGTGAGTTCGAATCCCCCGCCCGGCAACAGTCTCCGTGATGATTGATATACGACATTGCGTCTCATTATCATTCGTCTCTCACCACTGATTCAAGTGGGAAAGTTATCAGTTACTTGCGGAGACGGGGTGTGCTCGACTACTGGTTAATCCCAGGAAACAGTGGTTAGGTTAACTGATCGTCTGTTAGCCCTCGATGGCATAAAAATGACGCTAAATATTCAATCAATCAATCAATCTAAATTGAAGCATTATAATCGTAAATAATACATTGACTAATGTATTAAGATGAATTACGTAACTAAGTGTGAAGAACAGTACAATCACTACATGCGTATATGAACATAGATTTTCCTTACAATGCTCTTCATTTTTAAAACCACTAATTTATAAATAATCATCAATATATCAGTGTCTATTTTTGCTCTGATGTCCAGAAGTCCTAATAAATACGATGGCACTTGTCTGCCGTATGTTGTCATCTGTTAGCATCACTTTTCACAAAATAACTTACGATAAAAATCGACGAAAGTCAATTTGACAATTACTCCGTTGTGTGTTCAAATTTTGATCGACATTTAAAATGATTGCATTTTCGGAAAATATATAACTTTCGGCATTATTTCAGCCATTTTGGCTCCATTTGAATGAAAATTAAACATATTATGAATGATTGTTGGTTTACGTTTACGACGATTTATGTCGGAAGTTTTTTTGTGAAACGCTCCCCAGGTCAGTTACGCTCGAATTTCAAATTTGTAAATGGCCATTATTAATAAAAATAGTAAAACACGTTCAAAAGTATATATATAGTTTTAAATTTTAGTCATGGTTAAGGCATTACATTTGTCGTTGTCACGGTCCATTAAAGAAGATGTAATATTCACAATGATAAAATTGTGAAATTTTAAAAATCTCGTTCTCAAGAACTGATGAGTAAAATGTTGAAAATGGTATCGTAACTTCACACGCACGACAGTTTAAATAAGGCATAACCAGTTTTATTGGTAGAGGAAAACCTAAAACAAGAATCTTAGACGAACTACCCTCCTCTTGTAAAGATATTTCTCACATTAAGTTTTTTTGTAAACAATAAGATTTTGTAAACATTAAGTTTTTTATAATTTAATCATACGGATCTAGCATGGGTCCAAATAAGAATAATATTATGAAGTTTGAACAGCTTGTTAAGAACAGACCGGCCAAATGTATTGAAACGCATACATTATCCCTATAGGGATTCGTGTTTGTGCAAGGAAGGGGCTACGATATTTAAAGCGGACTTTGACTTTTACATAGTAAACCTATGGGGAAACATTAAATTGTCTTATTATACCCAGTGTCCGTTCGTGCGTTCGTTCGTACGTCCGTCCGTCCGTCCGAGAGTTCGTGTCTGGTATGGATCATTAATGGAATGATCAACATAACATGACTGGTCTCATAGCCGTACGATAGAGGTCAAGGTCACACTTTGAGTATATTTGTCAACACTTTGAGTTTGCTTGCGATTTCGTGCCCGGTCTGAACCTTTGTCATTCGTAAATTGATTTCAAAACATTGTGATCAATATGACAGAAAGACGTGTCGCAAGTAAGCCCCCAAAACTGCCAAGATCACACTTGTAAAACAATACGATGAATCTGTTTTTTGGATTTCGTATACGTCTGTAAATTTTGAATACGTGAAAAGATTTCAAAAACACTTTGCTCAATTAGTAAACATGGTAACACGTGTGTGTACATTATCGTGGCTTTAGGTAATTCCTGTAAATGGTATTGTCGAATCCTATAATCGAATCTGTTAACACTCCTGCTGATATGCTGGAGAGTGACGTAATGTAATCAACCGAATATGAGTGCATTGTGATAACGAAAGAAAAAAAAGAGCAGAAATCGTTTATTGATGAATAAGAATGTTAATAGTTTTCGAACTCGTTATTCATATTCATACGATATGTTTCAATGTAACTTTATAGTTTCGAAAAATCTGTTGAAAACGTTTAATTTGCAACCAAAATCAATACATTTAATAAGACATTTAATTGCATTCTTACCTGTGCTTGCACGGCATTACCTGATTGAGAACCTAATAGATAACAAGAATTTTGATAATACGTCCAGCCGGATGGGCAGTCTGAAAATGAAAAAAATTCGCTACCGTGGTAATTTGTCTACATGATGATAAAAATGTTTATTAATTCGCTTTTATTCCTCCGCCCAGTAAAGCATGCGTTATAACACGAGCTTTTAAACAGACCGTTATGCAACTATTGGAAAATAACATGGTTAAAGTAGGCGTAATAGTGCAAAACAGAATATACTAATTGTAGAATTATTATAGGTTGTAGAGAAATGATGAATAAATTACAATAAAATAAACATGGCAGTGTTATACTATAGTTTTCATTGAACGAAATGACACATTTTCAAGACAAAACAGCATGGTATAACACACCAAAGGTATATATTCCTTACCTAAAAAAATAAATTATACAAAAAAGAATACACATGCGAACATACCTACTTAATTACGCACCGCGCACAAACGCACGATGACACGCACGTACGTACGAACGCCGCACCCAGTTACGGCACCCAACCACGCATGCAATATATATAGTGTGTGTGTGTGTGTGTGTGTGTGTGTGTGTGTGTGGAGAAACATACACTCGCGCTCTTTGCAGATGTTTCATCTACATATAAAACTACATAACTATATTATGGTCAAAATATCGTGTAAAAGTCTATAGCATATTTGATGCAAATAATCCGTTGTTTATCAAGCAAGTCCGGTGAAGGATATCAAAAAAATCAATGTTTTGTTCATATCAATCATTTTCAGTTTAAAAAATTAATGGCAGTTTTGATATATCCACTGTGTTTATAGTAACTTAACCTACACGCTTATATAGCAAGTTGTAAACAACACACCGTTGTCCGTTAAGTTATATAATGATACGTCACTATAGTAACCTTACTTACATGCTTATATAACAAGTTGTAAACAACACACTTCTGTCGCTAAAAATATATGATAATACGTCACTATAGTAACCTTACCTTCACGCTTACATAGCATGATGTAAACAACACACCGTTGCCGTTAAAATCATATAATAATAGGCAACTATTATATTACACAGCGGATATACCAAAACTGCGATCTATGTTTTCGACCAAGACGGTACTCGCTCTCAGGTTTTCGACCGAGTAACACGATATTCGTCCGAAAGTTACTATTCGACAGACGATTTTAATTAGGGGCGTCACCTGTTTTGAAGTACAAATAAAATATTTTATGGGGTTCTTTTTCAGGTAAATATACATATTACCAAATAGTTTATAGTTTTATAAACATGTTAAAATTATACGAAAGGTAATTGCATACAGAAAGGTGAAATAACAACATTTCAGTTTTACATGTGAATTACCAGAAAAAGGCATTAATCACATTCTATTGATATTATATGATGTATGTGGTATATAAGAAATGGACTATGTTTGATTCCGCTTGTGCTAATACATGTTTTGATTTAAAAAAAAAGTTTGCTTTGTAGCCTAAAATAAATAATCAAAATTTAGTGATACGGTTTTCGTCGCATGTTAATACTGTTTTCGTTCTAATTCATCTGCGCTTGGTAAGGTTTTCGGCGAAAATTATCAATCAAGTTTTTGTTTTTAGAAACATTTAACAATAGGACATCAGTTTTGTTTCCGATGGTTACTGTTTGTGCATGATGAAATTAGATATATTTATTGAAATCTGAAAAAGACTCTTCTAAAGGACAAACATAATAAATAGTATCAAATGAACTTTCATTTTATATTTCTGGATGGGTGAATGGTAGATAATTCAATCAATTGTTTCTTTATAATTTTATAGTTAGAAATGAAATGGTATTTTCTTGTTTTCAATCATAAACTTGGGGGGGGGGGGGGGGGGGGACACTAGATGCCCAAGGGCTACAATGTCGAGCCCGTCAGTACAGTTGAGGTACAATGTTATATTATTATGGCGATCATATGTGGCACGTTATTTTAATATCTTTTACATTTGAGCTATGGACCTTATAGTGTCCGTTTTACTTACGTTTGTATGTGAACAAACTTCTAAGTGTAAAATGTAAACTCACGAAAAATCATCGGGTATTCATTTAGTCTTATCATGTTTACATTATTAAACATGAATTTTTATAATCCTTGTAAAATGTGTTATTTTTCACATTTTCAAAAATATTGCGCAAATGAAACGTTTATATGTCCCACAATTTCTTAAGAATTACAAAGGTAAGTTTCCCCACACCCCTATCCCCTCCCCCGGGTCTTACGCGCGACACTTCGTCTTTTTATATTGAACATTTGTGTCATGTAGCCCGGGCAAGATAGGGCGGGTGGGCGCATGGGCATAAACCAAACACTCATTTTGACGACTATTCTCGAGCTCACCGCAAGCGGGCTCGACAGCAAAAAAGATCGAATATAATTGCTCAGTTATACAATTAAATATGTGAAACTTGTGAAATCTGAAATTGTCATAGATACGTTATCACGCTGGATGATAGATCTATAACTTCTTAGTTCTCATTCGATAACATATACAGGATATGTACTGACATCATCTACTACTCCTATTAAAACAAAATAAATTGCAATAATTTAGATAATAATAAATACCTTCTCTGCTTTATGAGCTCGAATTAGTATGTTTGTGCATAAGTGCAAATATTAAATTATTAACTCAACTGTAACATGTTCTATCATTTCGGGGGTAACTGCACAAGATAATGATGTTAACTTTTTACAAATATTTGCAAATAAATAATAGTATAAATCAACCTTTACCTTTAAAATGCAACACTGACTACGAAAATGAAATGCAAATTACATTGCACGCACTATTGTATAAAGTCATGCATTCTGAGAAAGGCTACATGCAAGGAAGCGGGATAGCAGTTTAAGGTTTTGGAAATGTATTAATATATTTATGCAAACATTTTTAAATCGATCATATTTTTTTTAGATATAACACAAATACATGTGATTTATCAACAGAATGTATATACAAATCCAGGATGAGTATCGAATACCGTATCAATCAATGACGAAAACCCTCTCGGACGAATACCGTATAATTCGGTTGAAAACCTGAGAGCGAGTACCGCCTCGGTCGAAAACATAAATGGCAGTTTTGGTATATCGACTGTGTATATAGCAACTTTACCTACATGCTTATATAGCAAGTTGTAAACAACACACCTCTGTCCGTAAAGTTATACGATAATACGTCACTATAGTAACCTTACCATATATGGTAAGTTGTAAACAACACACCTCTGTCGCTAAAGTTATATGATAATACGTCACTATAGTTATCTTACCTTATATGGCAAGTTGTAAAAAAACCCACATCCATTGTTACCCCCAGACTATTGAATACTTTTTACATTTGTTTCATCTTCATTTAGAAATAATAACTACATTCCAAATCATGCAGAATGTCTTCATTTATATGATTATTTTATCGTTTGAAAAAAAGAAGAGATTTTATAAGTGCACTTTTAATTAAATGGAAATTCATTCGTCATTCTGTAATACCAACATTTAATGAAAAAAGAATTTAAATATAAATTGCCATATGTGGTATATCTCTTAAGTTACTTGATAAAAATGTTTGGCAAGTGCTAATATCAGTTCTGATTATGCAAATAAAGATAACTGTAAGCGTTGCAAGTCATGACAACGCCCATGCATTCCTATATAAACGCTTGATTTATTATGCTTGCCAAATGACGGCACGAACATTATTTAAGCGTTTCACTTTTTATTTCTCAGGTAATGTATTTGTTATTTTCTATCAGTGTAAAACTGTTATTGATAAAAAGATGTTTGTTAAACCAAACTAAATAAAATATTATTTAGATTGAAACAGTTTGATTAAAGAAATAATGTTTATTTCAAATTCTGATTTTATTTAAACAAGACATACTTGCTAATTATATTTCTTTCATGGTAATTTCATGATTAATAAAAGATACGGCATGGACATCATATAAGCGTTTCACTATTTATTATATCAGGGCCTCGCAAAGCGAATAGAATGTAGAGACGAAACACCAAGAAGCAGGTGGGTTGCTTCACAGTAACCGCATCGATATGTCAATCAAGAACTTAACAATACATAAGATGAACAGCATAGACTTTATTGTACCATTGCTTTGTAGACATGTCATATAGATTTATTATTACAATTAAAACTAACTGATCTCCAAAAGTACATGTTCGAGAGACATACCAGATATATTTTTTTTAATTTTATTATTCTATTTGATCGCAATTGGATTTATTGATAGTTTCGCCAACTAGTATCACTGTCATTTAAAATTGGTTGTTTACATATATCATGATAGTGTATTCTTACTTCTGATGGCTGTCGTTCTTAGATTTTACAAATAAAATGTATTATTCTATTTATTTCATAATTGATCACATGACAGGTTATCATCTAGTAATCATAATTCTAAAAATTTCTTTTGGCATTTTACATGTTCAATTTCTTTGTTATTGACATACATTTGAGTGCATTTATTGACATGTAAGAGTACATTTGTCATACATACAATGAAGAGCTTTTTGAGATGTGCAAAGAACTTCTAGTCTTCTTTTCATTCATTTACATTTTGGTTTGATTTGTTACTGGTCTGTTTGTTTAAGACTACGCTTATTATTTCTTGTTTTTGTTTAAGATTAAAGATGCCACACTATCTACACATAAACATGTTTAAGCATTATTGACATGATGTGACACATCATTTTCAAACCTAATAAATAACAATGGTCCAGTTATAGACTCCTCAGGAACCCGATTTATACTAAGATTGGTTTTGGATACATAGTACCGATTCCTTGTACTCAGATATTAAGGACATTTGCGCTTGCTTTTTTTAAAAACACACACAAATGGACACATGTATCCTTATTATGTGTATGTACACTTACGTTCGACTCCAGTGCAGATTTCCTGTGGCTCTGACCAGCTGCCGTCAGATGTACAAGTGATAGTGGGCGGTATCGCGTCACAAAATCCGCTGTCAGGGTTACATTTGAGAACAGCAGTGCCGCTTGGGAATGTGGCCGGGTCAGATTGTGTGACGTACTCCCCATTAGCAACAGTCGGAAGTTCTGCTGGACACTCTTGTAAAAGAACAGAATAAGGTAAACGCTGTAGCGCATATAAAATAGTTTGATCATTAAATAAGTTCAGCACCCAAACAAATATCTCGAATAGTGCTAATTAAGACGGTCATTTGATCTTCATGTGGGGCCGAGCCCGGTAAACTCAGTCGATAGCGCGTTTGACTATCAATCCAGGGGTCGTGAGTTCGAATCCCCACCCAGTCATAATCTCCATGATCATTGATATATGACTGATATTTTGTCTCAGTGTCATTCATACAAATACACCTGTATTAGTATTATTGACAAGCGTTGGTAAATCGTTTGTAAACATGATAAAAAGTAATGGCCCAAGTGTAGAGCCCTGTTGAACCCGATTAATAATAAGATTGACTTTCGGACACATAGGTACCAATTTTCTCTTAAATTCAGATAAACCACTTCATAATGCATCAATAAAAATGTAACATTATAGTTTTGCAAGAAGAATTTCATGGTTAAGTAATCAGACATTTTTTTTTAAAAAATCTCTGAAAATCAATATGTCGTTTCCGATTAGTTAAGTCGGTAGGGCATCTTACTATCAATCCGAGTTTGTCAGTTCGCATCCGCATTCGGCATCAGTATCTGAGATAATCGATGTACGTTATTGTGTCTTATTGTCATTTGTCTCTCATTGCTGATTAAAGTGAGAAAGTTACTTTCGGAAATGTGTGTGCTCGAAGACTGGTTAACCTTTCAGGATCCCAAGAAAGAATGGTTAGCCATCGATGGCACAAAAACGACGTTAGATATTCAATCAATCATTTAAACTCAAATCGTTCTGCACTTGTTGGGTAATCAACCCTAATAGAAATCGTCTAATATACAAATGCGAGGCGTAGGTCTTACTTCAAGTCGTGCAACTTCGTACTCCGTATATGACACAATACATTTAGATCCAGCAAAGTGTGAAGTAGAAAACTAAATTAAGTGGTGTTTTCGCTGTTTCGTGTAGTTGTAGTAGAAGTTGCAGTAGTTGTTGTTTTCACTATTGATATAAGTTGTATACTTGTGTTTTACATATGATATAACAGTGGTCGGGCTGTTCATGTTGTTGTAGTAATAGTAGCAGTAGTTGTTGTTTTCACTATAGATATAAGTTATACACTTGTGTTTTACATATGCTGTAACAGCGGTCGGGCTGTTCATGTTGTTGTAGTAGTAGTTGTAGTAGTTGTTGTTTTCAATATAGATATAAGTTATATACTTGTGTTTTACGTATGATGTAACAGCGGTCGGGCTGTTCATGTTGTTGTAGTAGTTGCAGTTGTTGTTGTTTTCACTATAGATATAAGTTATATACTTGTGTTTTATATATAAAGTAACAGCGGTCGGGCTGTTCATGTTGTTGTAGTAGTTGCAGTTGTTGTTGTTTTCACTATAGATATAAGTTATACACTTGTGTTTTACATATGCTGTAACAGCGGTCGGGCTGTTCATGTTGTTGTAGTAGTAGTTGTAGTAGTTGTTGTTTTCACTATAGATATAAGTTATATACTTGTGTTTTACATATGATGTAACAGCGGTCGGGCTGTTCATGTTGTTGTAGTAGTAGCTGCAGTAGTTGTTGTTTTCACTATAGATATAAGTTAAATACTTGTGTTTTACATATGCTGTAACAGCGGTCGGGCTGTTCATGTTGTTGTAGTAGTAGCTGCAGTAGTTGTTGTTTTCACTATAGATATAAGTTATATACTTGTGTTTTACATATGATGTAACAGCGGTCGGGCTGTTCATGTTGTTGTAGTAGTAGCTGCAGTAGTTGTTGTTTTCACTATAGATATAAGTTATATACTTGTGTTTTACATATGCTGTAACAGCGGTCGGGCTGTTCATGTTGTTGTAGTAGTTGCAGTAGTTGTTGTTTTCACTATAGACATAAGTTATATACTTGTGTTTAACATATGATGTAACAGTGGTCGGGCCGTTCATGTTGTTGTAGTAGTAGTTGCAGTAGTTGTTGTTTTCACTATAGACATAAGTTATATACTTGTGTTTTACATATGATGTAACAGTGGTCGGGCTGTTCATGTTGTTGTAGTAGTAGTTGCAGTTGTTGTTGTTTTCACTATAGATATAAGTTATATACTTGTGTTTTACATATGATGTAACAGCGGTCGGGCTGTTCATGTTGTTGTAGTAGTAGTTGCAGTAGTTGTTGTTTTCACTATAGATATAAGTTATATACTTGTGTTTTACATATGATGTAACAGTGGTCGGGCCGTTCATGTTGTTGTAGTAGTTGCAGTTGTTGTTGTTTTCACTATAGATATAAGTTATATACTTGTGTTTTACATATGATGTAACAGTGGTCGGGCCGTTCATGTTGTTGTAGTAGTTGCAGTTGTTGTTGTTTTCACTATAGATATACGTTATATACTTGTGTTTTACATATGCTGTAACAGCGGTCGGGCTCTTCATGTTGTTGTTGTAGTAGTTGCAGTAGTTGTTGTTTTCACTATAGATATAAGTTAAATACTTGTGTTTTACATATGATGTAACAGCGGTCGGGCCGTTCATGTTGTTGTAGTAGTTACAGTTGTTGTTGTTTTCACTATAGATATAAGTTATATACTTGTGTTTTACATATGATGTAACAGTGGTCGGGCCGTTCATGTTGTTGTTGTAGTAGTTGCAGTAGTTGTTGTTTTCACTATAGATATAAGTTATATACTTGTGTTTTACATATGATGTAACAGCGGTCGGGCCGTTCATGTTGTTGTAGTAGTTACAGTTGTTGTTGTTTTCACTATAGATATAAGTTATATACTTGTGTTTTACATATGATGTAACAGTGGTCGGGCCGTTCATGTTGTTGTAGTAGTTGCAGTTGTTGTTGTTTTCACTATAGATATACGTTATATACTTGTGTTTTACATATGCTGTAACAGCGGTCGGGCTCTTCATGTTGTTGTTGTAGTAGTTGCAGTAGTTGTTGTTTTCACTATAGATATAAGTTAAATACTTGTGTTTTATATATGATGTAACAGTGGTTGGGCTGTTCATGTTGTTGTAGTAGTTGTTGCAGTAGTTGTTGTTTTCACTATAGATATAAGTTATATACTTGTGTTTTACATATGATGTAACAGCGGTCGGACTGTTCATGTTGTTGTAGTAGTTGCAGTTGTTGTTGTTTTCACTATAGATATAAGTTATATACTTGTGTTTTACATATGATGTAACAGTGGTCGGGCCGTTCATGTTGTTGTAGTAGTTGCAGTTGTTGTTGTTTTCACTATAGATATAAGTTATATACTTGTGTTTTATATATGATGTAACAGCGGTCGGGCCGTTCATGTTGTTGTAGTAGTTGCAGTTGTTGTTGTTTTCACTATAGATATAAGTTATATACTTGTGTTTTATATATGATGTAACAGCGGTCGGGCTGTTCATGTTGTTGTAGTAGTTGCAGTTGTTGTTGTTTTCACTATAGATATAAGTTAAATACTTGTGTTTTATATATGATGTAACAGTGGTTGGGCTGTTCATGTTGTTGTAGTAGTTGTTGCAGTAGTTGTTGTTTTCACTATAGATATAAGTTATATACTTGTGTTTTACATATGATGTAACAGTGGTTGGGCTGTTCATGTTGTTGTAGTAGTTGCAGTAGTTGTTGTTTTCACTATAGATATAAGTTATATACTTGTGTTTTACATATGATGTAACAGTGGTCGGGCTGTTCATGTTGTTGTAGTAGTTGCAGTTGTTGTTGTTTTCACTATAGATATAAGTTATATACTTGTGTTTTATATATGATGTAACAGCGGTCGGGCTGTTCATGTTGTTGTAGTAGTTGCAGTAGTTGTTGTTTTCACTATAGATATAAGTTATATACTTGTGTTTTATATATGATGTAACAGCGGTCGGGCTGTTCATGTTGTTGTAGTAGTTGCAGTTGTTGTTGTTTTCACTATAGATATAAGTTATATACTTGTGTTTTATATATGATGTAACAGCGGTCGGGCTGTTCATGTTGTTGTAGTAGTAGTTGCAGTAGTTGTTGTTTTCACTATAGATATAAGTTATATACTTGTGTTTTACATATGATGTAACAGTGGTCGGGCTGTTCATGTTGTTGTAGTAGTTGCAGTTGTTGTTGTTTTCACTATAGATATAAGTTATATACTTGTGTTTTATATATGATGTAACAGCGGTCGGGCTGTTCATGTTGTTGTAGTAGTTGCAGTTGTTGTTGTTTTCACTATAGATATAAGTTATATACTTGTGTTTTACATATGATGTAACAGCGGTCGGGCTGTTCATGTTGTTGTAGTAGTTGCAGTTGTTGTTGTTTTCACTATAGATATAAGTTATATACTTGTGTTTTACATATGATGTAACAGCGGTCGGGCCGTTCATGTTGTTGTAGTAGTTGCAGTTGTTGTTGTTTTCACTATAGATATAAGTTATATACTTGTGTTTTACATATGATGTAACAGCGGTCGGGCTGTTCATGTTGTTGTAGTAGTTGCAGTTGTTGTTGTTTTCACTATAGATATAAGTTATATACTTGTGTTTTATATATGATGTAACAGCGGTCGGGCTGTTCATGTTGTTGTAGTAGTTGCAGTTGTTGTTGTTTTCACTATAGATATAAGTTATATACTTGTGTTTTATATATGATGTAACAGTGGTTGGGCTGTTCATGTTGTTGTAGTAGTTGCAGTAGTTGTTGTTTTCACTATAGATATAAGTTATATACTTGTGTTTTACATATGATGTAACAGTGGTCGGGCTGTTCATGTTGTTGTAGTAGTTGCAGTTGTTGTTGTTTTCACTATAGATATAAGTTATATACTTGTGTTTTATATATGATGTAACAGCGGTCGGGCTGTTCATGTTGTTGTAGTAGTTGCAGTAGTTGTTGTTTTCACTATAGATATAAGTTATATACTTGTGTTTTATATATGATGTAACAGCGGTCGGGCTGTTCATGTTGTTGTAGTAGTTGCAGTTGTTGTTGTTTTCACTATAGATATAAGTTATATACTTGTGTTTTATATATGATGTAACAGCGGTCGGGCTGTTCATGTTGTTGTAGTAGTAGTTGCAGTAGTTGTTGTTTTCACTATAGATATAAGTTATATACTTGTGTTTTACATATGATGTAACAGTGGTCGGGCTGTTCATGTTGTTGTAGTAGTTGCAGTTGTTGTTGTTTTCACTATAGATATAAGTTATATACTTGTGTTTTATATATGATGTAACAGCGGTCGGGCTGTTCATGTTGTTGTAGTAGTTGCAGTAGTTGTTGTTTTCACTATAGATATAAGTTATATACTTGTGTTTTATATATGATGTAACAGCGGTCGGGCTGTTCATGTTGTTGTAGTAGTAGTTGCAGTAGTTGTTGTTTTCACTATAGATATAAGTTATATACTTGTGTTTTACATATGATGTAACAGTGGTCGGGCTGTTCATGTTGTTGTAGTAGTTGCAGTTGTTGTTGTTTTCACTATAGATATAAGTTATATACTTGTGTTTTACATATGATGTAACAGCGGTCGGGCTGTTCATGTTGTTGTAGTAGTTGCAGTAGTTGTTGTTTTCACTATAGATATAAGTTATATACTTGTGTTTTACATATGATGTAACAGCGGTCGGGCTGTTCATGTTGTTGTAGTAGTTGCAGTTGTTGTTGTTTTCACTATAGATATAAGTTATATACTTGTGTTTTATATATGATGTAACAGCGGTCGGGCTGTTCATGTTGTTGTAGTAGTAGTTGCAGTAGTTGTTGTTTTCACTATAGATATAAGTTATATACTTGTGTTTTACATATGATGTAACAGTGGTCGGGCTGTTCATGTTGTTGTAGTAGTTGCAGTTGTTGTTGTTTTCACTATAGATATAAGTTATATACTTGTGTTTTATATATGATGTAACAGCGGTCGGGCCGTTCATGTTGTTGTAGTAGTTGCAGTTGTTGTTGTTTTCACTATAGATATAAGTTATATACTTGTGTTTTATATATGATGTAACAGCGGTTGGGCTGTTCATGTTGTTGTAGTAGTTGTAGTTGTTGTTGTTTTCACTATAGATATAAGTTATATACTTGTGTTTTACATATGATGTAACAGTGGTCGGGCCGTTCATGTTGTTGTAGTAGTTACAGTTGTTGTTGTTTTCACTATAGATATAAGTTATATACTTGTGTTTTACATATGATGTAACAGCGGTCGGGCTGTTCATGTTGTTGTAGTAGTTGCAGTAGTTGTTGTTTTCACTATAGATATAAGTTATATACTTGTGTTTTATATATGATGTAACAGCGGTCGGGCTGTTCATGTTGTTGTAGTAGTTGCAGTTGTTGTTGTTTTCACTATAGATATAAGTTATATACTTGTGTTTTACATATGATGTAACAGTGGTCGGGCCGTTCATGTTGTTGTAGTAGTTACAGTTGTTGTTGTTTTCACTATAGATATAAGTTATATACTTGTGTTTTACATATGATGTAACAGCGGTCGGGCTGTTCATGTTGTTGTAGTAGTTGCAGTAGTTGTTGTTTTCACTATAGATATAAGTTATATACTTGTGTTTTATATATGATGTAACAGCGGTCGGGCTGTTCATGTTGTTGTAGTAGTTGCAGTTGTTGTTGTTTTCACTATAGATATAAGTTATATACTTGTGTTTTATATATGATGTAACAGCGGTCGGGCTGTTCATGTTGTTGTAGTAGTTGCAGTTGTTGTTGTTTTCACTATAGATATAAGTTATATACTTGTGTTTTACATATGATGTAACAGCGGTCGGGCTGTTCATGTTGTTGTAGTAGTTGCAGTAGTTGTTGTTTTCACTATAGATATAAGTTATATACTTGTGTTTTATATATGATGTAACAGCGGTCGGGCTGTTCATGTTGTTGTAGTAGTTGCAGTTGTTGTTGTTTTCACTATAGATATAAGTTATATACTTGTGTTTTATATATGATGTAACAGTGGTCGGGCTGTTCATGTTGTTGTAGTAGTTGCAGTAGTTGTTGTTTTCACTATAGATATAAGTTATATACTTGTGTTTTACATATGATGTAACAGCGGTCGGGCTGTTCATGTTGTTGTAGTAGTTGCAGTTGTTGTTGTTTTCACTATAGATATAAGTTATATACTTGTGTTTTATATATGATGTAACAGTGGTTGGGCTGTTCATGTTGTTGTAGTAGTTGCAGTTGTTGTTGTTTTCACTATAGATATAAGTTATATACTTGTGTTTTATATATGATGTAACAGCGGTCGGGCTGTTCATGTTGTTGTAGTAGTTGCAGTTGTTGTTGTTTTCACTATAGATATAAGTTAAATACTTGTGTTTTATATATGATGTAACAATGGTTGGGCTGTTCATGTTGTTGTAGTAGTTGTTGCAGTAGTTGTTGTTTTCACTATAGATATAAGTTAAATACTTGTGTTTTATATATGATGTAACAGTGGTTGGGCTGTTCACAATGAGTGTAAGGTAATTTACAGAAACACTGTATTTTCCTCACTCATAAAACTATCACTGTAACGCTGGTTTGCTGCTCAACTGTGAGCGATTATACGATAAGTGCGACCGTCCGTGTGTGCCAGCAGTATATATACTTGCACGAAATGTAAACTGTTGAGAACTACGTGCTCTGTGCCATGATTTTACGAAAAGACTAAAAATTTCGGAGTGTTAACCAAAGTTGTGTATTGATTTATCAATTGCGGAGTGGAGTTAAGTGGTAGAGCATCGAACCAGTGATCTGAGGGTCGTGGGTTCGTTCCTTTGCCACGGCAATGTGTGGTGACATCGAGTAAGACATTGTATCCGCATGTGAATAGTTCTGTTCATGATTTGTCTGAGTTTGTGTCACAATTGAAGTAAAATAAATCAGTTCAAAAATGTATATTTCCCATGCATATTAATTGAGTAATTTAACAACAGACAAAAGGCGACATTGGGACATCAATCGAGATAAGGCTAAAATAACGTATCCTGTGGACAAAATAACGTTATTTCAAAGTCATATTCATAACAGATATCATTGATTCAACATACATTGATCTACAAATCTTTCTCATTAACATAGTATGCTTCGTAATGAAAATATTCTTTTTATATTCCATAAAATGATTATGTTCTCTACCTTCAGGCATACACGAATTAGAATCTGGCATTCCCCATACACCAGCAAGCCCACACGTAACTTGTCCAGACCCATCGTATCCGTCACAGCATTTGACACTGGCATTCGCCCCCTGTACATTGTCCGCCATGTCGTCCAGAACTAGCCATCCATGAGCAATATTTGGTAGATCCTGACAAACTGAAACAAACATTAAGGGGTTTATTTAGAGTGTGTATAAAGCCTAGGTCCCACTGTCTACCTCAGTCGTACTGATGACCTTTGTCGCCGTCCTTAGCCATTCGTTAATATCTCTACAACCACCTAGCTTAACCGCCACAATCCGTAATAAAACCTTTGCATGTCCTGAGCGATCAAACTGTGATAGTTGTAGCAGTCTTTGCTCATCCGGTTTACAATCCAGAACAAACCTTCCTAAAACATATTGAAACCCTAATGGCTAATTCAGATTAGTTCAATTTAAAAGAAAGCTCAGCCCCTACACGAACCGCTCTCGAGTTTGTTTCCCGGGTCGAACCAGCACTGAGTATTGACTTTGAGAGGCATCGAGTCGAGCTATATTCATCAAACCCGCAACCTCTGGTGTGAGCGGTCAACACTATCAACTACACGGGCACATTTCCTTCGAGTTTTACACTACTCTTCAGCATGAGGACTCACGTGGATTCATCACCGTTGTAGAGATTTTAAGTCGAAACAGTTTGTAGTATTCGTCTTTGTGGCGCCAGAAATTTCAAGTCGTCTTCGTTTTTCCCTAAAGGATTTTTCATGGAACACAAATTGAAGTCTCTTTGCTAAATGGAACGTTCTATTTTGAAGAAGTTATTGGTTGAGGAAGTAGATCAACATCTAATGGTGGTCATGACATTCTGTGTAAAATTGAATGTCTATTTTAAAAAATCTGAGCGATTTGATTGGCTAAGAAAGTATGACAACATATAATTGAATGGTAACCTTTTAGAAATAAAATAACAGTGTTTCAAAGTTGTTGTTTTTTTTTGTTTGGAATATATATGTTTTCTTTTCTTTTACTCTGTAAACTAGTAAATTGACATATCAATATGTATATTCCTGCGGTCAGTTAATATTCTCCTTCATCCTGGTAAAGTGAAGGGTCCACTTTACCAGGATTTGGCTGATGGAATCGCTACAGGAACAAGATAGCAGATCAACATCTAAGCCGGTTAAAGTTATATGGAATTTATTTTCTAAACGCCCATATAACGTCTAACTTATATGTATATCTGTGACATTTGGGGCGTTAAAAAAGCATTAAAAGTAGACACTTTTTGAGAATACGACCATTATCAAGCTTCTGTCTGTCTGGCACAGCCTTATCATTGATGTAACTTAACCCATCGAGAGAGATTTTTTTAGATCCCACATGGATACTCATGTTTGAATAATAGATGCTCTGACAGCTTAAACAAAATAACATTTTCTTAGTTGTTAATAATGAATGTATTAGTAAAAGGGTAGATTTGCAACTTGGAAGTCTTAGAATTAGAGGAAAATATTTTCGGCATTTAAGTTTGAAATAAGCTTCAGGTAGTTTGAAAATGAGTATAGAACCATCGTCCTATTCCGTTGATTTCTGTCAAACATTCTCATATAAAGATTTTGGATCGAGCTTGACTCGAACCCACAACCTTAGTGGCGAGAAGTAAGCGACTGTTAGACGACAACGCCTTGACCACTGGGCCACGAAGAACCTAAATATAATCGACATATTAAAACACTTACCGAACAACTGTCGTTCACTAAATTTACTTCAAGAGACATTAGACCGCAGTATCGGACCTTGGTTAGTGGTCCCTCTGGTTAATTTTGCTATTTTTTCCAGTGTTCAAACCGTCATCCAAAATATTCAATTATAAAAATCAGAGGGGATTGGGACTAACCAAGGTTCGCTAGTACTGTCTGTGTCGTACAGCTGTAAGTAATTTCAGAATTTACACATTGCGTTTTTTTGTTTTATAAGTTGGGAATTGCTGTTCTTCACGGTTTGTGACAAATACCTACCGGTTCCTATTACACACTTTTTATTGCATGACTTGCTCCCAGCTCCACAAGATTTGGTAACGCAGTAACCACGCCCATAAGCACATATCTGAAACGCAAAACGTAATCTTATTTGACCATAAACTGCGACCGTCCCAAGAACAGTCTTTCAAACGGGTAACCCGCTGGTACCACTTTAATATACAAGAACAATCTTCCAAACGATGTGTATCGCCTGGTCACCCCACCGGTACCACTTTTACATACAAGAACAATCTTCCAAACACTGTGAATTGCCTGGGAATTCCACCGGTACCACTTTTACATAAACGAACAATCTTCCAAACGATGTGTATCGTCTGGGAACCCCACTGGCACCTCTTTTACATACAAAAACAATCTTTCAAACGCTGTGAATCGCCTTGGAACCCCACCGATACCACTTTTACATACACGAACAATCTTCCAAACGATGTGAATCGCTTGGGAACCCCACTGGTACCACTTTGTATAACAATCTTCCAAATGATGTGTATTGTCTGGGAACCCACTGCTACCACATTTACATACAAGAACAATCTTCCAAACACTGTGTATCGCCTTGGAACCCCACCGATACCACATTTACATACAAAAACAATCTTCCAAATGATGTGTATTGCCTGGGAACCCACTGTTACCACATTTACATACAATAACAATCTTTCAAACGATGTGTATCGCCTGGGAACCCCACCGGTACCACTTTTACATACAGGAACAATCTTCCAAACGATGTGTATCGCCTGGGAACCCCACTGGTACCTCTTTTACATACAAAAACAATCTTCCAAACGCTGTGAATCGCCTGGGAACCCCACCGATACCACTTTTACATACACGAACAATCTTCCAAACGATGTGAATCGCTTGGGAACCCCACTGGTACCACTTTGTATAACAATCTTCCAAACGATGTGTATTGCCTGGGAACCCACTGGTACCATATTGACATACAAGAACAATCTTCCAAACGCTGTGTATCGCCTTGGAACCCCACCGATACCACATTTACATACAAAAACAATCTTCCGAATGATGTGTATCGCGTTGGAACCCCACCGATACCACATTTACATACAAAAACAATCTTCCAAACGATGTATATTGCCTGGCAACCCCACTGGTACCACATTTACATACAAAAACAATGTTCCAAACGCTGTGTATCGCCTTAGAACCCCACCGATTCCACATTTACATACAAAAACAATCTTCCAAACGATGTGTATTGCCTGGGAACCCACTGGTACCACATTTACAAACAACAACAATTTTCCAAACGCTGTGTATCGCCTTGGAACCCCACCGATACCACATTTACATACAAAAACAATCTTCCAAACGATGTGTATTGCCTGGGAACCCCACCGGTACCACTTATACATACAAAACAATCATCCAAACGATGTGTATCGCCTGGGAACCCCACTGGTACCACTTTGTATAACAATCTTCCAAACGATGTGTATTGCCTGGGAACCCACTGGTACCATATTTACATATAAAAACAATCTTCCAAACGCTGTGTATCGCCTTGGAACCCCACCGATACCACATTTATATACAAAAACAATCTTCCAAACGATGTGTTTTGCTTGGGAACCCACTGGTACCATATTTACATACAAGAACAATCATCCAAAAGCTGTGTATCGCCTTGGAATCCCACCGATACCACATTTACATACAAAAACAATCTTCCAAACGATGTGTATCGCCTTGGAACCCCACCGATACCACATTTACATACAAAAACAATCTTCCAAATGATGTGTATTGCCTGGCAACCCCACTGGTACCACATTTACATTCAAGACCAATCTTCCAAACGATGTGTATCGCCATGGAACTCCACCGGTACCACTTTTACATACAAGAACAATCTTCCAAACGATGTGTATCGCCTGGGAACCCCACCGGTACCACTTTTACATACAGGAACAATCTTCCAAACGATGTGAATCGCTTGGGAACCCCACTGGTACCACTTTGTATAACAATCTTCCAAACGATGTGTATTGCCTGGGAACCCACTGGTACCACATTTACATACAAGAACAATCTTCCAATCGCTGTGTATCGCCTACGAACCCCACCGATACCACATTTACATACAAAAACAATCTTCAAAACGATGTGTTTTGCCTGGGAACCCACTGGTACCACATTTACATACAAGGACAATCTTCCAAACGATGTGTATCGCTTTGGAACCCCACCGATACCACATTTACATACAAAAACAATGTTCCAAACGTTGTGTATCGCCTTGGAACCCCACCGATACCACATTTACATACAAAACAATCTTCCAAACGATGTGTATTGCCTGGGAACCCCACTGGTACCACATTTACATACAAGAACAATCTTCCAAACGCTGTGTATCGCCTTGGAACCCCACCGATACAACATTTACATAGAAAAACAATCTTCCAAACGACGTGTATTGCCTGGGCACCCACTGGTACCACATTTACATACAAGAACAATCTTCCAAACGCTGTGTATCGCCTTGGAACCCCACCGATACCACATTTACATACAAAAACAATCTTCCAAACGATGTGTATCGCCTGGGAACCCCACTGGTACCACTTATACATACAGGAACAATCTTCCAAACGATGTGTATCGCCTTGGAACCCCACTGGTACCACTTTTACATACAAAAACAATCTTCCAAACGCTGTGAATCGCCTGGGAAACCCCACCGGTACCACTTTTACATACACCAACAGTCTTCCAAACGATGTGAATCGCTTGGGAACCCCACTGGTACCACTTTGTATAACAATCTTCCAAACGATATGTATTACATGGCAACCCACTGGTACCACATTTACATACAAGAGCAATCTTCCAAACGCTGTGTATCGCCTTGGAACCCCACCGATACCACATTTACATACAAAAACAATCTTCCAAACGATGTGTATTGCCTGGGAACCCACTGTTACCACATTTACATACAGAACAATCTTCCAAACGATGTGTATCACCTTGGAACCCCACCGATACCACATTTACATACAAAAGCAATCTTCCAAACGATGTGTATTGCCTGGCAACCCCACTGGTACCACATTTACATACATGAACAATCTTCCAAACGATGTGTATCGCCTGGGAACCCCACCGATACCACTTTTACATACAAGAACAATCTTCCAAACGATGTGTATCGTATGGAACCCCACCGGTATCACTTTTACATACAAGAACAATCCTCCAAAACGATGTGTTTCACCTGGGAACCCCACTGGTACCACATTTACATACAAAAACAATATTCCAAACGATGTGTATCGCTTGGGAATCCCACCGGTATCACGTTTACATACAAAAACAATCTTCCAAACACTGTGTATCGCTTGGGAACCCCACCGGTACCACTTTTAAATACACTAACAATCTTCCAAACGATGTGTATCGTCCGGAAACCCCATCGATACCACTTTTACATACAAAAACAATCTTCCAAACGATGTGTATCGTCTGGGAACCCCACCGGTACCACTTTTACATGCAAAAACAATCTTCCAAACGCTGTCTATCGCTTGGGAACCCCACTGGTATCACGTCTACATACAAGAACAATCTTTCAAACGATGTGTATCGCCTGGGAACCCCAATAATACCACTTTTACATACAAAAACAATTTTCCAAACGATGTGTATCGCCTGGTAACCCCACCGGTACCACTTTTACATACAAAAACAATCTTCCAAACGATGTGTATCGCCTGGGAACCCCACCGGTACCACTTTTACATACAGGAACAATCTTCCAAACGATGTGTATCGCCTGGGAACCCCACTGGTACCACTTTTACATACAAAAACAATCTTCCAAACGCTGTGAATCGCCTGGGAACCCCACCGGTACCACTTTTACATACACGAACAATCTTCCAAATGATGTGAATCGCTTGGGATCCCCACTGGTACCACTTTGTATAACAATCTTCCAAACGATGTGTATTGCCTGGGAACCCACTGGTACCACATTTACATACAGGAACAATCTTCCAAACGATGTGTATCGCCTGGGAACCCCACCGGTACCACTTTTACATACAGGAACAATCTTCCAAACGATGTGTATCGCCTGGGAACCCCACTGGTACCACTTTTACATACAAAAACAATCTTCCGAACGCTGTAAATCGCCTGGGAACCCCACCGGTACCACTTTTACATACACGAACAATCTTCCAAACGATGTGAATCGCTTGGGAACCCCACTGGTACCACTTTGTATAACAATCTTCCAAACGATGTGTATTGCCTGGGAACCCACTGGTACCATATTGACATACAAAAACAATCTTCCAAACGCTGTGTATCGCCTTGGAACCCCACCGATACCACATTTACATACAAAAACAATCTTCCGAATGATGTGTATCGCGTTGGAACCCCACCGATACCACATTTACATACAAAAACAATCTTCCAAACGATGTGTATCGCCTGGCAACCCCACTGGTACCACATTTACATTCAAGACCAATCTTCCAAACGATGTGTATCGCCTTGGAACTCCACCGGTACCACTTTTACATACAAGAACAATCTTCCAAACGATGTGTATCGCATTGGAACCCCACAGGTATCACTTTAACATACAAGAACAATCTTCCAAAACGATGTGTATCACCTGGGAACCCCACCGATACCACATTTACATACAAAAACAATCTTCCAAACGATGTGTATGGCATTGGAACCCCACAGGTATCACTTTAACATACAAGAACAATCTTCCAAAACGATGTGTATCACCTGGGAACCCCACCGATACCACATTTACATACAAAAACAATCTTCCAAACACTGTGTATCGTCTTGGAACCCCACCAATATCACTTTTACATACAAGAACAATCTTCCAAAACGATGTGTATCGTTTGGGAACCCCACCGGTATCACGTTTACATACAAAAACAATCTTCCAAACACTGTGTATCGCTTAGGAACCCCAACGGTATCACGTTAACATACAAAAACAATCTTCCAAACGCTGTGTATCGCTTGGGAACCCCACCGGTATCACGTTTACATACATTATCATCGGGTTATGGACGTAACTATTTAAGACTGAGCTGTTTGGTCGTATAACAGTATGACGGCGTATTTTTAGAAAAATAGTTACAAGGGACGTACTCAGCCTCCATTTTAATATGCATGTAGTTTACATGTGTTTTCTCATAAGTTGTCAGTGACGGGTATCATCACATTGTAACAGAACAATATAAGACTTGTTTGTTTTAGAGTTTTATGGTATATTTAAAATAATGTAATTTGAATTCGCAACTGTACTTTTAAAGATTAGAAACAGGTATATCTTACATCATTTTCAGCTTTATCTTTGCAATTGTCGTTCGAACTGCTGCCTTTCGAACTTTTGCTTTTCGAACTGCCTCCTTTTGGCTTTCCAGCCACAGACGCTGTTTGCAGAACACATACCTAAAACACGTGATATAAACATGTTAGACGGGTATATGTTTTAAAGAACAAAGAGATGTTTCATTTTAACCCCATTCCGAGCGCAGCAACAGTGTTGGTTTAAAATTAAATACAAGTGGTCCGCCTGGAATAACATAACCGAGAACCAGAGAGTCGTAGGTCCGACCATCCGCCAATGTCATTATGGTCTCACTACACAGTTGAATTTTGTTCATTATTATATAAAAAATAAGGTCTAGGATTTCACTGGTAAAAAAGAATTCCACATAGATTTTTTTTTCATAGCAGGAATGTATACACACATGAAAATGCACAATAACTGGTAGGTTGTCCACGTTGTTTTTTTTTAAAGAGGTTGCAGTGACACCCTGAGCTTTTTTGAAAAAGAAGTCCTCAAATGCTCATAAATACAAGCATATGTTGAAATCCTATAAAAGTCACATTTTTAACACCAGTGATGTCTTATTGCAGTATATGCTATACCAACTTTTGTTCTACGCATCTGCAGAAAGAAATCACAGCCCTATGAACCATTTTGAAAATATTTCATAACCAAAGTACATAGGCCTTTTTTTTAAGAGTAAGAATCTGGGGCGTAACTGTGTAGTGAGACGTTGTGTAGTGTCATTGAGCAAGACAATTTATACACAGTCATATGCTAAGTAATGGTTCTGCTTTTTTTTTTTTGCCGTAATACATATGGTATCAAAACAACAAGTAAATTTAGCAATATGCCAGGAAACAGGAAACACAACTTTTATATAAATCTCACATACATACCAAGACTACGATAAGAGATATTCCACGGATGGACACCATTGTGACCTGAAATAGAATAGGAGGAGGACATCGTTTTTATCATTATTAGTAGAAGTATACTAGCATACAATGAATACACGACCATTATTCTTGATGTTTGGTGTTTAATAGTATACTAGCATACAATGAGTAAACGACCATTGTTCTTGATGGTTGGTGTTTAGTAGTATACTAGCATACAATGAATTCACGACCATTGTTCTTGATGTTTGGTGTTTAGTAGTATACTATCATGCAATGAGTAAGCGACCATTGTTCTTGATGGTTGGTGTTTAGTAGTATACTAGCATACAATGAGTAAACGACCATTGTTCTTGATGGTTGGTGTTTAATAGTATACTAGCATAAAATGAATACACGACCAGTGTTTTTTTATGTTTGGTGTTTAATAGTGTACTAGCATACAATAAGTAAACGACCATTGTTCTTTAAATATCTTTAGTGTTTAATAATATACTAGCATACAATGAGTAAACGGCCATTGTTCTTGATGGTTGGTGTTTAGAAATATACTATCATACAATGAGTAAACGACCATTGTTCTTGATGTTTTGTGTTAAAAGTATACTATCATGCAATGAGTAAGCGACCATTATTCTTGATGTTTGGTGTTTAATAGTATACTAGTATAAAATGAGTATGCGACCATTATTCTTGATGTTTGGTGTTAAGTAGTATACTATCATGCAATGAGTAAACGACCATTGTTCTTGATGTTTTGTGTTTAATAGTATACTAGCATAACATGAATACACGACCATTATTCTTGATGTTTGGTATTTAATAGTATACTAGCATACAATGAGTGAGCGACCATTGTTCTTGATGTTTGGTATTTAATAGTATACTAGCATACAATGAGTAAGCGACCATTGTTCTTGATGTTTGGTATTTAATAGTATACAAGCATACAATGAGTAAACGACCATTGTTCTTGATGTTTGGTGTTTAGTAGTAAACAAGCATACAATGAATACACGACCATTGTTCTTGATGTTTGGTGTTTAGTCGTATACTAGCATACAGTGAATTCACGACCATTGTTCTTGATGTTTGGTGTTTAATAGTATACTAGAATACAATGAGTAAACGGCCATTGTTCTTTAAACATATTTAGTGTTTAAAATCATACTAGCATACAATAAGTAAACGGCCATTGTTCTTGATGGTTGGTGTTTAGAAGTATACTATCATGCAATGAGTAAGCGACCATTGTTCTTGATGGTTGGTGTTTAGTAGTATACTAGCATACAATGAGTAAACGACCATTGTTCTTTAAACATATTTAGTGTTTAAAATTATACTAGCATACAATGAGTAAACAGCCAATGTTGTTGATGGTTGGTGTTTAGTAGTATACTATCATGCAATGAGTAAAAGACCATTGTTCTTGATGGTTGGTGTTTAGTAGTATACTAGCATACAATGAGTAAACGACCATTGTTCTTGATGGTTGGTGTTTAGAAGTATACTAGAATACAATGAGTACAAGATCATTGTTCTTTATGATTTGGGTCTAGCTTTGCTTTCGACAATTTTTTTTAGATTGTTTTGAGTCTCAAGCTAACTTACAAGGCAGATTGATCTGAGTCTCAAGCTAATTTACAAAGCAGATTGATCTGAGTCTCAAGCTAACTTACAAGGCAGATTGATCTGAGTCTCAAGCTAACTTACAAAGCAGATTGATCTGAGTCTCAAGCTAACTTACAAGGCAGATTGATCTAAGTCTCAAGCTACTTACAAGGCAGATTGATCTCGAGCGTACTGGCAAGGCAAATTGAACTGAGTCTCAAGCTAACTTACAAGGCAGATTGATCTAAGTATCAAGCTTACTTACAAGGCAGATTGATCTAAGTCTCAAGCTACTTACAAGGCAGATTGATCTCGAGCGTACTAGCAAGGCAAATTGAACTGAGTCTCAAGCTAACTTACAATATAGATTGATCTAAGTATCAAGCTTACTTACAAGGCAGATTGATCTAAGTCTCAAGCTAATTTACAAGGCAGATTGGTCTAAGACTCAATCTAACTTACAAGGCAGATTGATCTGAGTCTCAAGCTAACTTACAGGACAGATTGATCTGAGTCTCAAGCAAACTTACAATATAGATTGATCTAAGTCTCAACCTTACTTACAAGGCAGATTGATCTAAGTCTCAAGCAAACTTACAAGACAGATTGATCTGAGTCTCAAGCTAATTTACAAGGCAGATTGATCTGAGTTTCAAGCTTATTTACAAGGCAGATTGATCTAAGTCTCAAGCTAATTTACAATGCAGATTGATCTAAGTATCAAGCTACTTAAAAGGCAGATTGATCTGAGTCTCAAGCAAACTTACAATATAGATTGATCTAAGTCTCAACCTTACTTACTAGGCAGATTGATCTAAGTCTCAAGCAAACTTACAAGACAGATTGATCTGAGTCTCAAGCTAATTTACAAGGCAGATTGATCTGAGTTTCAAGCTTATTTACAAGGCAGATTGATCTAAGTCTCAAGCTAATTTACAATGCAGATTGATCTAAGTATCAAGCTTACTTACAAGGCAGATTAATCTAAGTCTCAGGCTAATTTACAATGCAGATTGATCTAAGTATCAAGCTAACTTACAAGGCAGATTGATCTGAGTCTCAAGCTAACTTACAGGACAGATTGATCTGAGTCTCAAGCTAACTTACAATATAGATTGATCTAAGTCTCAACCTTACTTACAAGGCAGATTGATCTAAGTCACAAGCTCACTTACAAGGCAGATTAATCTAAGTTTCAAGCTCACTTACAAGGCAGATTTATCTGAGTCTCAAGCTAATTTACAAGGCAGATTGATCTAAGACTCAAGCTAACTTATAAGGCAGATTGATCTGAGTCTCAAGCTAACTTACAGGACAGATTGATCTGAGTCTCAAGCTTACTTACAAGGCAGATTGATCTAAGTCACAAGCTTACTTACAAGCCAGATTGATCTTAGTCTCAAGCTAATTAACAAGCAGATTGGTCTAAATCTCAAGCTAATTTACAAGGCGGATTGATCTCAAGCTAACTTACAATATAGATTGATCTAAGACTCAAGCTAACTTACAAGGCAGATTGATCTTAGTCTCAAGCTAATTTACAAGGCGGATTGATCTCAAGCTAACTTACAACACAGATTGATCTTATGCTAGCTTACAAGATAGATTGATGTCAAGCTAACTTACAAGGCAGATTGATCTAGGCCACAAGCTAACTTACAATGCAGGTTGATCTTATTTTCAAGCTAACTGGCAATGTAGATTGATCTAAGTCTCAAGCTAACTTACAATGTAGATTGATCTAAGTTTCAGGCTAACTTACAAGGCAAATTGATCCAAGTCTCAAGCTCACTTACAAGGCAGATTAATCTTAGTCCCAATCTAACTTACAAGGCAGATTGATCAAAGCCTCAAGCTAACTTACAACGCAGATTGATCTGAGTCTCAAGCTTACTTTCAAGGTAGATTAATCTAAGTCTCAAGCAAACTGACAAGGCAGATTGATCTTAGTCTCAAGCTCACTTACAAGGCAGATTGATCTAAGTCTCAAGCTTAATTACAAGGCAGATTGATCTAAGTCTCAAGCTCACTTACAAGGCAGATTGATCTAAGTCTCAAGCAAACGTACAAGGCAGATTGATCTAAGTCTCAAGCTCACTTACAAGGCAGATTGATCTAAGTATCAAGCTCACTTACAACGCAGATTGGTATGAGTCTCAAGCTTACTTTCAAGGTAAATTGATCTAAGTCTCAAACTCACTTACAAGGCAGATTGATCTAAGTCTCAAGCTTACTTACAAGGCAGATTGATCTGAGTCTCAAGCTCACTTACAAGGCAGATTGATCTGAGTCTCAAGCAATCTTACAAGGCAGATTGATTTGAGTCTCAAGCTCACTTACAAGGCAGATTGACCTGAGCCTCAAGCAATCTTCAAGGCAGATTGATCTGAGTCCCAAGCAATCTTACAAGGCAGATTGATTTGAGTCTCAAGCTTACTTACAAGGCAGATTGACCTGAGCCTCAAACAATCTTCAAGGCAGATTGATCTGAGTCTCAAGCTCACTTACAAGGCAGATTGATCTGAGTCTCAAGCTCGCTTATAAGACAGATTGATCTGAGTCTCAAGCTAATTTACAAGGCAGATTGATCTAAGTCTCAAGCTCACTTACAAGGCAGATTTATCTGAGTCTCAAGCAATCTTACAAGGCAGATTGGTCTGAGTCTCAAGCTCAATTACGATGCAGATTGATCTAAGTCTCAAGCAAACTTACAAGGCATATTGGTCTGAGTCTCAAGCAATCTTACAAGACAGATTGATCTGAGTCTCAAGCTCACTTACGATGCAGATTGATCTAAGTCTCAAGCAAACTTACAAGGCAGATTAATCTTAGTCCCAAGTTAACTTACAAGGCAGATTGATCTAAGTCTCAAGCTAACTTACAACGCAGATTGGTCTGAGTCTCAAGCTTACTTACAAGGCAGATTGATCTAAGTCTGAAGCTAACTTACAAGGCAGATTGATCTGAGTCTCAAGCTCACTTACAAGGCAGATTGATCTAAGTCTCAAGCTTACTTACAACGCAGATTGATCTGAGTCTCAAGCTAACTTACAAGACAGATTGATCTGTGTCTCAAGCAAACTTACAATATAGATTGATCTTAGTCTCAACCTTACTTACAAGGCAGATTGATCTAAGTCACAAGCTTACTTACAAGGCAGATTAATCTGAGTCTCAAGCTAATTTACAAGGTAGATTGATCTAAGACTCAAGCTAACTTACAAGGCAGATTGATCTGAGTCTCAAGCTAATTTACAAGGCGGATTGATCTCAAGCTAACTTACAACACAGATTGATCTTATGCTAGCTTACAAGATAGATTGATGTCAAGCTAACTTACAAGGCAGATTGATCTAGGCCACAAGCTAACTTACAACGCAGACTGATCTTATTTTCAAGCTAACTTACAACGCAGATTGGTCTGAATCTCAAGCTTACTTTCAAGGTAGATTGATCTAAGTCTCAAGCTTACTTACAAGGCAGATTGATCTGAGTCTCAAGCTCACTTACAAGGCAGATTGATCTGAGTCTCAAGCTAATTTACAAGGCAGATTGATCTGAGTCTCAAGTTAATTTACAAGGCAGATTGATCTGAGTCTCAAGCTAACTTACAGGACAGATTGATCTAAGTCTCAAGCTCACTTACAAGGCAGATTGATCTGAGTCTCAAGCAATCTTCAAGGCAGATTGATCTGAGTCTCAAGCTCACTTACAGGGCAGATTGACCTGAGTCTCAAGCTCGCTTATAAGGCAGATTGATCTGAGTCTCAAGCTAATTTACAAGGCAGATTGATCTAAGTCTCAAGCTCACTTACAAGGCAGATTTATCTGAGTCTCAAGCAATCTTACAAGGCAGATTGATCTGAGTCTCAAGCTCACTTACGATGCAGATTGATCTAAGTCTCAAGCAAACTTACAAGGCAGATTGGTCTGAGTCTCAAGCAATCTTACAAGGCAGATTGATCTGAGTCTCAAGCTCACTTACGATGCAGATTGATCTAAGTCTCAAGCAAACTTACAAGGCAGATTAATTTTAGTCCCAAGTTAACTTACAAGGCAGATTGATCTAAGTCTCAAGCTAACTTACAACGCAGATTGGTCTGAGTCTCAAGCTTACTTACAAGGCAGATTGATCTAAGTCTGAAGCTAACTTACAAGGCAGATTGATCTGAGTCTCAAGCTCACTTACAAGGCAGATTGATCTAAGTCTCAAGCTTACTTACAACGCAGATTGATCTGAGTCTCAAGCTAACTTACAAGACAGATTGATCTGTGTCTCAAGCAAACTTACAATATAGATTGATCTTAGTCTCAACCTTACTTACAAGGCAGATTGATCTAAGTCATCTAAGTCACAAGCTTACTTACAAGGCAGATTAATCTGAGTCTCAAGCTAATTTACAAGGTAGATTGATCTAAGACTCAAGCTAACTTACAAGGCAGATTGATCTGAGTCTCAAGCTAATTTACAAGGCGGATTGATCTCAAGCTAACTTACAACACAGATTGATCTTATGCTAGCTTACAAGATAGATTGATGTCAAGCTAACTTACAAGGCAGATTGATCTAGGCCACAAGCTAACTTACAACGCAGACTGATCTTATTTTCAAGCTAACTTACAACGCAGATTGGTATGAGTCTCAAGCTTACTTTCAAGGTAGATTGATCTAAGTCTCAAGCTTACTTACAAGGCAGATTGATCTGAGTCTCAAGCTCACTTACAAGGCAGATTGATCTGAGTCTCAAGCTAATTTACAAGGCAGATTGATCTGAGTCTCAAGCTAATTTACAAGGCAGATTGATCTGAGTCTCAAGTTAATTTACAAGGCAGATTGATCTGAGTCTCAAGCTAACTTACAGGACAGATTGATCTAACTCTCAAGCTCACTTACAAGGCAGATTGATCTGAGTCTCAAGCTCACTTACAAGGCAGATTGATCTGAGTCTCAAGTTCACTTACAGGGCAGATTGACCTGAGTCTCAAGCTCGCTTACAAGGCAGATTGATCTGAGTTTCAAGCTAATTTACAAGGCAGATTGATCTGAGTCTCAATCTTATTTACAAGGCAGATTGATCTAAGGCTCAAGCTCACTTACAAGGCAGATTGATCTGAGTCTCAATCAATCTTACAAGGCAGATTGACCTGAGTCTCAAGCTCGCTTACAAGGCAGATTGATCTGAGTCTCAAGCTAATTTATAAGGCAGATTGATCTGAGTCTCAAGCTAATTTATAAGGCAGATTGATCAAAGTCTCAAGCTCACTTACAAGGCAGATTGATCTGAGTCTCAAGCTAATTTATAAGGCAGATTGATCTGAGTCTCAAGCTAATTTATTAGGCAGATTGATCTGAGTCTCAAGCTAATTTATAAGGCAGATTGATCTGAGTCTCAAGCAAACACACAAGCTAACTTACAAGACAGATTGGTCTAGACCTGTAGCTTATCTACAAAATAGAATGGTCTAGGCCTCAAGCTAATCTACAACATTGACGAGTACAATAAAATCCATATTGTACAGTGAACTGTATAATGACCTTTTTATTATTCACCTCGAGTTCTTTTCATATGAAACACAATATTAAACTTAATAAAACAATTTATTTTAACAAAAGGTCATTTTTTTAAAACAAACGAAAAATAACAGATAATTGATGTTTATTACATGTTTTAATAATATTAAAGTTTGCTCCGTCAAAACATAGATATCAATATTAACATAATTCCCATATTCATAGCAATTTTTGGACAGGCATATAACTCCCTACTTTTTTATTGGTGGTAAATAGACTCGACTCGAGAGATATCAGGTTCTTGGTTAGACTATGGAAACACCGACTGAGCTATCAATGACAAATGAACCAAGAATACTGTAAAGATGCATACAATTAAAGTATTGATTCCATTTTATTACAATGTTTCAAGTCGAAATACAGTTGTTGTTGTTGTTGTTGTTGTTGTTGTTGTATGGTGTTTAGCGTCGCTTTCAACAATTTTTCAGTCATATCGCGACGGTGACTACTTGAGACAGTATTCTGAGAGCTGCCACACTGGAGTATCATGCCGCAGACACATGGTATGATACCCCACACAGTCACATTATACTGACACCGGGCTGACCAGACCTAGAACTCTCCTCTAAATGCTGAGCGTCAAGCGAGGAAGCTTCTAGTACCATTTTTAAAGTCTTTGGTATGACCCGGCCGGGGATCGAACCCACGACCTTCTGCATGCGAGGCGGACGCTCCACCACTAGACCACGCCGCGGTCGACTCGAAATACAGTCAAGCCCTGTCAATGGATTGGGCAAAAGTGACCATTTAAGCAAAGCTGTTGCCTAATACAGGTTAATTTGCTCTAAACGCATAGAAATAGAAAATAGCAAATGTGACTGTTTAAGACAGGTAGCTACCAAATAGAGGTGACCGTTTAAACAAGTTTGATTGTAACCGCTTCATGCGATTTTGCTGTACGTAGTTTTTATTTAATACTATTTAAAGGTCTTTTTTTTCAAAATACGAAAAATAACACATAATTGATGTTTATCACATGTTTTAAAAATATTAAAGTTTGCTCCTTTAAAACATAAATATCAATATTAACATAACTGTTTTCTTTCTTTTTTAAATTATAATCTTTAAGTATCTATATCATGTTGCTTGTTATTTCAAACTACACAATGATCATTAGGAGTGCCTCGGTGATTTTTCTTATATGTTATATCTAAGATTTGCGAAGTATTTATATATCGTTAGAGTTACCGTTCCAATACGAAATTATTATCGATTTTCGGGATCGGGACGGTCGAACCGTCCAATAGGAAAAATCTATCCTTTTTTAAGGAGACACTTCCGGTTTGAAGCGCACAATAACGAATTCTTATGTACAGTCACGTGGTACAAATGCTCGAAGCTAATTGGAATAGCTATTTTAGGTGGATAATAATATACAATAAAGTATCGGATCAAAGCAAACTTATCATGCAACTTTTATCTTTACTTACATTGTACAGCGGGCTGCCGGAATTCCTTTTTCTCCTCATCTATTTGGAGTTAATGCAGTAATTGCAAGGACACTTTGTGATTTAATCATTATGTAAAAATATGTAGTTTATGCTAGTAACATAAAATACACATAGCAATCTCAAAAACCGCCATAGTAATTGGTTCGAATATCCAACTTTTTCTTTGCTGTATGTGACTCGCCAGCACGCAATGTTGTACTTAATATTCATCCGACAACGGTCGAATTTTGTTAAAGAGAAAGTGCAATGACAAAATATAAATTTACTTTCACCCTTTTAATGAAAAGTGGTTAAAACAAATAATGTTTTATGATATATAAAAATTAAAAAAGTCACGTTTATTACTTTTCTTAGAATCGTCAAAATACAGCTGACGTTTTAAGCTATTAACCATGTAATTCTTATTTCACTAATGATTTGATCATAATCATATTTGCATTAATGAAATATCTTTACACAAATGTTCTAACACTATAATTTAAATACCGTAACATGCACATTTTAAAACTGTAAATATCGCCTACAATAGTCTGATGATGCTGCTCTTAAATTCTCCCGCCGTTTCATTATGTTTTCATTATATTTATACTAGTGGTCTTTGGGCTACATTTAAGGTAGTTCGCGGTGTTCCTACCGGATTTTTTGACATCTGGCGTAAAATATCAAAACTTTGTACTTAACCCTAACCGTAAAGCCACTTTAGAATCTGACTGTGGACGCTGCCATACTGAAACGTTACGACCACGTGTTTAAAACAATTGCATTCGCCACAAGGAAGTTGCCATCGCTTTTCAAAATAGTGCCTTATGGGATTGGGGTGGTACTAAAATCATGCAAGGTGACTGGCCATTTTCCGATGTATGTAAAGAGTTTTGTGTTTCAATGCACTTATGTATAGTGACTTATTTAATACACTTTGAAATCATTATGCATTGCCATTTTGCATATTAAATAAGAAAATATTAAAAAATAAAAAACAAATATTTAGGTCTTGAAACTTATCTCTTTTTTTTGACGATTTTTCGCCATTATTTTTTTGACAAATCCCTGCCGTAAATTAATTTCAAATAAACATGTTTTAATCAATTGTTAGAACGATTATGATATGCTGAACCCATGTTCACGTTAGTTTTTTTTTTTATAAATTCGAATTTTTGATAAAAATGAAACACTTGTAAACACTCGACGTTTGTCTATTTCGGACGACGTCGTTTTTTAACGTAAGTATTATATATACAAGTATTATTATATGTATTATATATAGAGGATGTTTGTTTGTTTTGGTGTAAGATCGATTTATATTTCATCAAGTGATCACCAAAAGTTATATTTTTATTTTATGCATTGATATGTGTTTTTTTGTTTTTTTTTATTTTGACCTCAATTCACGTTAACATATTATTGGATTTGTAAAAAAAAATATTTTTGTTGTTTTTTATGGTCTTTTTAAATAATATGCAAGGACAAAAAACTGAAAACATTTTTTTTTCATAATTTCACTGTTTGAAACAGTTGATTACCATAAATAATCCACTGAGAAATATCTACAATTCATCAAAAATCATAAAATAAGAAGCGTTCTTTTGACGTCGTCCGAAATCACAAGGAAACGTCGTTTTACATGTGTGAAATTCAAAAACTTGTACCAGAGATTTTTCGTGCAATCAGCAGTGAATGTTCAAAATTCGTTGTGTTTAAACCCGCGTTTATATCAATCCCGGCGTAATGACTAGATGTAAATGAAACACAAATTGTATTTTATCTGCACGGAAGTTGTAATCTTACCTCAGGAAATAAAATAAGTAATTTAATAACATTATTAAAAACAATTTTGAGTTATTTTACAAGGGAAAAACGGCGAAAATTGTCTGAAAATACATACCGCCAAGGGGGCGCTTTTAACGAGATACTGTGTTATTATATTAAAAAAAACAAATCTGAAGGAGGAATATACCTCTTAAATTATTTTTGAAATCAGTAATATATTTGAAACTAGAAGTAATTTCCAATGTGAATATGTTTTTTTTATAAGGTTAATATAACATATATTTATATGTGACATCGTAAAGTTGGCCATGTTCGACCTTTTTGACGTTCCAATTTAAAGCAGCGAAGTCGCATATTTTTCGGCGTCAGTTGAGTTATACCTAATGTACAGAATAGAAACATATATCGCCACGTACAAATTTGACGGATGTATGGATTTACAAATGCAAAAATTACGACGAACACCACATTCTGAAAATACAAGTGAAAAACGGAAACTATTTTTTTTTCTATTTTTTTTTTCAAAAAAAAAAGGCTTCAAATAATATTTACTTTAAAAACAAACTGAACGATTTTTGCATAATTTCTATATGATTTTATACAATATATTGTTCAATTATTGTGAGATTTTTTGAAAAATTTACAAACTAGATTTTTATAATATTCAATTATTTAACCGTACCCTACATCAAAAACACGCTTTAAAGCAAAACGTCAACGTTGGTATAGCACATTAAATGTTGGGTTTGTGATCATAAATAAAACTGGATATGCAGTACATAACCTTATAAATGTGTTGAAAATGACGTTAAACCTTATTCTATTAAAACTAGTATAATGTGCACACGAGTTATATGTACTATTGCACTACTATTTAGTTGCATATTATTTTGAGCAAGTCGACAAACGTTCTGCATAGAGGTCCCTTACTAGATCGTGATCAACATCACGTAAAAAAGCAAAATATCATCATCAATGTCATCATCATCATCATCTTCTTCTTCTCTCTGTTTTTATCATCATCATGGTTATCGTTAATTGCTTAGACGTTCTTAACACCCCTTTTTTGTTTTTTTATTCTATATGTACATAAAATTCGCTCAAGATCCAATACTACGTCTTTCCTTCAGCCAACAGCATTTTAATTTGATCATATTTCTATTATCTATGAAATATCACCAGTATTATGTAAAAATCAGTTTTCATCAATGTGTAAATAGACGTCGGCTATTTGCACGCCTGTGACTTTTTATCCGCTTGGCGCTTTTTGTTCGCAACGCTTTTTATCCATAGGAAAAAATAGAAATAAGTCTCGATGCAGACAGATTTTTTTATTGTCCTAAATTTTCTGCAGACAAAAGGCGCAATTTTGACAAAATTAGACATATTTCTATTTTTTCTACGGACAAAATGAGTCAAACGAACAAAACGCGCTTGCAGACACGGCCGGTTTGTGATTTTTTTTCTTCCCTCCAAAAATTAATGGAAGTAATGCACATGTATCTCATATCGATAGAGCCTCTTAAAGAGCACAATACGTTCTCTTAGAATGGTAGCACAGCCGAAAGAAAAGAGTGGTGACCGCTTACTCCAAAGGTCGCGGGTTTAATCGTTTTAATGACCAGCCCTCGTCTATTCATTCTTCATCAAAAGAGTCAATGACGCTTACAGCATAACTAATTATGTGTCTTTAAAACTTATATGTGTTATTCTAATTCAACGGCTGTTTCGAAAAAATAAAATAAAATATAACTTTATATTTTAATGCTTTGGAAAGGAATTAATCTGCGAAAGGGTGATTTGACAAAATCCGCTTGAGAGTGTTTTTAATCGGAATTAGTAACAGCTGTCCACGTGACTGCCCACTTGTGTGTTTCTACAAATGAATCATTTTACAAACTATAGTAATATTATTTAATGGGACTGGGTGGAAGGGTGGTCCTATGTACGTTCAATGACAATATACCTGGTTCGTGGCTTTCCACTGCTAATCATAGTGGGTATTGTTTCAAGCTCATTTTATGAATGTGCAACAGTTTGCTCCGAACTTTAGAAAGGCCATACCTATTGTTCTAATAATTGACAACCGTGATGTCCACATTTCACTAGCAGTCGTGGAGCTAGTCAGAAATGACAATATTTTTTTTGGAATCCAGTTCCGTTAAAGTGAAAAAAATGACGGTTTTGTACGTGCACCACACAGACACGCTATCATAAATGCTATAGACAAATTAGTTGCCACTAAACAGCAGAAGTATATATACATAGTGCGCACAAAATATTAATATAATGGTAAGAAAAAACTTGTTTAATTATCACAAAACGTATACCTCATGCGCTATACCGACGCGTTTACTTTAAAGCGTTTTTTTTTTTACGTAGGGTAGGGTTAAATAATTGAATATCTTAAAATATGTCGTTTGTCAATTTTTCTAAAAATCTCACAATAATTGTACAATAAAGTATAAATCATATAAAATTATGCAAATATCGCTCGGTTTGTTTTTTGGTAATTTTGATTTGAAACCGTTTTTTTTTTTACGAAAAAATCGGGAGAAAATAGTTTCCGTTTTTCGCTAGTATTTTCATAATGTGGCGTCCGTCATAAATTTTACATATGTAAATCAACACATCCGTCAAATGTGTACATGGTGATATATGTTTATGTTTTGTATATTAGGAATAACTCAACTGAGGTCGAAAAATACGCGATTTTGCTGCTATACATTGGGACGTCAAAAAGACTGAACATGGCCATGTTTACGACGTCACATATACATATATATTCTATTGACCGCTGCATAAAATACATATATTCACATTGAAAATTATTCCTAGTTTCATAATATACTAATTATACCACTGATTTCGAAAATAATTTAATCTTAATCAACCGCCGAAAAACTTATTGAAAACGCGTAGAATTATGCAATATGTTGACGTCTTTTTTAGTAGGTTGGGGTTAAATGATCAAAAAGAAAAGTTTGTCAATTGTTTAAAAACCCCGGAATCACTGTGAAGTATATTGTTTGAAATCACATAAAAATGATTACAAAATCGCTCGTTTGTTTTTTGGTAATTTTGATTTGAACTTTTTTTCGAAAAAATCGAGAAAATAATAATTTCCGTTTTTCGCTAATATTTTCAGAATTCGGCGTTCGTCGTAAAATTGCATATATAAATTCATATATCCGTTGAATGTGTTCGTAGTGATATGTGTTTGGATTCTGTTCATTCGATATAACTTGACTGAGTTCGACAAATACGCGATTTTGTTGATATAAATCGGGACGTCAAAAAGACCAAACATGGCCATGTTTACGACGTCATAGGTAAAGAAGAGTTACATTTACCGCAGAAAAAAAAGCATATTCAAATTGGAAATTACTTCTAGTTTCATTAAATACCAAATATTCCACTGATTTCGAAAATAATTTAAAAGGTATATTCCCCCTTAAACGAAAACTGAGACATCATAATTTTTCTATGTCAGATGTAAAAAGATCCGATAGAAACGCCGCAACAAACCTTAAACAAACTACTTGTGTGTAAATGTAAAATAAAAAGGAATATCTCAAATTAACTCTGCCAGAAGCATATTACTAAAAAACACTTACCTTACTTGCTGTAAATGGTGCGTTTTACTATCGAAATGGATACGTTGACAAAACACCAAGTGTGACTGAAAATGGCGATTTCGCAGAGCTTTTATACAGACTATCTCTTGCGTAATTGCTCATTGGTACAGAACATTGATTCAGTTAACGTCAAGACGACATGCTACAGGGTATATGATTAAAGCAGGTGTGTAGACATCAGATAACAACCACTTAGAAGTGAAAAACATGCTTTTAACATAAAATGATAAGCTTAAACGCGTATATTTTGGTATTCATCTCTCAATATGGTGTCATAACACAAAATGAGACAAAACATATCGACTGTTCGGAGTGAAATTGCATCTGACATTTTTACCAAATATTACTTTTTTACATAAGTTACTTTGTTTCCTATTGATACATTACAGAAAACAGTGACATCTCAAAATAGGAAAAATATGATGAGTCTGAAACTATTGTATCTGCAACTGAAAATAATTGTTAATGAAAATTTATTGTATCTGCAGTAATGCAGTTATGCAGATACTAGAGTTGGGAACGAAAGTTGAAATTTTGAATAGATTAATCGCACATTTCAGACGAATGATTAGAGATTAAAATATCGATTTATCTATAACATATTTTCTCTATAATATAATATACATATACATATATAAATCTGTCCTTAATATAGCATGTGAGTAGTCATGAAACCTTAACTGGATCCTACTCATATAAAGCTGTCAGTTCATGTATGTAAATTTGTCCACCCTGTCCAGATTTGTTGCATGTAATTACATAGTATATAAGTCATGGTCGACACCAAATTTATTGGTTTGGCAGAGGCCTTGATATTGTATCTATGGTTTGCATTGTAGCTAGGCGCACTCGCCGTAGTCTGGTCTGTACATTTATGTCTTGGTTATTCACAAATAATTATCTCCATATATATATATATATATATATATATATATATATATATATATATATATATATATATATATATATATGTGCTAGGGAGAATCATACGTCTAACAAAACACCTTTCAGGAGCACCGGACCCGCGAAGGATACATAAATGGTAGAAATAGTGAATACAGTAGAGAGGGTGCTTAAACTTATAACGAGATATCCTTAGTTAGCTTTCGGCTTTACGCCTTCATCAGACGACAAAAATAAAAGAAAATAACAACAAAACATTAACACAAGAATATAAACAATTTTTCTATATATAAAATGCTGCAGACAGACTGAGGAACCTACTGTAAAATATTACAAACTAAAACTTTTAACTATATACTTGTTGCTTATAAATGCTACTATCTTTTCTAAAAACAACAAATGTATGGGATACTACCGTCATATGGGTTATGGGCGCGTGGTTGCGCGTATTTGTAATGTGTATAGTTAAAAGTTTTAAGTATGTGTAAGTATATGTATGTATGTATGTATGAAATGAAGTATGTGTGTATGTATGTATTCAAATAAGTTTATGTGTATGTATGTATGAAATGAAGTGTGTGTGTGTGTGTGTGTGTGTGTGTGTGTGTGTGTGTGTGTGTGTGTGTGTGTGTGTGTACATATGTGTATCTGTGTATGTACGATTAAGCGATAGTATATGCTTTACTAAGAATAGACATAATGTACGTTATGAACAGAGACATACGCTACATGATTGTATCGATTTAAGTTCATGACCATACAAGTAAAATATACACTTGTGTTTTCTTCTTAGCGGTACTGTATTTATCAATGTACGGCATATATACGGTATTTACAAATGTACGGCATATATACGGTATTTACAAATGTACGGCATATGTGACGTTTCGTCAAATGTTGTCGTACATTGTTAAAAAATCTCGTACATGTCAATTTAAAATATCGTCATTTGTCGAAAAATATTAATAGAGATTTTAAATATATACCATCATATTCAGTTATTTTTTGCTCATTAAATACAAAATAAAAATAAATAATTATTTAAAGAATATGTTTTTACAATAAATAAAAAAAATGTCAGGAAACATAAAAAACGTCAAAAAACGTAACCGTAAAATGTAACAAAAAATCAAATCCGATTATGATAAACGCATGAATACTGATTCAAGGGTATGATTTCTCGCCAAATGTCCGTTATTTGGCGTGTTATCGAGAGTTCTAAGTGATATTACAATTTCAAATAGGTTATCAATACAAGTGATAAACAAGAAGCGAAAGACTCATTATAGTAAAGATGTATGTTGTTTTTTTTATTCATCAACTCGCTTTGTAAAAATCGTATTTAAACTGATTTCTGTATGTTCTACTTACCCCATTTTCTCAATAAATAGAGTTCCTTATATCATTTTAATGAAAATCTATTTTAGAGAAATAAAAGAATGACGTTTCTAGCTATATTAAATGAAATTAAAAAATTAGCCGCGATGTAACATCTATAAAATATTTGACAAAAATAAATTTTAACAAAGTTTGTCGTATTTTTAGACAGTTTCCCAATGTTGTTAATTGTTAATTTATATAAAATTATGTTTAAAAGTTCTTTTTTTGTCGATGAAGAAGATGTTTGTTTATACAACGTATGTCGTCCTATATGATTATGGTGTTATTTTTCAGATGTCAAGCTATAATGTAACACCGTAAAATCAAGTGACGTTAACGTAATTTTCGACGGGTATTTAAAGTTCAGTAATTAGGATCATTGTTTATTTCGTCGATAGTAATACTTTCGCCATGTCAATGTTTAAATCTAGTCTGTCTTCTACATAGTGTTATACCATTGCATACAATGATTCAATTAGTCAATCAATCAATCAATCAATCAATCAATCAATCAATCAATCAATCAATCAATCAATATTTCAATCCATCGGTCAACCAATTTATCAATGTATTGGACATTTTAATGTGGCTGTATTTTAACGATAGAAAAATCAAACGGGGTTATTTTTTCATATATCGTTTGCTTCAGCCTCCGAAAAGACTTAATTTTATAAAGAGAGGGAACAATGAAAGAAATAAAAAGTAAACTAAAGCAGGATGTCGCGTATTACGTAAAAAAAAATCTAAAGAATATTAAGCAACTCGATTCGATACAGCGAAACTGGATACAAATACACCTTCTTTGTAAAACGGAAGGCATGCGGTATGTTACATAAGCACGGCGATCAGAACACCGTTAAAATTTAATCACATACTCGTCCGTTTGAAACAGGTTGTTGTTATAGGAAATGCTTTTTTTACATTTTAGTATATGCAAATGCATGGAATTAAATAAAAAGTAAATTGCAAGAACAAGAAACAGTACCCCATTCAGTAAATGTTTCTTGTAATATAAAAAAAAAATCTTTTTTTTTCTATATACGTAAATAGGCGAAAATAGTGACTGAACCGTTAATTAAAAAGCGACACGTAAAATAACGTTACATCGTGTTACATACTGTACGCCAACATCTGACGCAACGACACATACGGCATTTACGAGAGCACTTCTATGATAACTATGTGACGCTTTCATCCATTCACATTAGGAGAACAACTGATGAAACAGTTGGGGAGACGTGAGCACTTCTATGATAACTATGTGACGCTTTCATCCATTCACACTATGAGAACAACTGATGGAACAGTTGGGGAGACGTGAGCACTTCTATGATAACTATGTGATGCTTTCATCCATTCACACTATGAGAACAACTGATCGAAAAGTTGGGGAGACGTGAGCACTTCTATGATAACTATGTGACGCTTTCATCCATTCACATTAGGAGAACAACTGATGGAACAGTTGGGGAGACGTGAGCACTTCTATGATAACTATGTGACGCTTTCATCCATTCACATTAGGAGAACAACTGATGAAACAGTTGGGGAGACGTGAGCACTTCTATGATAACTATGTGACGCTTTCATCCATTCACACTATGAGAACAACTGATGGAACAGTTGGGGAGACGTGAGCACTTCTATGATAACTATGTGATGCTTTCATCCATTCACACTATGAGAACAACTGATCGAAAAGTTGGGGAGACGTGAGCACTTCTATGATAACTATGTGACGCTTCATCCATTCACACTATGAGAACAACTGATGGAACAGTTGGGGAGACGTGAACACTTCTATGATAACTATGTGACGCTTCCAGCCAATCACACTATGAGAACAACTGATGGAACAGTTGGGGAGACGTGAGCACTTCTATGATAACTATGTGTTGCTTTCATCCATTCACATTATGAGAACAAATGACGGAACAGTTGGGGAGACGTGAGCACTTCTATGATAACTATGTGATGCTTCCAGCCAATCACACTATGAAAACAACTGATGGAACAGTTGGGGAGACGTGAGCACTTCTATGATAACTATGTATTGCTTTCATCCATTCACACTATGAGAACAAATGACGGAACAGTTGGGGAGACGTGAGCACTTCTATGATAACTATGTGTTGCTTCCAGCCAATCACACTATGAGAACAACTGATGGAAAAGTTGGGGAGACGTGAGCACTTCTATGATAACTATGTGATGCTTTCATCCATTCACACTTTGATAACAACTGATGGAAAAGTTGGGGAAATATGAGCACTTCTATGATAACTATGTGACGCTTTCATCCATTCACACTATGAGAATAACTGATGGGACAGTTGGGAAGACGTGAGCACTTCTATGATAACTATGTGACGCTTTCATCCATTCACACTATGGGACCAAATGATGGAACAGTTGGGGAGACGTGAGCACTTCTATGATAACTATGTGTTGCTTCCAGCCAATCACACTATGAGAACAACTGATGGAACAGTTGGGGAGACGTGAGCACTTCTATGATAACTATGTGATGCTTTCATCCATTCACACTTTGATAACAACTGATGGAAAAGTTGGGGAAATATGAGCACTTCTATGATAACTATGTGACGCTTTCATCCATTCACACTATGAGAATAACTGATGGGACAGTTGGGGAGACGTGAGCACTTCTATGATAACTATGTGACGCTTTCATCCATTCACACTATGGGAACAAATGATGTAACAATTGGGGAGACGTGAGCACTTCTATGATAACTATGTGTTGCTTCCAGCCAATCACACTATGAGAACAACTGATGGAACAGTTGGGGAGACGTGAGCACTTCTATGATAACTATGTGATGCTTTCATCCATTCACACTATGAGAACAACTGATCGAAAAGTTGGGGAGACGTGAGCACTTCTATGATAACTATGTGTTGCTTCCAGCCAATCACACTATGAGAACAACTGATGGAACAGTTGGGGAGACGTGAGCACTTCTATGATAACTATGTGTTGCTTCCAGCCAATCACACTATGAGAACAACTGATAGAACAGTTGGGGAGACGTGAGCACTTCTATGATAACTATGTGTTGCTTTCATCCATTCACATTATGAGAACAAATGACGGAACAGTTGGGGAGACGTGAGCACTTCTATGATAACTATGTGTTGCTTCCAGCCAATCACACTTTGATAACAACTGATGGAAAAGTTGGGGAAATATGAGCACTTCTATGATAACTATGTGACGCTTTCATCCTTTCACACTATGAGAATAACTGATGGGACAGTTGGGGAGACGTGAGCACTTCTATGATAACTATGTGATGCTTTCATCCATTCACACTTTGATAACAACTAATGGAAAAGTTGGGGAAATATGAGCACTTCTATGATAACTATGTGACGCTTTCATCCATTCACACTATGGGAACAAATGATGGAACAGTTAGGGAGACGTGAGCACTTCTATGATAACTATGTGATGCTTTCATCCATTCACACTTTGATAACAACTGATGGAAAAGTTGGGGAAATATGAGTACTTCTATGATAACTATGTGACGCTTTCATCCTTTCACACTATGAGAACAAATGATAGAACAGTTGGGGAGACGTGAGCACTTCTATGATAACTATGTGTTGCTTTCATCCATTCACATTATGAGAACAAATGATGGGACTGTTGGGGAGACGTGAGCACTTCTATGATAACTATGTGACGCTTTCATCCATTCACACTATGGGAACAAATGATGGAACAGTTGGGGAGACGTGAGCACTTCTATGATAACTATGTGACGCTTTCATCCATTCACACTATGAGAACAAATGATTGAACAGTTAGGGAGACGTGAGCACTTCTATGATAACTATGTGACGCTTCATCCATTCACACTATGAGAACAAATGATGGAACAGTTGGGGAGACGTGAGCACTTCTATGATAACTATGTGACGCTTTCATCCATTCACACTATGAGAACAACTGGTTTTTATCCATTCACACTATGAGAACAACTGATGGAACAGTTGGGGAGACGTGAGCACTTCTATGATAACTATGTGATGTTTTCATCCATTCACACTATGAGAACAACTGACGGAAAAGTTGGGGAGACGTGAGCACTTCTATGATAACTATGTGACGCTTTCATCCATTCACACTATGAGAACAACTGACGGAACAGTTGGGGAGACGTGAGCACTTCTATGATAACTATGTGACGCTTTCATCCATTCACGCTATGAGAACAACTGATGGAACAGTTGGGGAGACGTGAGCACTTCTATGATAACTATGTGACGCTTTCATTCATTCACACAATGAGAACAACTGATGGAACAGTTGGGGAGACGTGAGCACTTCTATGATAACTATGTGACGCTTTCATTCATTCACACTATGAGAACAACTGACGGAACAGTTGGGGAGACGTGAGCACTTCTATGATAACTATGTGACGCTTTCATCCATTCACGCTATGAGAACAACTGATGGGACAGTTGGGGAGACGTGAGCACTTCTATGATAACTATGTGACGCTTTCATCCATTCACACTATGGGAACAAATGATGTAACAATTGGGGAGACGTGAGCACTTCTATGATAACTATGTGTTGCTTCCAGCCAATCACACTATGAGAACAACTGATGGAACAGTTGGGGAGACGTGAGCACTTCTATGATAACTATGTGATGCTTTCATCCATTCACACTATGAGAACAACTGATCGAAAAGTTGGGGAGACGTGAGCACTTCTATGATAACTATGTGTTGCTTCCAGCCAATCACACTATGAGAACAACTGATGGAACAGTTGGGGAGACGTGAGCACTTCTATGATAACTATGTGTTGCTTCCAGCCAATCACACTATGAGAACAACTGATAGAACAGTTGGGGAGACGTGAGCACTTCTATGATAACTATGTGTTGCTTTCATCCATTCACATTATGAGAACAAATGACGGAACAGTTGGGGAGACGTGAGCACTTCTATGATAACTATGTGTTGCTTCCAGCCAATCACACTTTGATAACAACTGATGGAAAAGTTGGGGAAATATGAGCACTTCTATGATAACTATGTGACGCTTTCATCCTTTCACACTATGAGAATAACTGATGGGACAGTTGGGGAGACGTGAGCACTTCTATGATAACTATGTGATGCTTTCATCCATTCACACTTTGATAACAACTAATGGAAAAGTTGGGGAAATATGAGCACTTCTATGATAACTATGTGACGCTTTCATCCATTCACACTATGGGAACAAATGATGGAACAGTTAGGGAGACGTGAGCACTTCTATGATAACTATGTGATGCTTTCATCCATTCACACTTTGATAACAACTGATGGAAAAGTTGGGGAAATATGAGTACTTCTATGATAACTATGTGACGCTTTCATCCTTTCACACTATGAGAACAAATGATAGAACAGTTGGGGAGACGTGAGCACTTCTATGATAACTATGTGTTGCTTTCATCCATTCACATTATGAGAACAAATGATGGGACAGTTGGGGAGACGTGAGCACTTCTATGATAACTATGTGACGCTTTCATCCATTCACACTATGGGAACAAATGATGGAACAGTTGGGGAGACGTGAGCACTTCTATGATAACTATGTGACGCTTTCATCCATTCACACTATGAGAACAAATGATTGAACAGTTAGGGAGACGTGAGCACTTCTATGATAACTATGTGACGCTTCATCCATTCACACTATGAGAACAAATGATGGAACAGTTGGGGAGACGTGAGCACTTCTATGATAACTATGTGACGCTTTCATCCATTCACACTATGAGAACAACTGGTTTTTATCCATTCACACTATGAGAACAACTGATGGAACAGTTGGGGAGACGTGAGCACTTCTATGATAACTATGTGATGTTTTCATCCATTCACACTATGAGAACAACTGACGGAAAAGTTGGGGAGACGTGAGCACTTCTATGATAACTATGTGACGCTTTCATCCATTCACACTATGAGAACAACTGACGGAACAGTTGGGGAGACGTGAGCACTTCTATGATAACTATGTGACGCTTTCATCCATTCACGCTATGAGAACAACTGATGGAACAGTTGGGGAGACGTGAGCACTTCTATGATAACTATGTGACGCTTTCATTCATTCACACAATGAGAACAACTGATGGAACAGTTGGGGAGACGTGAGCACTTCTATGATAACTATGTGACGCTTTCATTCATTCACACTATGAGAACAACTGACGGAACAGTTGGGGAGACGTGAGCACTTCTATGATAACTATGTGACGCTTTCATCCATTCACGCTATGAGAACAACTGATGGAACAGTTGGGGAGACGTGAGCACTTCTATGATAACTATGTGATGCTTTCATCCATTCACACTATGAGAACAACTGATGGAACAGTTGGGGAGACGTGAGCACTTCTATGATAACTATGTGACGCTTTTATCCATTCATACTATGAGAACAACTGAATGAACAGTTGGGGAGATATAAGCACTTCTATGATAACTATGTGACGCTTTCATCCATTCAAACTATGAGAACAACTGATGGAACAGTTGGGGAGATATAAGCACTTCTATGATAACTATGTGACGCTTTCATTTATTCACACTATGAGAACAACTGATGGAACAGTTGGGGAGATATAAGCACTTCTATGATAACTATGTGACGCTTTCATTCATTCACACTATGAGAACAACTGATGGGACAGTTGGGGAGACGTGAGCACTTCTATGATAACTATGTGACGCTTTCATTCATTCACACTATGAGAACAACTGATGGAACAGTTGCGGAGACGTGAGCACTTCTATGATAACTATGCGATGTTTTCATCCATCCACACTATATTCGCTAAAGAACAACATGGAAAGGCGAAAAACCTGTGAGGCAAGAAACTGTATCGACTACGTGATCCTGTCAAATATTCTCACTATTAAAACAAATGATGGAATAGTTTGGGGTTGTGAGAGCACTTCTATATCGACTTATTGATCCTGTCATTCATTTTCACTATGACAACAATTGATGGAACAGCTGGGGGAAACGCGAACATTTCTATGTCGATTATGTGATCCAGCAATGGAAACAGTTGATTAAACAGCTGGTGTGGAGAGGTGTTTAGATAACTTCTTTGTTAACTATACGATTCTTTCATCAATTCTCACTATGGTACAGCTGGGGAATGCGCGAGCACTTCTATGTCTACTATGTGATCCTGACTTCCATTCTGACAACTCGTATTTAAACAACCGATGGAGCAGTTGGGGAGACGAGAGGACTTCTTTGTCATCCTGTCATTCATTTTCACTATGACGACAACTGAAGGAACAGTTTGGGGAGACTAGAACACTTCTCTGTCGACGCTGTGATTCTTTCATCCATTCTCGCTATGAAAACATATAATAGAACAGCTTAGGGAGACGGAAGCATTTCTATGTCAACTATTTGATTCTTTCATCCATTCTTACTATGGTACAGCTGGAGGAGGCGAGAGCACTTCTTTGTTGACTATTTGATCCTGTCATACATTCTTACTCTTAGAACAAATGATGGAACAGTTAGATGATACAGGCACTCTTCTATGATGACTGTGTTATCCTGTCATCTTTTCTCATTATGAAAACAAATGATGGAACAGTTGGGGATACGACAGCACTTCTTTGTCGTGTATGTGATCCTGTTATCAATTACCACCATGAACACATGTAATGGAACAGCTGAGAAAACTAGAGCACTTCTACTGTTATCAATTCACAATATGAAAACATATACTTGAACAGCTAGAGAGACGAGAGCGCTTCTATGTCGACTATATGATCCTGTCATCCTATCAGCTTTTGAAAACCACTGATGGAACAGCTTGAGGTGATGAGAGCACTTTTATGTCGACTATGTGATTTTGTCACCCATTCTTACTACGAATATAATTGATGGAACAACTGAGGAAGGCGATTGTACCTCTATATCGAATGTATCATCCTGTCATCCATTCTGAATATGAGAACAACCGATGGAACAGCCGCTGGGGGAGACGAGAGCAAATCTATGTCTACTATGCTTCCTGTCATTCATTTTCACTATAAGAACAAATGATGGAACAGCTGCTGGGGGAGACGAGAGCAAATCTATGTCTACTATGCTTCCTGTCATTCATTCTCACTATAAGAATAAATGATGGAAGAGCTGCTGGGGGAGACGTGAGCAAATCTATGTCTACTATGCTTCCTGTCATTTATTCTCATTATAAGAACAAATGATGGAAGAGCTGCTGGGGGAGACGAGAGCAAATCTATGTCTACTATACTTCCTGTCATTTATTCTCATTATAAGAACAAATGATGGAACAGCTGGGGGCGGCGGGAGCTCTTCTATTTTGACTATGTTATCTTGTCATCCATTCGGACTATGGAATGAATTGATGGATCAGCTGCAAGAAGTGGAAGTACTTCTTTGTCGAGCATATCATCAATTCTCAGTATGAAAACAACTGATGGAACAGCTGTGGAATACGAGAGCTTGAGGAGGCGAAAGGATTTCTACGTAGATTATGTGATCCTGTTATACATTCTCACTATGAAAACAAGTAGTGGAACAGCTGGGGAGGTGAGAACACTTCGTTGTTGACTATGTGCTCCTTTCATCCAATCAATGAAAACAACTGATGTAATAGCTTGGGAGGGGGGGGGGGGGGGGGGGGGGCGAGAGCACTTCTTTATCGACTATATGCGCTGAGCATGTGGAGGAATAGTTCTAGGTCTGGTCGGCCCGATGTCAGTATAATGTGACTGGGAGGGGTATCATCCATGTGTCTGTGGTATGATACTCCAGTGCGGCAGCTGTCTCAAGTAGACACCGTCGCGATATAACTGAAATGTATTGAAAGCGCCGATAAACATCATACAGACAAACCCATTTCAGAATTGTCGTCAATCTACTTTTATTACTTCTTTAAAAGGTGCTTGCATTTTTATTAAAATATTTTGAGGTCTTAATTACGTGGAATTTTCTACACCAGTAACTCACCGATTAAGAGTCTCGTTTCTGAAGCGATTGTTTTGCATAAGAAAGTAGAATAACATCGATTGACGGTATTGATATCCTAGGTAAAATGGAATGTTGCGATTTTATTGTGAAGTAGAACACTATCTAAATATTAACCACTGAGACGTGCATCATTTTACAGTTTTATATACTATTTATGTAAAGTTAGTGCTGTTTTACGATATAATACCGTGATTTCAAAACATGTATCAAATATCGATAAAAAAAAAAAATATACTTAAAAGGTCTCGCTTGTATCCGCTTTACCACACCATAAAATTGTTTTGATTACCATAATTCAAGCTGACACCTGCGTTTAGGACTTGATGGCAGACAGAAGTAAGATTGATATTTGTTTTTCGTTTTTCAGTATTCAACATGAAACTTATCGTTACCATGATACTCCAACCTCAATTGAGGGTTGCCAGCTCTAACGAAATTCGGCCAGACCTTATAAACAGGTTTGATTGATTGATTGATTGATTTATTTATTTATTTATTCATTTATTCATTTATTGAATATTAAGCGTCATTAATATGCCATTTAGGGCTAACAGACAATCAGTTAACATAACCACTGTTTCCTGGAATTTTGAAAGGTTAACCAATACTCGAACACAACCCATCTCCACAAGTAACTGATAATTTTCCCACTGAAATCAGCGTTGACATATGAATGATAATGAGACACAATGTCGTATATAAGTCATCACGGAGACTATTGCCGGGCGGGAATTCGAACTCACGATAGTCACGTTACCGACTGAGCTAATTGTGCCCGGCTTACAAACAGAAGAATGTGCCGCAAATGTGATATATCTGTAAGGTCATGTGTACATGAAAGATGAGACTGAAAACTGCATATCAATAAAACATTTAGGCATACATATATCAAAATTACAATCTGCAAAATAACCACCGCAACTTCCTGCCATTCATGAACCATGAAGTCATTTTTTATTTCCATATTTAACAGAATCTTAAATCATACATTTATAGTATATGCATATCAAACATTACTTCATATGCAATTTGGTCAGTTTTTGTGAACTTATTAATTTTATTTTTCATTGTTCGGTAATGATTGTAGGTCCTCCAAATTAACCTGCATACAGTTGCCAGTTTACGTACCTTAACTGTGATTTCTGCTGCACACAGTAGTCAGTCTACGTATCTAAACTGTGATTCCTGCTGCATACAGTAGCCAGTCTACGTATCTTGACTGTGATTCCTGCTGCATATAGTAGCAAGTATACGTACCTTGACTGTGATTCCTGCTGCATAGAGTAGCCAGTCTACGTATCTTGACTGTGATTTCTGCTGAATACAGTAACCAGTCTATGTATCTGGACTGTGATTCCTGCTGCATACAGTAGCAAGCTATGTATCTTGACTGTGATTCCTGCTGCATACAGTAGCAAGCTATGTATCTTGACTGTGATTCCTGCTGCATACAGTAGCCAGTCTACGTATCTTGACTGTGATTCCTGCTGAATACAGAAGCCAGTCTATGTATCTGGACTGTGATTCCTGCTGCATACAGTAGCAAGCTATGTATCTTGACTGTGATTTCTACTGCATACAGAAGCCAGTCTATGTATCTGGACTGTGATTCCTGCTGAATACAGTAGCAAGCTATGTATCTTGACTGTGACTCCTACTGCATACAGTAGCCGGTCTATGTATCTGGTCTGTGATTACCGCTGCATAAAGTATAAGTCTATGTAACAAGACTGTGATTCATGGTGCATACAATAGCCAGTCTACGTATCTTGACTGTGATTCCTGCTGAATATAGTAGCAAGTATACGTACCTTGACTGTGATTCCTGCTGCATACAGTAGCCAGTCTACGTATCTTGACTGTGATTTCTGCTGAATACAGTAGCCAGTCTATGTATCTGGACTGTGATTTCTGTTGAATACAGTAGCAAGCTATGTATCTTGACTATGACTCCTACTGCATACAGTAGCCAGTCTATGTATCTGGTCTGTGATTACCGCTGCATAAAGTATAAGTCTATGTAACAAGACTGTGATTCATGGTGCATACAATAGCCAGTTTATGAATCTGGAATGTGATCCATGCTGGATACAGTAGCAAGTCTACGTAACTTGACTGTGATTCCTGCTTCATACAGTAGCAAGTCTATGTACCTTGACTGTGATTCCTGCTGAATACAGTAGCTAGTCTAAGTACTTTGACTGTGATTCCTGCTGCATACAGTAGCCAGTCTATGTATATGGACTGTGATTTTGCTGCATATAGTAGCCAGTCTACGTATCTTGACTGTGATTCTTGCTGCATACAGTAGCCGGTTTATGTATATGGGCTGTGTTTCCTGCTGCATACAGTAGCTAGTCTACGTATCTTGACTGTGATTCCTGCTGCATAGAGTAACCAGTCTACGTATCGTGACTGTTATACCTGCTGAACACAGTAACCAGTCTATATATCTGGAATGTGATTCCTGCTGCATACAGTAACCAGTCAATATATCTGCACTGTGATTCCTGCTGCATACAATCGCCATTCTACGTATATTGACTGTGATTCCTGCTGGATACAGTAACCAGTCTATGTATCTGCACTGTGATTCATGCTTGATACAGTAACCAGTCTATATATCTTGACTGTGATTCCTACTGCATACAGTAGCCAATCTATAAATCTGGACTGTGATTCCTGTTGCAAACAGTAGCCAGTCTATGTATCTGCACTGTGATTCCTACTGTATACACTAGCCAGACTATGTATTTGGACCATGATTCCTGCTTCAGACAGCAGCCAGTCTCCGTACCTGGATAGTGATTCCTGCTGGATACAGTAACCAGTTTATGTATCTTGACTGTTATTTCTACTACATACAGTAGCCAGTCTATGTATCTCGTCTGTGATTCCTACTACATACAGTAGCAAGTCTATGTATCTTGACTGTGATTACTGCTGCATAAAGTAGCCATTCGATGAATCTGGACTGCGATACCTGCTGCATAAAGTAGCCAGTCTATGTAACTGCATTGTGAATCCTGCTGCATATAGTAGCCAGTCTATGTATCTTGGCCTTGATTCTTGCTGCATACAGTATCAACTATTCGTATCTTGACTGTGATTCCTGCTGCATACAGTAGCCAGTCTACATATCTTGACTGTGATTCCTGCTGCATACAGTAACTAGTCTACGTATCTTGACTGTTATTACTGCTGAATACAGTAGCCAGTCTATATATATGGAATGTGATTCCTGCTGCATACAGTAGCCAGTCTACGTATCTTAACAGTGATTCTTGCTTGATACAGTAACCAGTCAATGTATATGCACTGTGATTCCTGCTGGATACAGTAACCAGTCTATGTATCGGCACTGTGATTCCTGCTGGATACAGTAACCAGTCCATGTATCTTGACTGTGATTCCTGCTGCATACAGTCGCCATTCTACTTATATTGACTGTGATGCCTGCTGGATACAGTAACCAGTCTATGTATCTGCACTGTGATTGCTGCTGGATACAGTAACCAGTCTATATATCTTGACTGTGATTACTGTTGCATACAGTAGCCAGTCTATGTATATGTATGTGATTCCTGCTGGATACAGTAGCCGGTCTATGTATATGGACTGTGATTTTTGCTGCATACAGTAGCCAGTCTACGTATCTTGACTGTGATTTCTGCTGCAAACAGTAGCAAGTCTATGTATATGGACTGTGATTCCTGCTGTATACAGTAGCCACTCTACGGATCTTGACTGTAATTCCTGCTGAATACAGTAGCAAGTGTATGTATCCGGGTTATTACTCCTGCTACATACAGTAGCCAGTCTATGTATCTTTACTGTGATTCCAGCTGCATACAGTAGCAAGTCTACGTATGTTGACTTTGATTCCTGCTGCATACAATGACCAGTCTATGTTTCTGGACTGTGCTTCCCGCTGCATACAGTACCTAGTCTACGTATCTTGAGTGTAATTCCGGCTGAATACAGTAGCCAGTCTATGTATCTTGATTGTGATTCCTGCTGCATATAGTAGCCAGTCTATGTATCTGGACTGTGATTCCTGCTGCATACAGTAGCCAGTCTGTGTATCTGGACTGTGTTTCCTGCAGCTTTCAGTAGCAAGTCTACGTATCTTGACTGTGATTCCTGTTGCATACAGTGGCCAGTCTACGTATCTTGACTCTGATTCCTGCTGCATTCAGTAGCAATTCTATGTATCTTGACTGTAATTCCTGCTGCATGCAGAAGCGTGTCTACGTAATTGGACTGTGATTCCTGCTGCATACATTAGCCAGTCTACGTATCTTGGCTGTGATTCCTTCTGGATACAGTAACCAGTCTATGTATCTGGACTGTGGTCCCTGCTGCATACAGTAGCTTGTCTATGTACCTTGACTGTGATTCCTGCTGCATACAGTAGCCAGTCTACGTATCTTGCCTGTGTTTCCTGCTGGATACAGTTGCCACTTTATGTATCTAGACTGTGGTCCTTGCTGCATGCAGTAGCCAGTCTCCGTATCTTGACTGTGATTTCTGATGGACACCAGTAATCAGTCTAGGTGTCTGGACCGTGGTCCCTGCTGCATACAGTAGCTAGTCTATGTACCTTGACTGTGATTCCTGCTGGATACAGTAACAAGTCTATGAATCTCGACTGTGGTCCCTGCTGCATACAGTTGCCAGTCTACGTATCTTGACTGTGATTCCTGCTGGATACAGTAACCAGTCTTTGTATCTGGAATGTGTTCCCTGCTGCATACAATAGTCAGTATACGTATCTTGACTGTGATTCTTGCTGGATACAGTAACCAGTTTATGTATCTGAACTGTGGTCCCTGCTGCATACAGAAGCCAGTCTAAGTATCTTGACTGTGATTCCTGCTGGGTACAGTAACCAGTCTTTGTATCTGGACTGTGATCCCTGTTACATACATTAGCCAGTCTACGTATCTTTACTCTGATTCCTGCTGGAAACAGTAACTAGTCTATGTATCTGGACTGTGGTCCCTGCTGTATACAGTAGCCAGTCTATGTATCTTGACTCTGATTCCTGCTGGATACAGTAACCAGTCTATATATCTGGACTGTGGTCCCTGCTGCATACAGTAGCCAGTCTACGTATCTTGACTCTGATTCCAGCTGGATATAGTAACCAGTCTATGTATCTAGGCTGTGGTCCCTGCTGCATACATTAGCCAGTATACGTATCTTGACTCTGATTCCTGCTGAATATAGTAACCAGTCTATGTATCTGGACTGTGATCCCTGCTGCATACAGTAGCCAGTCTACTTATCTTGACTCTGATTCCTGCTGGATACAGTAACCAGTCTATGTATCTGGACTGTGGTCCCTGCTGCATATAGTAGCTAGTCTATGTATCTTGACTCTGATTCCTACTGCGATTGGCTGCCATTGAAGTTGGGTATCAAATAATATTTCATGCCTGTATTTATCTTTTAGCACGTTTTTAAAAAGTTTAATGTTGACCTGATTTTAAAAAATACTTAAATAAAAAATAGTTAATTTAAGAATATTCAGAAATTCAGCACGTATGATTTCCATTTGTTACAATGAGGCTTCAAAATAGATGTTAGCGAAAATACTTTCCACGCATAGACAAACATTGAAGTCTAAACAAGCAATATGATACCAAATTCTGGTGCAGGAATCCTGCTGGAGCGCAACGACGTCTCTTATATCCGAAGCAGAAGCAGATTATATTTCATGGCTGAACATTTCTTAAACAATTTTTAATGCTGATGATAATGTTTTACTGGGTATACTTTATATTTTTCTTGAAAGCTTTTTTCTCGATATAAACGATTATAGACATCTACACTCGGAAACTGAAGCAAACTGTATTTCTACCATCTGGAAAAAACACCACCATATGCCAGTTGGTATGTGTGAAAGTAACAACTGGTTAATCTGAAAAGATCGGATCGAAAAAGACAAAATGTTAAAATGCTATATGAAAATAAGTTACTAGCAAGTTACAAATAAGTTACTTGCAAATTACAAATAAGTTACTAGCAAGTTACAAATAAGTTACTAGCAAGTTACAAATAAGTTACTAGCAAGTTACAAATAAGTTACTAGTTACAAATAAGTTACTAGCAAGTTACAAATAAGTTACTAGCAAGTTACAAATAAGTTACTAGCAAGTTACAAATAAGTTACTAGCAAGTCACAAATAAGTTACTAGCAAATCACAAATAAGTTACTAGCAAGTCACAAATAAGTTACTAGCAAGTCACAAATAAGTTACTAGCAAGTAACAAATAAGTTACTAGCAAGTTACAAATAAGTTACTAGCAAGTTACAAATAAGTAACTAGCAAGTTACAAATAAGTTACTAGCAAGTTACAAATAAGTTACTAGCAAGTTACAAATAAGTTACTAGCAAGTTACAAATAAGTTACTAGCAAATTACAAATAAGTTGCTAGCAAGTTACAAATAAGTTGCTAGCAAGTTACAAATAAGTTGCTAGCAAGTTACAAATAAGTTGCTAGCAAATTACAAATAAGTTGCTAGCAAGTTACAAATAAGTTACTAGCAAGTTACAAAGCAAATTACAAATAAGTTACAAGCAAATTACAAGTTACAAATAAGTTAGTTTGACCTCTAAGAAGTTATGAATTAATCCATCTCAAGTAAAATATTCGAGCGTGATTTGTCTAAATTGTAAGAACTTGTTTCACAATCGAAGTAAAATAAATAAGTTTAAACTAAACTAAATAAAATATTAAAATAGTATACTGACATTAACATCAGTACATTTAACCGTATCAGTCTGATTTTATTAGCTGATTTTATTAGCTTGTAATGACAGGATACACTTTCTTTAGTTATTAGTATTTTCTTTATGTGATATCTGCAGCGAATATCCATCAAAATTATCTATAACATTTTATTAGTGTCTAATGGCGGTTCTGTCTGCGTTTTAATGTGCATTGACACGTCTGTTGGGTACATTACGTACTGATTGTTAGATCGTGACAATTATATCCAAAAACAAGCGATTGGAAAACGTTCAACTCGTGGTGTTATAAACGCTCCCTACGGCAAACCCATATGAACTTGTGCTATGGTAATAGTTTGCAGATAACTTTCTTAATAGTTCATGAATGTTCATGAAATGTGAAGAAAGATATCTGCAAATTGTTACCTAAAGCGAGTACTTTTCTTCAGATTGTTACATCATTTAACAGCGTTTTATGACAAGGCTTCGCCACCGTGCGCTAGTAAGCGGACGATTTCTTCTTCATTTAATGGACGATTATTGGACTATATAACTAGTATTTCGGGAGAGAAGGGTTTATAGTGACTAGTAAGAATATCATGATGGTGATGATAATGATGATGAGGATGCTGATAATGACGTCGATAATGTTATTGGTTATGATGATGATGATGATGATGATGATGATGATGATGATGATAATGATGATGATAAAGAGGAGAAGGATGAGAATGATGATGAGGATGATTATGATAATGATGATGAAAACTATAATGGTGATTATGAAGATGATGATGATGATAATAATGATGATGGTGATGATGGTGGTGGTGATGATGATGATGTTGATGTTGATGTTTATGATGATGATGATGATAATGATGATGATGATGATGATGATGATGATGATGATGATGATGATGAAGAAGAAAAAGAAGAAGAAGAAGAAGATGACAACAACGATGATGATTTTCGCTATGATGATACGTGTAATAGACGCTCTCTTATTTTGTATATCCGAATACTACTAGAGTCTTTTTATTCTTTCAATGTATTTTTGCAACGACTCAAAACGACTCAAAAATTATAATACATCTAGTAAATGATGCATCGTTTCTTCTTCTTCAAAGGCAGTTAGTTTAAATATAAAACAAAAAATTGCTCATTTTAAACGATCTTCTAGAGCTTTAATTCGTGTTTACTTAATAAACTTTTAAATTTATTATTTTGAAGGGGCTAATATCTCGCTTAGACTACCGTGCCCCTCAGTTCAATAAAACGGGGAGGAGATTTATTATTTTATTCTAATAAATCTCAGAGAGCTGCGTCGCTATATATTTGCAGTATTTGTGCATAATGTTGATGATTTTCCATCATTAGTTTATAATCTCTGGTAACTATGGAAATGTCGAATTACGTAGTCGGGGCAGTTTTTTCTTTTTTCTACCTCATAGAAGATAGCGTTGCCAATACTGGTTTTGTTTGAAACAAAATGACGTCGGGGCTCTTGAAAATGGATAAGTGCGCGAAATACCATAGTTCCATTACGTTCTGCTCTTTGTTAGATTTTACACCTGCTCAAACAGAGAAATATTACGTATGGTGATTCAAATGTTTTAAGGGCTCTAGTGTTCAAATGTCAAAAATGTTTTCGAGAAAGCCGGGAATCAGTCATTTAAAAGGACAAAAGGGACGCCAATTTGAAGACATATTGTAATTAAACCATGCTTTCCAGAATATTGTGTCCAATTTTTTTTTTTTTATTTTTTTTTTTTTTAAACGTTTTATTTCTCATTATACATACATGTTTATAGCCTCACATTGTTCATAACACAATGATAAGGATCAGTAACATGTTAAGATGTTCATTTTTATATCAACATTTGTGTTAACTTCTAACAATATGTATTTAAGCCGTTCACAGTAATGACATATGCCATTTTAAATAATATAAAACATAAAAAAAATAAACACATTATTTGATTGATATTGTTACACTCCAGGTCGTGTTATTAGATAGATGGTGAGCAAGGTATGAAAACAACAAGAGCGGATGGCATAGCTGATTTTTACAGTTTATATGATAAGTGACATAATATGGCAAGACTATGATATACAATCAATGAATAATATACTGTATTCATACGAAGGTTAAATTTACCGGAAGTGACGGAACTGCTTTTCTTGATGTCTGGAACTAAAGTGAGCTGAAATCTCAAGTTTCTAAACGTTTATATAGACAACATGTCTGGGATTCTGGCACTTTTCAGCCAATCAAATGCGTGTATTTCATAAACACAGGTTTCCAGAATCTGGTTGATCTGGCAAATGTCCACAATGTTGCGAGATTTTATATACGAAAACGTTAGTTTAACACAGTAAAAACACAATCTCCATATCATAAATTAGCATGAAAAGGATGTCACAATGTCATAGTTCAGATGCAAATCATGCAAGTTAATATTAAAACTCAGAATAAAGAAGAAATGAAGATGCCAGAATTGAGGTGGACAGATTTTCAAATCTTCCTTCTCTGGCAACTTTCGAGGCGGGGAATTTAAATACGATTTCCTGTTTGAGAATATACATCATTTTTTGAAGGTAAGACATTTAACATAACTGTTCGTAGTGAATATTCGCCATCATGAATTGTGTTTTTACCTTGGGAAAGCTTTGCATTAGTCTGAAAACAGAGATCCAATAATTCTTGTTGACAGCAGAAATCTGACAGTAGATGTTTTAGAAGGTCATTCAAGGATTCTCTCATTTAACCTTAGATTATTATAATTAAATTTTTTAAGACTGATTATACTTAATACAAGAATAATTTTTTTATTCAAAATACTTTTAAACTTACACAATGTATCAAAGTATACAGATATAAAACCTGAATAGGCATTTTGTTTACCCCACCCAGTGCCAGATTTCTTATCAAATCAATATTTGGATTTATGTTGATGGCATAAGGTCAATTCATTTATAGTAAATATGGATGATTATGTATATAATCATTGTTGTTCCATGTAGAAATAGTCTGATTAATGGCATGCTCGTTTAATACAATGATAGTTTGCTTGTAACTTGTTCACAAGTGAGTCTTATTTACAATGTGTAATATAAATGTCTGTATGTTTAACATAAGAAATAAGTTTGTGTATGCAGAGAGTAAAGAAGGTATTGAGTATAAAGAAAGTTTAGTGTTAAAGAGGAAAGGTACTTGACACTCTACATTTACAGTTAGCATGGTGTTGTCCTTCAATCAGTTGTAACGATGTCTGTTAGTTTTCTACATTCATGACATCGAAATCAAATAAACTTGTATCACATATGTGCTTTTATACAGGAATTCGTTATAGTTTGCATTATATATTTTTATTGTAAGGCGCGTATCTAAAGATCTAAAAGGTACGGTGTGTATAATTTTCCAATTATTGTTTGTACTTTCTAATTCCCATTTAATATGTGGTTTTATTACAGCATTATTTTCGTAATCCTGTATTATTGTTTTTATACTAATTTTATCTGGTTTACTGTCCCACAAAAAATCGTTTTGATTATATTAATTTATTCTGACTTAGGACTTTCTAAAACTGTAAGGGGATATATAAGTGTTGGTAATGCAAATGTTTTGTAAAAGTAATTTTTTCAGTAATTGATAATTTGTGCCTCTTCCAATTTTTTTAAACAGTTTGAAAATTCCTCCGTTTTTTTTTGCTATTAAATTAAGTTATATTTGTTTCTGTCACTTAAAAGAAAAAAAATCCCAATGTAGAAGATCTTTCTGTTGTCCATATAGATTTGCTATTTGTACCATATGTTTCAGAAATGTTTTTAGTGTTCCCGATCTTAATATAACAGATTTTGTTATTGTTTAATTTTAAACCAGATATTTCACTTTCATTTAGCGTTTTAATTAATGTTTCAAAGATTTTGAATAACCCATCTATCATAAAAGTTGCATCATCTGCAAATGCTGTATTTTACATTTCGCTACTATGTGTCGTTATCTGCTTTAACAGACTTATATAAAGTTTCTATAATAAATATAACTAAATATGGCGACAGTGGAGAGCCTTGTTGTACTCCCATTTTTATGTTGGAGAACTCGGACACAACTTTTAGCATCCTTGTAAAATAACTGAATCCAATTCATAAAAGAGTTTCCAAAATTAAAATAAGTTAGAGCTTAAAAATTAAAATCATGATCTATACAATCGAATGCCTTTCAAAATCAGCAAAAAAATATAATCTCTGGTTTATTTTTATCTTTCAAATCTTCTTTCACTTCAAAAATAGTTCGAATGTTTTCGCCTCAAAATATCTCCCTTTTCAAAAGCCTGTTTGACTATTATTGATAAAAATTTTTAATACCTTTTTCATTTTATTAGCTATAGTTTTTGTCGTTATTTTATAATCAATATTCGGTAAACGTTTTGGTTTTCAATAACCTAATAATCTTAATCCTTTTTTTTTTTTGAAAAAGAAAACCTTGTTTTTGAATCAACGTTTTACTTTCGTATGAATAATTTATAGAGTTTATGTAATAAGTTTTAATTATATTTCAAAATATTTTATAAAATTCGGTGGTTATTCCATCTGATCCTGGACTTTTGTCATTATTTCTTTCTTTATAAGCATTTAAACATTCGGATTCATTTATATGACCTTCACATAAATTCTATTCTACGTCACTCAAAACTGTGTCATTTAATCGTGTTAATATATGTCATCATTAATTAATATATTATCTTTTCTGTACAATGTTTCAGAGAATAATTTGGTTTCCTCTAACACATATTTTGAGTTCGTAATGTTATAGTTTTATTTTCTTTTGTAAATAACTAAGATACTTTGTATTTTTTCTGCCCGTTCTATCAATTCTGCATTTGCTCTAAGTAAAATTTCTTAAGTTTGCTTTTTAATATTTTTTAAGACGTTATCCGTACACCTTTGGAGGATTGGACGCTGTCCATCTCCGCTTACGTCACCACTGAAACCTACACATTCGGTTTCTGTGAAAAGCGTTCAATGACGACAAATGCAAGTACTGTAACGTAGAAAAGTTTTTAAAAAGATACGAAATAATACGTCTGCATATAAGCTTGGGCCTTATTTGACAATTTACACACATATAGCTTTTACAACGGCAACCCTTTTTTTCTCTTTCTTACCAAACTAAATATGTAAGATTAGAGAAGGGTTAAACATAATTTCATTAAATAAACGAGTGTGAGTTTCAATTATAGCTGCGTCATTGTTGTGTTTTATCAATATAATATTATGTAAGTTCCAAAAATCCTTTCCCTTGCAAGTTTTTGAAAAACAAAATAAAAAATAAACTTTGCAAGGGAATACTATTATTTTTCATTCGTTTTAATCATATCTTTGCATTGCCTTTATATAATTATTTTGTACTTGTTATGTATTGAAAATACAGTAAAATTACATTGTATGGTGATTTATTAATGATATTTTCACTGAAATTGGTAATTAAATTATTTAATTGTAATTTCACTACTGAAATTCATATAGCTAAAAAAAAGTACACACATATATGATATATGTCAACATAATATCAATATTGTGACATCATGTACTATGATTTAATCATGTAGATAAATATTACAATTTGTGCGATTATTATTATTTCTCGTCTGGTAGTTTTTTCCTGGTCGAAGCAAGAACCTCATTTTTGATTTTTGTCGGATCCTCTAGAATCTTTATACCGCTTTCTTTTAAAGATTTTCTGTTTACCATAACATTCTGTTTACTTGTCTTTGAACAAACTTGACTGTTACCCGACGATTTCGTCCTGGTTGGAAGCGACGCAGTCTATGGGAAATGTCGATTTCAACTGGAGAGAGGTTCATGTTAATTTTTATGTTGATAACACTCAATACTTTTCTTGTCGTTATCATCTATAGTTCATTCTGTTCATCATCTGGAAGCATGGTAAATCCAATATTGTTCCTACACCTATATTGTTCGTGTTCATTTATGTTTCATCTATACGCTTTCTCTCTTCTTCTACTTTTTTTTATTATCTTTCATCATCATTTCTTCTACATTTTCATGTAGGTTTCTATTTCTTTTTTAGCTCTTCGTTTTCTATAATCTTGGTATCTAGGTCACCTTCCACGATTTCTATTCTTGTTACTACAGGTGCAAGTAGATTTTCTTTTACTTCTAGAAAAGTTTCCTTTATTATACTTTTTTAAAAATCAGATGTTGTCTTTAGATAGAATATTGCTAAGTTTTGTGTTACTCTGCTGTAGGCCTAATCAATATCTGGAATTGTTTCACATTTATCACTAGCCATCACAGCTGTTGAATCAAGGTCAAGTTCATCACTTTTGTAATCTGCTTTTTCTTCATTTATGTCTTTGTGAGCTTTTTTCCTTTTGTTTTTTAATTGTTTTGATCGTCTTTAATTCCTTGTTTAGTTCCCTGTTCTAAGGTATTATTCGTATCGCGGCTGATGTCATGACTTATATCAAGGGAGCTAATACTGGACAGTTCATTGTATTTACGTTTATCCGTCATTTTGCTGTCTAACAAATCAACTATAATTATTTTTACTTGTCACATTATGGTGGTTTATAACTGTAATTGTTGCATGATTGGTGCCCTAATTATCAAGGATTTAGATAATTTCTGGTTAATTTAACACCACATATCTAATACGAAGTGGCTCTATTTAGGGGTATGCGCTTTGTGTGTTAATCCGGCCCTGTATAGTGTATATTGGTAATACATGTACTATGGAATCACGTGATGTGTTCTATTCCTTATTCTGCACTCATTAATTGATTATGGAGTATTCGGTTTCATGAACGTATTTAAATAACACGATTTATGGAAAATTTTGCAAACTGATCGTTGACAATGCAATTTGATGCATTTAAAATGAGATATTGAATATGCAGAAATTAACTCAACGTACCAGCAGGAGTGATATCAATGATGATTTAATAACAAGTAGCCACTCATAATGAGTATTTATTCAATTAATAAAACCCATTAGTAAACTAATGCTGTAAATACAAAATTAAGCCATGAAATGAACACATAATAAGGAACGTTGCAGGAATCTACTTTCTGTTTGAGAATCCAATTAAAATTGTTTACCTTCTATTTCACAAAGTTAATTAATATTTTATTTTAATTTCAAATACGTTTCTTTTAAACCGCAAATATCATCAGTGTCTTTCTTTGTAAACTTACAACTCATACCAGCCGGTTCCGGTTACATATCAATCCAGGTGTCGTCACGTTCAGTTTTCGTTGTTATTCCGCTATACGACATTGCGTCTCATTGTTATTCATCTCTCATCTCTAATTAATGTGGCAAAAACTTACATATATATATAGCGGATGTAATCAGGGCGTATTGAAAACGATAATATGTCCCGCCCGCCATTAAAGATATCAGCACTGTTTTTGTACACAATTGCAAAGACATGGACGCTTTACAATTTTGTATAACATGTTGTACATAACGTTGACAAAAGGTGGATATAGACTCTTCTTTTACCTAAAGAAACACATAAACAATTAATCATTAATGTTTTCCTTTAACACGAGCATTTTCAAAAAAAACGCTTTAATTGAAGAACTGGGTATCATTGCATTCAATTTACGTGTAATCAATTATCAATTTTAATAACATGTCATTCCCGCGGCGATATCAATCGTAGATTAACATGCTATTTCGTAGTTGGTTATTGGATGTTAAACACTACATGTTAAACATGTATTAACTACTGAGTATCGGAAAATAACATGGACACGCTTTAATTTTTAAGTTAAATTCAGTACACACATCTTGAAAACCGGCATCTTGATTCTTTAATCATGTCTTACAAAATAATTCTTAAAACTGTTTTAATGTTATTTTACTGTTGCATATTTTCATCTGTTTCGACTGAAGCAAATACTGTACACGATATATTGGAGGAAATATTTGTTAACAAAAACTATAGTAAACGAGTTCGACCCGTGAAACAGTGGTCAGAGCCCACAGTGGTCAATATTAGCCTTTCAATTATTGCTTTAATTGAGTTTAACGAGGTGAAAGGTTACTTAACACTTACAGGAAGGTTGACACTGACGTGGGTTGATGAATACATGAGATGGAACCCGACAGAACATGGCAATGTAAGTCACATCCATGTTTTGCAGTGCGACGTATGGAAACCGTATATATTCCTGGAAAACTCTGTCGTAAAACAGCAGGAGTTAGGAACGCCATCACTTCAAGTTTCCGTGACACACAGAGGGAACATTGAGTGGAAACCGGTTGAAACTTTCCATATAACTTGTCCAGTGGACGTAAAAAAGTTTCCATTCGACATGCATAAGTGTTCGATGATTTTCGAAACCTTTGGTTATATCGGGTCAGAAATAACGATGAGATCGTTGGTAAAAGAAGTTGAATTTCATGAATATGGCGGTACTTCCGGATGGACTATTGTTAACACGCATGTTGGAACAGTAAAAGAGAAATCTACGGTACACGTGATTTGTTCATTAATTCTAAAACGGAACCCAACGTACTTTGTTCTGAATATATTCTTACCGATTTCCTTGCTGTCTTTCCTAAATATATGCGTTTTTATATTACCTGTGCACTCAGGGGAAAAGGCAAGCTTCGTGGTAACGGTTTTCCTTGCATTGGTTGTATTCCTGACGATCGTAAGCGGAAATTTACCGGAAAATTCCAAGATTTCTATGTTGAATGTTTACGTTTTCAACAGTGCATTATTGAGCACAATTATTGCAATTGTTACAATCGTTGAAATCCGTTGGCATAACAGGGGTTCAGATTACCCCGTTCCATCTTATCTAATGAAAATCACCACGCTTACTACGCCTGTTGATAAGGTCAAAACGAAGAAAGAACCAGCAGTAGACAGCGCCGGTGGAACACAGAAGATCGATAAAGAAGAACACGAATCAACTGAAACCTGTGAAAATGAAATAGTAACTTTAAATAATGGACCTAACGATTTTGCAAATGATCCGATGACATGGCCAGTCGTTGTAAAAGCTCTGGATAATATATTCTTTGTGACATTTCTCCTTATAAACATTGTGATGACCATCACCATTCTCTGTCTGGCCGCATTGCCGGATAACGAGAATATTCTCAATGTACAGGAACACTGAACGTTTCTATTATTATTATTTTGTCAAAATAAATTGAGTGTCGAAAAATTAATCACGTGATGAAACGGATGGATTTGAAGGAATGATTCTTGCAAATATTATCTTATGATGCAGAGTAAACCGATCGACACAACTAGAATCCCATAATGAAGCGGATATTTACATTTAAAATAAACACCTTAACTTAAAGATGTAAACCAATCCAGTAACGGTGTTTAATGCTTTGATATGTGTGGTGGTTATTTCGTTTGTATGAATGCGAGCTTGTGTCTGCAATAAACTGCAACGTTATAAAACAGATGATTCTGCGATATTTGGTACAGTGCATTATTTAACAGAGAAAGCTAACTTGATTATGTTTGTAAATAAACAAATAAGCAAACCAAAAACATATTTAAGAGGAAACTGATCGTCTCAAAATGAATCCCATGATGAAAGGTTATTTGATTTTTAAAAAAAAAAACACTGGGATACCTTAACTTAAAGCAGTTACGGGTTTTATTGTAAATGTGTATTCTGTCTACATTAAACTGCAACATTATAAAATGATAGAGAGATTTCTATTTAATAACGGGCAATAAAATCAATTCCATAATATCTGAATCAAACTTGTTACTCAATATATTTTAGTCATGATATTTGTGATTTATATAATAGGTAGATACCACTAGGGCTCTGAATAAATATATATAAACATATATATGCCTTATTTCTATCAGTTGGGTCCTGTTAGATCAGTCTGTAGCGGGTCTCGCTATCAATTCAGGGGTCGTGAGTTCGAATCCCCGCCCGGCGACCGTCTCCGTGATTTAGCATTGGATCTCAGTATCATTTTTCTTTCACTGATAATTAAAATATGAAAGTTATCAGTTACTTGCGGAGATGGAATGTGCTCGAGTGCTGGTTAACCTTCCAAGATCCCAGGAATGGTGGTTAGGCTGTGCGCCCTCGATGATATATTACCGATGTTAAATATTCAATTATTTCTATCAGTTCATGTTTTATTTCATTTTAATGTTTTAATACTCGTTTGATATTCCTGAATACCTTACAATAATTTACATGAACGTCGAAATATATACACTGTCCCTACAGTCCAGACTAAACTTGGTCCTTCTCATATGATCTACCAGAAAATGTATGTAAAGCATATATATATATATATATATATATATATATATAGATATATATATATTAAGTGGTACGTGTTAAAACTTGAGATATAACCTATGACTCAAATCATTTCTTCTATTAAGGTGGTTTATTCTATATTATGTTGCTAGCATTGTAACTAGGTGCACTCGCCGTAGTCTAGTCTACAGATTTATTGTCTCAAATAAGTTTTTACGAATAATTCTCCCAATATCTTATGAACGTGCATCTAAGAAGATCATAAAAAGTGAGAATTGCCTTTTCCCGCCTACTAGTAAAGTATATATGTTCTGTGTAAGGTAGGAGAACTTTTTGTGTTTGTTAGGAACTTTATGATTTTTATATCTTAAATAGAAGCTGTATTTATTTTGAGAAAATCATTATCTTTGTTGTATACTTATGAAACATGGATAAACTGAACAAATTGAGTCACAAACATGTTTATTAAATCGAACAATCATAATATTTGTTGTACAAACATTTTATATTACACCATATTATGTACTATTTAATGCCAATTGGCGCAAGTGAACCTGTGACTTTCTTTATACATTCTGAAAGTGCTTACATAGTACCAAATAACCAACTGAAACATAAAACATATGATGATCTCAAGTTATATTTTTTATAGTTATGGTAAAAACATATAGAAAATCTAGAAGGGGTATAGACAATGTTTTTTTTTTCTTAAACTAAGAGAATGTAAAAGAAAAACTTAGTTCTCTTTCAGTGTATGTTTATTCAATCATCATTATGTGGGTTTTTTATGAAACTCTTTTTTAAGATCAGTTTTATACATATCATGTAATGATATTAAAATAAGCATAAAACGCATTTTACATATGATGTAGTTATTCTTTTAACATGTTAAACAGTAAGATATTTCTATTAATATTGATGCTGACATTCGTCATTTTGCAAACGATACTAGCCTTTTTATCTAGTTGAAAACACAGTATTATCAACAAAGATATGTTGAAGAAAAACCAAAAAAGGTGGTTAAATTCAGAAACTCTTCTTTTCATATCATGAAAAACGAATCGTCTAAACCATCCACCAGTTTGCATGCAAAACATAACCATAATAGAGGCAAAAAATCATAAACAATTAGGCGAACAAGTGACTTCATCATACCTCATCATGTAGATTTTGCAAAGATACGGGGGAGAAAAAACATCATGAAAGAAAATTGAATATAATTTTAGACAGAGCTTATTTAGGAATTATTTAATTCATCCGATTTATCCTTGAATACGGTGCCATTATCTTATCTAATAACTGTTTACAAAATTAAAACTACTTATTAGAACAAATACAATATGTGGTAGTAAGAATAGTCACTAGATCTACAAAATGTGTTTATATTCAAAATGCATTAACGTAACAAGTTGGGAAACACCAAAAACACGGAGACAATATTGTATTTCATAAAATGATTGATCCTAAAACAACACAATACCTTTATGATGTTATTTCTTTTGTTGTTGGAAATATACATTTGTAACACAAATGGCATCCAATCTATTGAAACGCAAGCTTGATACTACTACTATAATTCATTTCCCATCCATCTGCTATTTGTGAATGGAACACCAACTCCCGCCGTATATTCTTTGATACACTTCTTAACCAGTTTACAGTCACGTAAAAGGAACAACCTTTCGAACGAGACACTAATACTTACTAATAATAATAACATTAGTGATGCCATCCATCTTTATATACGAAGTCAAAACATATTTAAATACAAATGATTTCAAACCTACGAAACACAAAATAGTTTTAGTTGACGAAAGGATTCGTCCACGAACCCTGTGGTTGCCCTGGGTCCCCCGATTTCCATAATTATATTTTTACATGACAAAGATCACATAATACATACTGATTTATTTTCTTCACTTTTCTTTCCAGTTATATTATATATAATTTTATGAAAAATCAATTTACCCACACATCATAGAATTAGAAATATTGTGTAGAAAGTCCGTTATGCGTGGGTGGTGAAAATTTCACATCAATATTAGATGAAGTTTTTTATTTCTTATTTTAAAAGTCTTAAAATGAGAAATTTATCATAAAAATTAACCGTGAGCGTTTCTTTAAATTCAAAAAGAAAAGTTTATCAAACAAAGTTAATACCAATTCCCTTCTTTTGATACCAATATCTCCAAAGTATGGAGGAGTTGTGTTTCTAAGATTTGGCAAAGGCCAAATGTGTCAACCGAAATTTAGACAGAAAACATGAAAAACAGTTTATCAATCCGCCTTCAATGCAATTTAAAAACTCGAGAGAGACACTCATTAAGCATTTTGCTTCTGTTTCGATGCTTTGTTGTTATATTATGTATGATTACATGCCTGCCATCTTGGAAATAAAATATGTTTCACCTAATCGGTATATGTTTTGTAAACTTAAATGCATATACTTTTGTTATAAATAAAACTGCCTTCTGTTCAATACTGGTTTATTTGCTTTTTATTTTCGATTTTTAAAAAGCAGCTATAATTTAGATAGTTTCATTGTTGAAATTTATTTGTCAAGTGGAAGTACTATTATATCATAAAGTTACAGTTTATCTTCAGTTACGTCCCTTTTACTTTAAACAAAATATTTGCTTATATTATTCAATATTAGCAAATTAGTAGCATCAGAAAAGTCTTATGTCTTAATATCGGTTTGGCCTTGAAGGAAAAGTTTCGAAACACTATAAACTACTCTGGTGTTGTCTAAAGATATAATAATATACGTCCGACAGTATGCGAAGTATCGTAAGAACAACGTCAGCGCAAACACACACATGATATTTAAGTTTAAATAAGGATGTAAGATTTATCTGCTCTTTTTGGGAGGGACTACGTTAAATCGTAATAAAATACTACGGTGTATCTAAACTGTGCTTAATGGTTGTATGTGTGTACACATTTGTAAATCTCGGGCAGTATGCTTCTAACCATAAATGGCATATTAAGTCGTAAAGGCGTAAAACATATTACATTTAAAATGAATACAAGGCACCTCGTCACGTTTATAAATAAACTACGAACGTTTAGAATTTCAAGTTCACCAAAAACTTGATAAAAACAATAAGCTACTTGAAGTTATATAATTGAAACGGCTTTATCGCCATCGGGTCCCCACTCCGTCGTGCCATCGTACCACCACCATCATGCTGTTGTGCTGTAGTGACATCGACGTCCTGTCTGGCATGCGCATTTACTCAATACGTGCATGATGATGTCTGAAAAGATTAAACTCGGATGTATTATCATTTGCTAGGGCCAGGCCCGATTAACTCAGTCGTTAGCCCGTCTGACTATCAATCCAGGGGTAGTGAGTTCAAATCCCCGCCAGGCCACAATCTCCGTGATGGTTGATATACGACATTGCATCTCATTATCATTCGTTTCTCACCGCTGATTCATGTGAGAAAGTTATCAGTTACTTGCGGTAATGAGGTGTGCTCAAGCACTGGTTTACCTTCCAGGATACCAGGAAACAGTGGTCAGATTAACTGACCGTCTATAGCCCTCGATGGCATAAAAATGCCGCTAAATATTCAATTAATCAACCAATCAATCAATCATCTGCTCGGGCAATAGGTTAACTGGTTTGTTCGCAATACCTGATGTTCAGGGACAATCTCTTATATCGAAATTTACTTTAATTTGGGCATATGTTTGGTTGGTCTTGTGGATTGATCTTATTAAAATAGACATAATTATTCGGAAAATGAAAATACCTCACATGGTGAGGACCTACACACGTACCTCTATATACTGACCGCATCCGCACGTGTTGGCTGTGCGCTATACCATTGACTAAACACTATACATGTTCCAACAACGAGGAAGGTCTTCTAGAGCATCGTCATCTGATTTTTCTTTCAAACCGCACCTATTACCAGCACAACTTCAAACAAGAGCACCAGAGAGTCTTCCAATGAAAAAGTCTAACTATAGACTCCTAGCAGTAACTAATACAGTGTCAAAGTGAATCAATTACACTTTAAGGCTTCCATATATTATACCAAACCAGATATAGACATTAGAAGAATGAACATTGGCAAAGGCAAAAAAAATGCTATCAAAACAAAAGAAGTATTTCCAGAATCGCCGACTGCTCAGCGTAAAGATAGACAGGCATAGGAGGAGAGTTTTCACTACCTTCTCAAATGTGATTATCACTGATGAAAAACCATCACTGGTCACTGACTGTGTAATCATCAGGTCTAACTAAAACATCAGAAGGAACTTTATTTTTGATCATTGTACATGCCTCATAGAATTCCGTGACATTTAACTACATGATGCTTCACTTTGTACCTGTTCACATCTGTTACCTGCAGGATAGTTTAAATTATCTTTATATATTGATAGGAAACTCCCGTTGCTGCAGACAGAGAAGCCCAACAGTCACTCCTAGGGATCTCCATCGAACATGGTTAGGTACACGATCAACCAACACTTAATGGGAATATATTTGTCTTGGTTTTTACAGACAACCCCTCCTTAGTCAAATCATCAATGTTCATCCAGGGCGACCATGATTGAATAGATATTGATATTCTCCCACATTACGTCAAACATAAACCATGACAAACATACAAGCAAACTGAGAAAACGTTCAAAATGACACAATGCAATTAATCACGTGACATCATAAACCTTTATAACAAGCAAAACATAAATATAAATGATCTTTGGTCAATATTCAAATATAGAATTCGTAACACCATGGTTGCAAATAGTTCATGAACAACCTGCAAGAAACATCAATCGGTGCCATGGCTCAACCGGAAACTAAGACAAATCTTTAAAGAAATCAAGAATGTATAACAATGCCGAGAAGACCAACCAGTGGAATTACTATCGTATCTTCACACGGCAGTACAACAACACAATGGCGACAGAGTGATGACACGATGGCGATGACACGGAAGTACAACAGCACAATGGCGATAAAGTGATCAGTTTATCGCCATTGTGCTGTTGTACTGTCGTGTCATCAACATCATGTCATCACTTTATTACCATTGTGCTGTTGTACTGTCGTGTCATCATGTCATCACGTTATCACCATTTTGCTGTTGTACTGCCGTGTCATTACCATCGTGTCATTACTTTATCACCATTGTGATGTTATACTGTCGTGTCATCAACCTCGTGTCATCACTCTATCACCATTGTGCTGTTGTATTGTCGTGTCATCGTGTCATCTCTTTATCACCATTTTGCTGTTGTACTGCCGTGTCATTACCATCGTGTCATCACTTTATCACCATTGTGATGTTATACTGTCGTGTCATCAACCTCGTGTCATCACTCTATCACCATTGTGCTGTTGTACTGTCGTGTCATCGTGTCATCTCTTTATCACCATTGTGCTGTTGTACTGCCGTGTCATTACCATCGTGTCATTACTTTTCACCATTGTGATGTTGTACTGTCGTGTCATCACTCTATCACCATTGTGCTGTTGTACTGTCGTGTCATCGTGTCATCTCTTTATCACCATTTTGCTGTTGTACTGCCGTGTCATTACCATCGTGTCATCACTTTATCACCATTGTGATGTTATACTGTCGTGTCATCAACCTCGTGTCATCACTCTGTCACCATTGTGCTGTTGTACTGTCGTGTCATCGTGTCATCTCTTTATCACCATTTTGCTGTTGTACTGCCGTGTCATTACCATCGTGTCATCACTTTATCACCATTTTGCTGTTGAACTGCCGTGTCATCACCATCGTGTCATCACCATCGTGTCATCACTTTATTACCATTTCGCTGTTGTACTGCCGTGTCATCACTTTCGTGTCATCACGTTATCGATAGTTTGCTGTTGTACTGCCGTGTCATCACTATCGTGTCATCACGTTATCGCCAGTTTGCTGTTGTACTGCTGTGTCATCACTATCGTGTCATCACGTTATCGCCAGTTTGCTGTTGTACTGCCGTGTCATCACTATCGTGTCATCACGTTATCGCCAGTTTGCTGTTGTACTGCCGTGTCATCACTTTCGTGTCATCACGTTATCGCCAGTTTGCTGTTGTACTGCCGTGTCATCACTATCGTGTCATCACGTTATCGCCAGTTTTCTGTTGTACTGCCGTGTCATCACGTTATCGCCAGTTTGCTGTTGTACTGCCGTGTCATCACTATCGTGTCATCACGTTATCGCCAGTTTGCTGTTGTACTGCCGTGTCATCACGTTATCACCTTTTTGCTGTTGTACTGCCGTGTCATCACTATCGTGTCATTACGTTATCACCATTGTGCTGTTGTACTGTCGTGTCATCACCATCGTGTCATCACTTTATCACTATTGTGCTGTTGTACTGTCATGTCATTACCACCGTGCCATCGTGCTGTCGTCTCATCGTATATACCTGTTGACGAAGCGATAACACGATGGTTCTATAGGACACTGTACTGTTTAGATACATATCAGGTAATAATATAGACATAAAAACCTCACAATATATATCACAATCACAATGTAGCGCGTGGTCCGTGGTAGAGCATCGTTCCCATGATTGGAGGGTCGTGGATTCGATCCTCCGCCACGGCTATGTGTGATGTCCTTGAGCATGACACTTTTTCCGCATATGCGTTGTACTGATTCTACCCAGGAAGACTTCGATGTGATTTACATAAGTTGCAATAACCTGTTTCACAATCGAAGTTGAATAAATAATTTTAATGTAAACTTAACTGTGCTAAAATTAGCCTTATCGGGCGTTTTTACTGCAGTAGTCGATATGTAATCTAGGAAGCACTCATCACTCTACAATAGTAATATCGTGCAGAAACCATGTTAATGTGCACGTATTGTGATTGTGCAATATTAACATATTTTAAACGCATCGCAGTGAATAGTGATATTATACATTAGAATAAAATGTTTTGTATATACGCGAGGTCATGTTCTGTTTTGTGACACGTTTTAATGATTTATACAGTCATTCCAAGTAACTGCTTTTTCAACGTGCCTTGTTTGTTTTTCATTGTCACCATGACATACAAACATTACCTTGACACGCCATGATATAATATGGTTAGATCACGCAAGAAGCCCGTGTTTGGCAATTTTGGGAAAAGACGTGACCTAGAATAATTTCAATTGAATTACTTTAGTTGCCAAATTATTTTTCGAAAAGAAAATTGAAATGCAGATAGTATTGTGGGATTTTCAAAGCACAAAGCTTGATATCTTAATGAGAATCAAACGAAGATTTTTTAATATCTTCACACCTCCCAGGACGTATTTAGTTCATACACGTGTGACCTTGATTTTTCCATTGTTTGGAGAATCCGGGATTAATTGTTGGTTAAACAACTGGGCTGCGTTCAGTTCGCTTAAACGTTTAATTTGTTTGCAAACGTTTGATAACAGAAGTGAACACATCTGCGACCTGTCTGCTTGTGTTTAATCACTTGACCGAAGGGGGAATGGAGGGACAACACCGAGTAGACCATTTTCCGTTTACTTTTCTTTCGTTTGGTCACTGTTTGCGTTTATAAACAGAGTAAACATGTTAAACCGTACTGAGCGGAGCCCTGATATTGAAACAAGTCGATACACATTTTGCGCACTTTACGACCGCCAGTGTTAAGCCGATACTTGACATGCTGTCACGGATCCAGGGTTATTGTTAGGGGTTGGTTTCACAAATTTTCTAATGTAAAATTTAAAGTTACTAAAAAAAAGTCGGAACATCCAGCTAGTGCGTCGCTTACTTATTTTACGATCTTGTGTAAGCCATCTGAAAAGTATTCTTTCTATAATTTGCAGAACAACTGCGAAAATGAAACGTTCCTAGATGCCACAATTTGTTCGTACGAAATTCTTAAGCCTTGCGAAGTTTAGTGAAATGGACCCTGACACTCATAAATATTCCGTGCACGTGCCAATCGGTTTTCGAACGAAAATAATGATATTACTGTTGATAAACAATACAAATACATTCACGAATGGCTATGTGGCTAAGGCGTTTAGCTTAAAATATTAAGGTTTAGGTTTCGATTCTTACGCATGGCTGTATATTTTTTTATGATGTGATGATATTGACATGTCTGTCATAAAGAACAAGATTCAGGAATTTTCTAAATAACTCCGTTGAAGAATATTTTAACTGTTCTTAAGATAGAATTCAGCTACCCAGGCAGAATGTGGTTAACGTAAAACGCTACGGTAACGGAGTTTTACTTGAAAGATAACAACTGATTACAGAAAAGATTCTTGTAGACATACTCTTCATTATCAAACTGTGTCTCGCATTTTATGTCAGAAAGAAAGAACTGAAAAACCGGGTAATATTTTTTTATTAGGTGGGTAAAACCTTGATAGTAACAGCGTTTATCGCCAAGATATACTAGCAACGCACTTATCTGCAAAGCATTTTTTTAACTGGAGACTATCATCACGAAATAAATGGACAAAACTTAACGAAGTGGCTAGAAGAAAAAAACTACTTACCAACCTACATACATTACCTTACATTAAACTTATATATATAATTGTAGGAAGCGGGATTCGAACCTAGTATTGAGGACAGAGTCAGAGATACTATTTCTACTAAAGGTTGTTCCGTTGTTGACTTCTGTTTAGTAAGTCATGATAATTTATCACTGTTCGATGATTTTTCAGTTGTACGTGCTGTTGATGCCGTCAACCTTTGTAATAATATTTGTGCAATTGCTCCAACAAGTATTCCAGATCATTCAGTATTAACATGGTGTATAAAGTTTGAAAATCCAACTGTTTTTACGAATAAATCAGATGTTACTGATGGATACGATAAATTTGACGTACATAGTATGCCAAATGATTTTTTGGCTGGTACTGATATTGTTACCAAGGTTAATGCCGCAATTGCAGACTTGGAGGGCAGTCTCCGTTCACAAACTGATATCGATGTGGCTTTTAATGGCTGGTGTGACATTGTTAATCATGAAATGTATAACCGGCTGCCTTTTAGGTCTGTATGTTGCGGCATTAACAATAAGAAAAGGCGCATTGGAAAGCCTTGGTGGAATAATACTTTGACTGATTTATGGAACTCTGTTTGTAAGTCTGAAAAAGATTGGTTAAACTGTAATGTTATTTATCTAAAAAATAAACTCAAATCTGATTACTGTTATGCTAGAAAGTTATTTGATAGAGAGGTTCAGCGCTCTAAACGCCATCATTGGTATAAAATACAAGATGATATGTTAAATGATATAAATAATGATCCGAAAGAATTCTGGAAATCTATTGGTAAAATAGGCATACATAATAACAAAAAAAGTCAATTCCAATGGAGGTTCTTCTGGATGATGGTAACTTGACTTCAGATGTTAAGGATGTTTTAAGTAAATGGGAGAAAGATTATAGTAACCTTTATAACTCTACTATTGATTCCATAAGAACTAATGATCATAATAATGTTGGTAACACGAATACTAGTTTTATTTTGGATGAGCATACATCTATTCTAGAAGTAAAAAAAGCTATTGAAAATGCTAAAAAAAGGTAAAGCACATGGTATAGATAAAATACCGGTGGATGTTCTTAAAAATGATACTTCGGTATACTTTTTACATGTTCTTTTTAATGTTTGTTTTAATAAAGGTTGTATTCCATCTTTATGGGGTAAATCTATTATAAATCCTATACCTAAGTCAAGCTCCGCCGACCCAAAAGACCCACTCTCTTATAGGGGTATATCATTATCATCATCCATGTATAAATTGTATAGTTCTATATTGAATAATCGTCTATATATTTGGTCGGAAAATAATAATAAAATTGTTGACGAGCAGAATGGTTTTCGGAAAAAACGTAGCACAATAGACCAACTTTTATAGATACTAGAAAAAAGCTTAAACGCTCTACATTCTGTGCTTTCATTGATTTTAAAAAAGCTTACGATTACATCAATAGAGACAAGCTTTGGGAAAGATTGCAGTGTATTGGTGTTTCTAGTAAAATGCTTGTAGCTGTCAAATCTTTATATGCATCTGTTTCCTCCTGTGTGAGGGTAAATAATTTTTATACCAACTGGTTTCCAGTGAATTCTGGTTTAAGACAAGGCTGTTCATTGTCACCCGTATTATTCAATTTGTTTATAAATGACCTAGCATTACGTATAAAATCCCTTGGTAAAGGTATCTGTATTGATAATAAAAATGTTAGCATTTTAATGTATGCTGATGATATTGTACTTCTTGCTGAAAATGAAGAAAACCTGCAGCATATGCTTAATGAGTTAAATAGCTGGTGTAGTATTAACAGTATGACAATTAACTTTACTAAGAGTAGCATCGTACATTTCAGACCATTGTCAATTGCTAAATCAGATATTGTATTTACTTGCGGTGACAATGTTCTAACTTATACTGATAAATATGTATATCTTGGATTAACATTGACAGAGCATCTAGATTTTAATGTAACTGCAAAAATAGTGGCTCAAAGCGCTGGTCGTGCTCTAGGTTTACTTATTGCCAGGTATAAAAGCTTAGGTGGAATGCCCCATAAAGTATTTACAAAGTTGTTTAATTCACTTGTTTGGTCTGTTATATCGTATGGAGCTACAATATGGGGCGTTAAATCTTATTCGTGCATAAATTCAATACAAAATAGGGCGATGCGATTTTTTCTGGGAACTGGCAAATATACACCTACTGCAGCCATTTCAGGCGATATGGGTTGGTTCCCTCCAATAGTCAAACAATGGAAATGTATAGCCAGACATTGGGTACGCAACATCTATACAATTGATACAAGATTAAATAAAAGAATATTTATTTGGGCACGAAATAAAGCTAATAACTCTTGTAAAAATTGGGTTTTCACAGTTATAAATCAATTTGATAGTTTACAGCTTCATATTCATACATACTCAAACATTAACAAAATTAAATTTGTTGATACTGTATTTGAAAAGATGATGTCTATATATATTACGGAGTGGAAAGCAAGTGTAAATCAAACAACTAGTATACGTGGTAATGGACGTAACAAATTAAGAACTTATAGGCTTTTTAAAAATGATTATGAAGTAGAAAATTACTGTAAAATTGTGCTACCAATGAAGCATAGATCAGCGTTTGCAAAATTCAGATGTGGTGTTGCGCCATTAAAACTAGAAACTGGTCGATATGAGGGTATTAATGAGAATGACCGGTTATGTCCTTTCTGTAATGATGCTATAGAAGATGAGTGTCATGTTATTTTAAAATGTGCCTCTTATAAAGATATTAGGACAGATCTGATGCTTAAAGCAGTAAGCATAGATGCAAACTTTAATAATTTTGATGACTGTAATAAAATGAAGTTTCTCTTTCCCAATAAAGATATGATAAGAATATGTGCCAAAACCTGTTTTACAATACTACAAAAACGTAGAAATATTTTATATAAATAATGTATTATATCTTAAATGTAAAACAAATTAATTTTATATTATGTTGAGCAATCGGTGCTAATCAGGTCATTCCAGATCTGATCTGGGGTGATAACTGATCTTTTAAAATATTTTTTAAAAAGCTTTTGACTATATAGCGATGCATTTGCATTTATTTTTCCTTTCACGATTTAACAAAAGTTATTTTAATAATCTTTTAGGTCTCGAGCCAAGATTAGCGCCGGTGTCTCAATTCTTAGTGTATAATGCTTTATAGTATACATCTTTTTCAAAAATAATGCATGAATAATCTGTGATAGTTGTATATATTTTATGTCAATTAATATTATAGCGATAGTCTCTTGTAATTCTAATATTGAATGGCTATGTACGTTGTATGTGTTACTGTATGTTTTATTTATATGTTTGTACATAGATGAGACTTAAATAAAGATATATATATACTATTATATCTCCGCCAGCGCGTCATTGGGTTCACTTAATTGGTTGTTTTAATAAGTATAAATATTTTTCTGATACAATTATCGATTATAATAACAAACACGACCGAACAAATTGGCAAAGATTAATGAGTGCCAGGTTAATATTTACGAACAATGAATACATACAAACTCCTTTGGTATATATGTGTGTCAAACAACTTGAACGGAGTCTACCGACTCGGGGTTTATTTCAAAAGCTTTCATATACGCATGTGTCTCTCATGAAACCATTGACGGATAAAATGCAAAACAAATAGTATTACATGTGCATCTTGTCATATGTATTCAGCATTTCTTTATACATTCGTAAAAACTGTAAAATCAGAACACTTTTTGAAAAAAATTAATACAGAAGCGAATTAAAATTTCAAATACTTTTTTCGCATATTGCAAATGGTCATACGCTTTGTTGGCCATACATGCATATTAAACGCTCATATACAGTTATCCTCTTTAAACGGCAACATACTTTTATTAGACGACGGTCGATTCTATCTGCTCCGAATTTCGTAAGTAGCCACATGAATGACGTAATATGGGAAGCATTCATTCTTTAATAAGTGAATGATATATTTTAATATGATATACATACGTTTATTATATGCTGATAATGAAAATGCATAAATGTGATTATAAATCAGCTAACAAGGCATAATAGTTCGCTTATTATTTCAAATAGGGAAATAAATAATTACATATCCTGATTTGTTTGATTACCGATAATCGGAATACTCGAATAAATTTGGAACAAGAACAATGATTTCTGTAATTATTTGAAATATCTGCCGCAACTGGTGCCATCTACAAGGCAGGCATATTCTAGCCAATTTGGATAAAGGCCTTTTTTCAGCCATTCAACGGTGTGCAATAAATTGCGGTCGACTTCGGGCTGGGTTCAGTTCGGTTAAACCTTTGCAAACGTTAGCTAACATATTGTCCTGGACACTGGTTAAATTTTAAATAAGCACGCAGTACGCTATACTTTTAGCGAACAAGGCAGTAAATATGTTTGCTGTTAAACGGTGTTAAGTGCGGTGTTGTTATCAAGTCCTTTTGTTCTCGATCATTACTGATCTGCTTTAACGTCTTTTATTATAGTAATACGGTGTTGGTATTTGCAGTTGAATTATTGATCTTCTTTAATGTGTATGTTCGTCATACGCTTCACTCGAATTAAGCTGTGAAAAATCGTGCTTTTTTCTGATCATCTGTGCTGTGTCTGCACATTGATACGATTACCCTATTTGTGTAAAATTCAAGGTTGTCGGATATTCTACATTAAATTATAACGTTGTGTCAACTAAAAATAGAAAACCACTTGGACATTACAGGCTGGGGTCGAGGTTGTGGTGCACGCAATCTTCTAAAGGAAAAGTAGAGCATCTTCTATAACAAAGTTCGACCTTGTCTTGTTCACGTGTTGCGCATGCCAAATAAGTGGCCCACACTATTCAGTTGAAGTTTGTCCTTAAACTAATACAACGGGATGATATTTATAAACCCTGCCGTAGTCGCATTTGTTGAAAATAGACTATGCTGCATTTTTCGGAAACGAGATAGCCTTAATCTACAGTTTTATTTTCCTAGAAGTTCAAACATTTTATTTTAAGGTGTCATGACAGGTTCAAATAATTTTCAAAAAATATCTTGTTAAAACGAATACTAAACTCCCTCTGTTGCGATTGAACTACGAGTTGACTTCGAATACAGTCATATATATAATTAAATATGCGTGTGTGTGTGCGTGCGTGCGTGCGTGCGTGCGTGCGTGTGTGCGTGCATGGATGATTATATGTGAACAACCTTGACTTATTTACTATGGTTTTGTAACATATCTGGACTGGATAGACAATTTACATACACGACCTCATAACTTTATATGAATAGGATTCCTTTAAGGATTCATGACTACTCACATGCTATATAAAGGGCAGACATAGGAACGCGTTGAATAATGGAGATACAGTGAAATCATATGTTTTTATTTCATAAAGGGAGATAATTGAAATCAAATCAACGAAATTTTCTATTTTTGAAATCATTTCAGATGCACATTTCCATATGAAAAGATCCTAAAAATCGGCAATTTATGTTAATATTCTAGAGTGTTTCAATACAAATAGCATCATTCATGTTTAAATATGAACTGGTCGTGATGCAATGCAGTGCAATAATGCAAAGATCACTAATGATTTAATACATAATTGCTCACGGTTCCATGACATCATCACATGAAGCAGTTTTCACCAAAGGTATTTTATAAACGCTACTCTTCTCATATTGCAAATCATTGCATAGCAGTCTTCGGCTTGGATATTTACTGGTTCATTACTTTTTTGCAATGATAGCGTATGGCTTACATTCTAAAAGGTTCGTGATCTTTTCATAATTATAGCCTTGTATTTGCATGCTCATCGGTTCATAATCCTTTCACAATTATATAATTCGGCTTCCATACTAAACGGTTTGTAATCCTTTCACATTTAAAGCCTTCGGCTTGCATGCTAAACAGTTTGTGACCCTTTCAAAATTATATCATTCAGCTTGCATACTAAACGGTTAGTGATCCTTTCACAATTATATAACCTTTGGCCAGCATGATAAGCGTTTCGCGACCCTTTCACAATTATAGCCTTCGGCTTGCATACTAAACGGTTCGTGACCCTTTCACAATATAGCCTTCAGCTTGCATGTTAAACGGTTCGTGGTCATTTCACAAGTATAACCTTCGTCTTTCATGCTAAAGGCTTCGTGATCCTTTCACAAGTATAGCCTTCGGCTTGCATGCTAAATGGTTCGTAATCCTTTCACAAGTATAGCCATTGGCTTGTATGCTAAACGGTTCGTGGTCATTTCACAAGTATAACCTTCGTCTTTCATGCTAAAGGCTTCGTGATCCTTTCACAAGTATAGCCTTCGGCTTGCATGCTAAATGGTTCGTAATCCTTTCACAATTATAGCCTTCGGCTTGCATGCTAAACGGTTCATGATCCTTTCACAATTATAGCCTTCGGCTTGCATGCTAAACGTTTCGTGACCCTTTCACAATTATAGTCTTCAGCTTGCATGTTAAACGGTTCGTGATCCTTTCACAAGTATAGCCTTCGGCTTGCATGCTAAACGGTTCGTGATCCTTTCACAATTATAGCCTTCGGCTTGCATGCTAAACGGTTTGTGATCCTTTCACAATTATAGCCTTCGGGTTGTATGCTAAACGGTTTGTGACCTTTTAACAATTATAGCCTTTGGCTTACCTTCTACAATGTTCAAGACCCTTTCATAAATTATAGCCATCGGCTTGCATGCTTCGGCTTCTTGTTTCTATCACACACTAACCGTTCGGCTTGAATGCTAAATGGTTTGTAATCCTTTCACAGTTATAATCTTCAGCTTGCATGCTAAACGGTTCGTGATCCTTTCACAAGTATAGTCTTCTTCTTGAATGCTAAACTATTCATAACCGTTTCACAAGTATAACCTTCGTCTTTCATGCTAAAGACTTCATGATCCTTTCACAAGTATAGCCTTCGGCTTGCATGCTAAATGGTTCATAATCCTTTCACAAGTATAGCCATTGGCTTGCATGCTAAACGGTTCGTGATCCTTTCACAATTATAGCCTTCGGCTTGCATGCTAAATGGTTCGTGATTCTTTCACAATTATAGCCTTCGGCATGTATGCTAAACAGTTTGTGACGCTTTAACAATTATAGCCTTCGGCTTGCATGCTACACGGTTAATAACTTTTTCATAACTTATAGCCTTCGGCTTGCATGCTACACGGTTAATGACTTTTTCATAACTTATAGCCTTCGGCTTGCATGTTAAATGGTTCGTGATTCTCTAACAATTATAGACTGCTGCTTGCATGCTAAACAGTTTTGCCTTCAGATTGCACGCTAAACGGTTCGTTGTCCTTTCAAAATTAAAGCTTTCGGCTTGCATGCTGAACAGTTCGTGATTCTTTCACGATTATAGCCTTTGGCTTGCATACTTAACGGTTCATAATCCTTTCACAATTATAGCCTACTGCTTGGATTCTAAATGGTTCGTGATCCTTTTTTTTTTTCAAATATAGCATTCTGCTTCCATGCTAAACGGTTCATGATCCTTACGCAATTATAGCCTTCGTCTTGGGTTCTAAATGGTTAGTTATACTTTTTTTTCAAATATAGCATTCGTCTTGCATGCTAAACACTTCGTGATCCTTTCGCACTTGCATAGTAAACAGTTTGTGATCCTTTCAAAATTATAGCTATCGTTTTTGCATTTATAAGGCTTCGTGGGCATTCGGCTGGCATGTTAAACAGTCCGTGATCCTTTCACAATTATAGTCTTCGGCTTGCATACTTCACGGTTCGTGATCTTTTCACAGTTCTAGCCTTCGGCTTGCATGCTTAACGGTTCGTGATCCTTTCACAATTATAACCTTCGGGTTGTATACTAAACATTTTGTGATCCTTTCACAATTATAGCCATCATCTTGCATGCAAAAGGCTTCGTGAGCATTCGGCTTGCATGCTAAACGGTTTGTGGTCGTTTCACAATTATAGACTTCGATTTGCATGCTAAACGTTTCGTGATCCTTTTACAATCATAGCCATTGTCTTGTATGTAAAAAACTTCGTGAGCATTCGACTTGCATACTTAATGGTTTGTGGTCGTTTTACAATTATAGCCTTCGGCTTGCATGCTTAACGGTTTGTGATCTGTCACAATTATAGCCTTCAGCTTGCTTACTGAATGGTTCGTGATCCTTTCACAATTATAGCCTTCATCTTGCATGCAAAAGGTTTCCTGAGCATTCGGCTTGCATGCTAAATGGTTTGTGATCCTTTAACAATTAAAGCCTTCAGCTTGCATGCTAAACGGTTCGTTGTCCTTTCACAATTATAGCTTTCGGCTTGCATACTAACCGTTCGTTGTCCTTTCACATTTAAAGCTTTCGGCTTGCATACTAAACAGTTCGTTGTCTTTTCACAATTATAGCTTTCGGCTTGCATACTAAATGGTTCGTTGTCCTTTCACAATTATAGCTTTTTGCTTGCATACTAAACGGTTCGTTGTCCTTTCACAATTATAGCTTTCGGCTTGCATACTAACCGTTCGTTGTCCTTTCACATTTAAAGCTTTCGGCTTGCATACTAAACAGTTCGTTGTCTTTTCACAATTATAGCTTTCGGCTTGCATACTAAATGGTTCGTTGTCCTTTCACAATTATAGCTTTTTGCTTGCATACTAAACGGTTCGTTGTCCTTTCACAATTAAAGCTTTCGGCTTGCATACTAAACGGTTTATGATCCTTTCACGATTATAGCCTTTGGCTTGCATGCTTAATGGTTAGTGATCTTTAAACAAGCTTAGTCTTCGGCTTACAGGCTAAACAATATGTGATCATTTCACAATTATAGCCTTTGTCTTGCATGCTGAACGGTTCTTAGTCTATTAACAATTATAACCTTTGGCTTGCATACTAAACAGTTTGTAATCTTTTTTCAGATATAGAATTCGGCTTGCATGCTAAACGGTTCATGATCAGTTCACGATTATAGCCTTCGGCTTGCATGCTAAACGGTTCATGATCCTCTCAAAATTATAGCCTTTGGCTTGCATACTAAACGGTTTGTGATCCTTTCAAAATTATAGCCTCGGTTTTGCATGCATAAGGCTTTGTGGGAATTCGGCTGGCATGCTAAACAGTCCATGATCCTTTCATAATTATAGCCTTCGGCTTCCATACTTCACGGTTCGTGATCTTTTCACAGTTCTAGCCTTCAGCTTGCATGCTAAATGGTGCGTGATCCTTTCACAATTATAGCTTTCAGTTTGCATGCTAAACGGTTCCTGATCCTTTCACAATTATAGCTTTCAGCTTGCATACTAAACGGTTTGTAATCTTTTTTCAGATATAGACTTCGGCTTGCATACTTAACGGTTCGTGATCCTTTTACAATTATAGCCTTCGGCTTGCATGCTACACGGTTAATGACTTTTTCATAACTTATAGCCTTCGGCTTGCATGCTACAGGGTTAATGACTTTTTCATAACTTTTAGCCTTCGGCTTGCATGTTAAATGGTTCGTGATTCTCTAACAATTATAGACTGCTGCTTGCATGCTAAACAGTTTGTACCTTCAGATTGCATGCTAAACGGTTCGTTGTCCTTTTACAATTAAAGCTTTCGGCTTGCATGCTGAATGGTTCGTGATTCTTTCACGATTATAGCCTTTGGCTTGCATGCTTAACAGTTCGTAATCCTTTCACAATTATAGCCTACTGCTTGGATTCTAAATGGCTCGTGATCCTTTTTTTTTTCAAATATAGCATTCTGCTTCCATGCTAAATGGTTTGTGATCCTTACGCAATCATAGCCTTCGTCTTTGGTTCTAAATGGTTAGTGATACTTTTTTTTCAAATATAGCATTCGGCTTGCATGCTAAACACTTCGTGATCCTTTCGCAATTGCATAGTAAACAATTTGTGATCCTTTCAAAATTATAGCTATCGTTTTGCATGTATAAGGCTTCGTGGGCATTCGGCTGGCATGTTAAACAATCCATGATCCTTTCACAATTATAGCCTTCAGCTTGCATACTTCACGGTTTGTGATCTTTTCACAGTTCTAGCCTTCGGCTTGCATGCTAAACTGTTCATGATCCTTTCACAATTATAACCTTCGGGTTGTATACTAAACATTTTGTGATCCTTTCACAATTATAGCCATCATCTTGCATGCAAAAGGCTTCGTGAGCATTCGGCTTGCATGCTAAACGGTTTGTGATACTTTCACAATTATATCCTTCGGCTTGCATACTAAACGTTTCGTGATCCTTTTACAATTATAGCCATCGCTTGCATGCAACAAGCTTCGTGAGCATTCGGCTTGCATTCTAAACGGTTCGTGGTCCTTTCACAATTTTAGCCTTCGGCTGGCATGCTTTACGGTTTGTGATCTTTCACAATTATAGCCTTTGGCTTGCATGCTAAACGGTTTGTGATTCTTTCACAATTATAGCCTTCGGCTTGCTTACTGAACGGTTCGTGATCCTTTCACAATTATAGCCTTCGTCTTGCATGCAAAAGGTTTCCTGAGCAATCGGCTTGCATGCTAAATGGTTCGTGATCCTTTAACAGTTATAGCCTTCAGCTTGCATGCTAAACAGTTCGTGATCCTTACATCTTTATAGATGTCTGCTTGCATGCTAAACAGTTTGAGTCTTGGGATTGCATGTGCCTTCATATTGAACGCTTAACGGCTCGTTGTCCTTTCACAATTATAGCTTTTGGCTTGCATGCTAAACGGTTCTTGATCATTTCACATTATAGCCTTTGGCTTGCATGCTAAACGGTTTGTGATCCTGTCATAATTATAGCATTCGGCTTGCATACCTAACGGTTCGTGATCTTTTAACAATTCCAGCATCCGGAGTGCATGCTAAATGGTTCGTGATCCTTTTCCAATTATAGCCTTTGGCTTGCATGCTAAACGGTTCGTGATCCTTTCACATTTATAGCTTTCAGCTTGCATACTTAACGGTTCATGATCCTTTCACAGTTCTAGCCTTCGGCTTGCATACTAAATGGTTCGTTGTCCTTTCACAATTATAGCTTTCGGCTTGCAAGCTTAACGGTTCGTGATCCTTTCATGATTATAGCCTTTTGGCTTGCATGCTTAACGGTAAGTGATCTTTAAACAAGCTTAGCCTTCGACTTACAGGCTAAACCATATGTGATCATTTCACAATTATAGCCTTTGTCTTGCATGCTGAACGGTTCTTAGTCTATTAACAATTATAACCTTTGGCTTGCATACTAAACAGTTTGTAATCTTTCTTCAGATATAGACTTCGGCTTGCATGCTTAACGGTTCGTGATCAGTTCACGATTATAGCCTTTGGCTTGCATGCTAAACGGTTCGTGATCCTCTCAAAATTATAGCATTTGGCTTGTATACTAAACGGTTTGTGATCCTTTCAAAATTATAGCCTCCGTTATGCATGCATAAGGCTTCGTGGGCATTCGGCTTGCATGCTAAACAGTCCGTGATCCTTTCATAATTATAGCCTTCGGCTTGCATACTTCACGGTTCGTGATCTTTTCACAGTTCTAGCCTTCGGCTTGCATGCTAAATGGTGCGTGATCCTTTCACAATTATAACCTTCAGTTTGCATGCTAAACGGTTCCTGATCCTTTCACAATTATAGCTTTCAGCTTGCATACTAAACGTTTCGTGATCGTTTCACAATTCTATACTTCGGCTTGCATACTTAACGGTTCGTGATACTTTTACAATTATAGCCATCGGCTTGCATACTAAACGATTCATGAAACTTTCACAGTTATAGCCTTTGGCTTGCATGCTTAACGGTTTGTGATCTTTAAACAAGCTTAGCCTTCGGCTTACAGGCTAAACAATTTGTGATCATTTCACCATAACAGCCTTTGTCTTGCATGCTAAACGGTTCTTAGTTTATTTACAATTATAGCCTTCGGCTTGCATACTAAACGGTTTGTAATCATTTTTCAGATATATACTTCGGCTTGCATGCAATGGTTTGTGATCCTTTCACAATTATAGCCTTTGGTTTGCATGCTCAACGGTTCGTGATCCTTTTACGATTATAGCCTCCGGCTTGCATGCTAAACGGTTCGTGATTCTTTCAAAATTATAACCTTTGGCTAGCATACTAAACTGTTTGTGATCCTTTCAAAACTTAAGCCTCCGGTTTTCATGCATAAGGCTTCGTGGGCATTCGGCTTGCATGCTAAACAGTCTATGATCCTTTCACAATTATAGCCTTCAGCTTGCATACTTGCATACGGTTCATGATTTTTTCTCAGTTCTAGACTTCGGCTTGCATGCTAAACGGTTCGTGATCGTTTCACAATTATAGCCTTCGGCTTGCATAATAAACGTTTCTTGATCCTTTCACAATTATAGCCTTCGTCTTGCATACTTAACGGTTTGTAATCTTTTCACAATTCTAGCCATCGGCTTCCATGCTAAACGACCTTTGGCTTGCATACTAAACAGTTCGTGGACTTTTCACAATTGTAGCCTCCAGCTTGCATGCCAAACTGTTTCACAAATATAACCCTCGGCTTGCATGCCAAACTGTTCGTGATCCTTCCACAAATATAGCCTTCGCCTTGCATACTTACAGTAAGTGGACTTTTCACAAATATATACTTCTGCTTGGATGCCAAACTGTTTCACAAATAAAGCCTTCGGCTTGCATGCTAAACTGTTTCACAAATATAGCCTCCGGCTTGCATGCCAAACTAATTCACAAATATAGCCTTCGGCTTGCATGTCAAACTGTTTCACAAATAAAGCCTTCGGCTTACATGCTAAACTGTTTGTGATCATTTCACAGATACAGCTTTCGGCTTGCTTACTAAACAGTTCCTGGACTTTTCACAATTATAGCCTCCAGCTTGCATGCCAAACTGTTTGTAATACTTTAACAAAAATAGCCTTCGGCTTGCATACTAAACTGTTCGTGATCCTTTCACAAATATAGCCTTCGACTTGCATGCCAAACTGTTCGTGATCCTTTCACAGATATAGCCTTCGGCTTGCATGCTTAACTGTTCGTGATCCTTTCACAAATATAGCGTTCGACTTACACACTAAACAGTTCTTGGACTTTTCACAATTATAACCTCCGGCTTGCATGCCAAACTGTTCGTGATCCTTTCACAAATATAGCGTTCGGTTTGCATGCCAAACTGTTCGTGATCCTTTCACAAGTAAAGCCTTGGGCTTGCATACTAAACAGTACATGGACTTTTCACAATTACAGTCTCCGGCTTGCATGCCAAACTGTCTGTGATCCTTTCACAGTTTGGCATGCAAGCCGAAGACTATATTTGTGAAGACTATTTAGTCTTCACAAATATAGCCTTCGGCTTGCATACTAAACAGTTTGTGGACTTTTCACAATTAAAGCCTCCGGCTTACATGCCAAACTGTGTCACTAATATAGCCTTCAGCTTCCATACTAAACGGTATGTGGTCTTTTCACAAAAATAACCTTTGGCTTGCTTGATAAATGGTTTGAGGGCCTTTCGCAAGTAAAGCCTTCGGCTTGCATGCCAAAATGTTTGTGATCCTTTCACAAATATAGCCTTCGGCTTGCATGCTAAACAGTTCGTGAATTTTTCACAATTATAGCCTCCGGCTTGCATGCAAAACTGTTTCAAAAATAAAGCCTATGGCTTGCATGCCAAACCGTTCGTGATCCTTTCACAAATATAGCATTCGTCTTGCATACTAAACAGTTCATTGACTTTTCACAAATATAGCCTTCGGCTAGCATGCCAAATTGTTTCACAAATATAACCTTCGGCTTGCAAACTAAACAGTTCGTGGACTTTTCATAATTATAGCCTCCACCTTGCATGCCAAACTATTTCCCATATATAGTCTTCAGCTTGCATGCCAAACTGTTTCACAAATATAGCCTTCGGATTGCATACTAAAGGGTTCGAGGTATTTTCAAAATAATAGCTTTCGGCTTGCATACTAAACGGTGCGTGGTCTTTTCACAAAAATAACCTTTGGCGTGCTTGCTTAATGGTTCGTGATTCTATCACAATTATAGTCTTCGTCGTACATACTAAACTGTTCGTGATCCTTTAACAAATATAGCCTTCGGCTTGCATGCTAAACGGTTCGTCGTGATCTTTTAACCATTTTTGCCTTCGGCTTGCATACTAAACGGTTTCTGATCATTTTACAATTATTAACAATGCTTTGCCAAATAAATTTATTAATAATGCAATCAAAACAACATCATTATATATATATATAATATAATTCATTTCATAAAAAAAGTGCGTGAATAAAATTGTATTAAACAATATAATATTGTAAATAGCAATTTACATATTAAACAGCTTGTTGTTATATCGATATTACAATGCAATAATGGGAATAGTAAGATTATTTCACCATCATAAACTGCTAGTGTTCCTTTAAGAGTATTGCAAAATGCATTGAATACAGTTAGAAATTGGGATATCAATACTAAAGTAACATCATGCATTGTTCGTTTTTCTTTGGAAGTGCTATTTTAGTGAACTGTTCGTGTTTCCAAGACATTTTAACATAAAACAGAAAAACAAATGTCCACTGTGAATAGCTCGAGTTACCTTGACATTATTACATAATTGGCATAAAATAAAGTTAAACAATTTTAAAAAGTGAACTGCTCCTGTATCAATGATACAGTTGCTTATGCCGAAAAACTACATTCATGTAGCTGTACATAATGAACATATGCAGTTGACGTGCCATCGCGTGTGCCTGTTGACATAGCGATGGCACATTGGCCCTAACGGAACACCGTAGATAATGCACATTTTCTCATAGAAACACTGCATATTTTCAGATGAAACTGGACTCGGAATTTTCCTAGGTATCACACCTTTTGATGCCATTTCTCTGTGTGGAAACCTTGCTCACAATAATTTTACCGATTATCTCGCCACCATTTTAAATACAAACTTTTATCACAATCTTAATGATCTGTTAAAACTTTTCACCTGTCGTTAAGTACGTATTTTATATACAAACAATATTTGCACGCCATGTTTTAGTACATGTAATACTTCAATTACTCTGTGTTCTTAAACTAATTTAGTGCAATCACATTTGCAAAACACGAAGTATTCGCTTTTTTTTTTGAAAATAGATTGAGCTGTTTTTTTCGAAAACGACATACAACGAAATTATTTTTATCTGGACGATTGAATATATGATTACTAATGAATCGAGCAAGAAATACCAAGAAAAATAAAAATGTAAAAATCTGGGATAGGAGTACTCAATATTTTATTCAAGTCGGTAACCTTGAAAAAGAAGACCATACGTTAAAATGTGCGCCTAACATAATGAACCATTTCAATTTTTATCCCAAAATAAAACACTATTTGTTTAAAAATATATATTTCCTGGCACAATACCAATTTTATAGAATAATTCAATATTGTTTGATTTTTAGATAAATATTGTTTTGATAAACGTATTTACTTGTTTGCCACTATTTTGATAAGTGTTTGTTTAATATATTTGCAATGGAATTTTTACTGCCAACATCAATCTTTACAATTTTGACACAGTGCAAAGAATAATAGGTTTTGCATATTTGCATAATCCAGTCCAATACTATAATAAACAGCTATTGGTGCAATGACATTTCATAGTCCAGTGCAATACTACAAAAAATAATGTTTTTGCATAATTAAATATAAATAACAAAATTTCACACTACGGATTCGACTTCATCAACCATTTTATGGGACCCCAATGTTGGTACATATAAAATGATGTAATCTTTCATAGAAAATGTTTTTGTTTTTTTAAGTTTCCCTTAACATGTGCTCATGAGCCCGGTAGCGGAGGCATATGTGGTTGAAACACGCTAACATGAACTCGTCGGAGATGTTGTGGTTATATAACTGTGGTTCAAGTTTGGTTGTTACAAGATTCAATCAAAAATTAGGGTACTATTGCGTCTTCGACCAAAAAGACAGATGTCGGACGGTGGACAATATACCATGACATAAGGCATGCTGGCCTTTGGCCAGTATAGCTAAAATGGAATGTTTTAGTCTTGTCTTTTACCAGTGAAACCGTGTTGGAGGAGGGGTCTGGCTATAGGTTCATGTCACCCTATGTCGTTATGTCCGTCCATCTGAATTTTGTTTATTTGACAGGTATGACAGGTATATTGCCATGAACTATGACCTTATACTAAAGATTAATGTCACACGACAGTATTGCACAACAACGTCGTCGAATTGCTGATATCTTTTATTTATTTCATAACAAACTTTGGTAAAGCGACCATCACTCGTACATTGATAGGACTTTGATGGATTGAACAGATTAAGCTTTATTACGAAAGCTGTTTATATTTATAGAGAACGTTGTCCAATCCTCAATTTGCTTATAAGTACATGTTTATTTGTCACGACATTTATCAAGATACTGATTACAGTTGAGTTACGAATGTATCACAACCAATTGTAATCAGAGTTATTTCATAAAACATTATTGTCGAAATGACCGGTGTGCTTTGTTATGAACACCAGACATACACAGATTCGTTAGAATTTAATATTTTAAACTTATTTATTTTACTAAGATTATTACAACTTAGACAAACCACACTTCCTCTGTAGAACCAAGACAATACGTGCAATATGCAGATAAAGTGGCTTGCTCAAGGACACCACACTTAGGTTAGATAGATATCTTTATTACCTTCACAGAAGGGAGAGCGACATGTTATAGTACAAAACATATACAAACACAAGACCTGTTATCTCTTATTTTTTAGGTTGTGAGTTCGAAATCAGATTGACCCTAAAACATTTTGTAAAGAGTTTGAAGTTTACTTGTAGAAATACTATCGTTATAATTGGGCTCATTCTAAGTCCTACCTCAACCAATAAAACTTATATATAACCTGTAATTGATTTAACTAGAGTTAAGTCAATCAGTTGTGTAATTTAAATTTCCTCTCTACTATATACATACAAACTAAAGCTAAACAAATTATCTAAACAGTTGTTTTAATAGAAACTACCGTTGTTATAGTAAAATGTCAGTTTTAATAAAAAAAAAAGTACACATATTTCCCCAATGACAACAAAATATTCCCTGCACATAGTCAACAAATATGAATATCCGATACAAAAACTTGAAATGGTATGTGCGCATTTCGCTGTGTTATACCCCCGGTAAGGATTACTCGCGTTTACTTCAATGTTCACAATGAATAAATATTGGATACTTTAGTTCTAGTATTTCCATATTGTATATAATTTTACAATATAAAGATTAAGAGAATAGGGTTTGTTTACATAATGTTAAATTAACATGTACATAGAGCTAATGATCCGGAGAGGAACGTTCTTAATTTGCTTGAATATATAAATACATGTTCAATGTATGATACTCATATGTTAATTGATGATATAATATGGAATATTTTACTATTCTTATATCCACGGGCATATTTACAAACAAAACACACACTTTTTAGTTATTTTAGTCCAACAAGATACAATATAAAAAATTAAAATCCTTTAGAAATAAGTGATTTGATTGATGCAACAAGCGGGTCATAATCCATTACATTTCCAGATGAAAGCTTGCCGGACTCGAATATTTTCCATTTACCCTTTGATCCCTTCGACAACGAGCACATTATTACAGCCTGTGAATGACCAGCGTGGGTGAATGTTGTCTTGCAGAGATCATTGTTAGGACTATCAGCTTCGTGAAACTTTAAGCTTGGATTTGGATATTTTGCGATGTTTGGGGAACCATAAGCACTTAAAGTGAAAAATAGATGAGTTATATTAGCGGGTATCTCTTTAAGATGGACATTAATTGTATGATGTCCTATTTTGTTTTCGTCGTCCATTACATCACCAGAATGCTGGATATACTTGATATTACGTGAATGACAAAAGTCGCATTTCTCTACATAACTTTGACCACTGAACAATAAGCAAGAGGCATCCAAGAAGTCGTATCCATCAACAGGATATCCCCAATGAAGGTCGAACACAACATGGTCAAACGAATCCGGTATCGAAAACAGTAACACAACAAGACAGATCGAAGTATTGGGTTTTACTCCATAGTCCGAAAGAGTTGCAAGCTGACCATCTTTTTTGTACACCTGCAATAATCAATATATATAGTTTACTTAACTATTTATTATCGTTTGGTGTACTTTATTCTAAAATGTAGTAAGACCTTTTTCATAATCAAAATAAAGCAATATTATACTTATTACTTCAAACTTTGTATATTGAATGAAATTTAAAAGCACTTAATTTTTTCAACGAAAACATTATTTAGTAAACAACATCTAATTAATGGTATATACATTTTATCATCGACTTTGTTGCCTATGAACTAAACTTAGATGATAATTTACAGTATGGTATATATATTGTATCGTCGATATTGTTGCCTATGAACTAAACTCAGATGAAAATTAACATTATGGTGTGTATATATATATTTCATCGATACTGTTGCCTATGAACTAAACTCAGATGATAATTTCAGTATGGTGTATATATATATATTTCATCGATATTGTTGCCTATGAGCTAAACTCAGATGATAATTTACAGTATGATATATATATTGTATCGTCGATATTGTTGCCTATGAACTTAACTCAGATAATAATTTACATTATGGTGTATATATATATATTTCATCGATACTGTTGCCTATGAACTAAACTCAGATGATAATTTACATTATGGTGTATATATATATTTCATCGTTACTGTTGCCTATAAACTAAACTCAGATGTTAATTTACATTATGGTGTGTATATATATATATCATCGAAACTGTTGCCTATGAACTAAACTCAGATGACAATTCACATTATAGTGTGTATATATATATTTCATCGATACTGTTGCCTATGAACTAAACTCAGATGATAATTTACATCATGGTATATATATATATATATATATATATATATATATATATATATATATATATATATTTCATCGATACTGTTGCCTATGAACTAAACTCAGATGATAAGTTACATTATGGTGTATATATTGTATCGTCGATATTGTTGCCTATGAATTAAACCCAGATGATAATTAAGAGTACAAAGAAACACTTGCCTCAATCTCTGTTTCCTTATAAAGCAGTTTCTGCTTATTGACCTCATGTTGTAATTTAGTATGTATTATTTGTTTCAATTCTTGAATGAGCATGTTTCCTTTGTATGGTACTTGCATACACTCTCCGGTCAAAACTGTTATTGTCAGTGTCCCATGTGCCATTAAAGGGTGGACAACTTCTGGTGTGTACGTCGTATCATACTCTGTAAACATGCGACATAGGATAGCCTCAAACCATTCAAGTGTCGGATCACTTAATTTTGCACTATTGTCGCAGCCTTCATGGGGACACCTCCCAGTTTCCTTAACTATTTTAATGGTACACTGTTTAATAGAAAAATATATATATAACATTTAAAAATAGTGCATTTTATCTTAATCTACAAATGTTTATTTGCTAGATATTTATATCTTTAAGCATACATTGGTGCTTTTTTAGAGGTAAACACTAGTATTTGTAGTAAACCATTTTAGTTTGATTAGACTATAGATGAATAACTTGTAAGATACATTTATATATTCATTTAAAATAAACTTAAAACATCTCAATACTTACACGTAAACACGACAACACGGGATGTCTGCATCTGTCGGTAACCGGCTCTGGTGGGAATTCATTGCCTAGCTTTTCTATTCCACAAATACCGCACTCCATGTTTAAAACTATAAATAAATAAAGCATACGGTAACATTGAAAGTTATACACAAAAACAAAGATTAAGTTATTTTAAATGTAAGCAAAAGCTTTCCTTTAAAAAAAAATCATTTAAATATCGATTGAGTCATGTTTTGGCGGATTTGACTTACCAAACCATTCGGCATTCGGATTTTATTTGTTAATAATAATTATATGCTTTTTGATCCATTTTAAAAATAATTTTACTTTTTTATCGCATTTTTTTCCTGATATATTTGGAACCCCTTTAAAGGGAAACGCGGTAATATTGAAATCGAATTTCAGAAGTAATACTTCGATATTTATATATCAATATGGTTATATGTCCATAGGTTTAATTTACGATTCTATGTGTGAATATGTGAAATTATCAATATTTTTCCTAACACTAATGAAGTCACTCTAATTATGAAAGCTTTAGTAAAATTCTTAAAAACAGTCTTGGTCCTCCTTGGCCGAGAGGTCTAATGCGCCATCTCAAGATCACTTACCTCTCACCGCTAAGGTCGTAGGTTCGAGTCCCGCTCGTTCCAAAAACTTTATGTGAGAAAGGTTCCAGCTTCTTGCGGAAGGACGGTGGTTCTACTCAGTCTGAGATCTTCCTCCACCAGTAAAACTGGATATGCCATATATAACCTTAAATGTGTTGAAGATGGCGTTAAACCCCATTCAAAAAAAAAATCTAATTCTTTTTTTAAAAAATAGTCTATACAAAATGTAAATTTCTCGGGTGTTGAACATTCCGATAAAACCTGATGACATAAAATATGTGTTCCACTCGTTTGGTCATATGGGACCGCGAATATGTGAAATATGGCGCCTGAACTACATACATGACTCAACAACACACATTTTGAGTATTTATTCATGCGTCTAAATTAGAATAACACGAAATTTATCTTGGCACAGCAGCAAATTCTTTTAAAATGCATAGTGTATTCATCAAGTGAGAATATCAATTTTAAATCACTTTCGTGAACTGAAATTTTCATTATTACTAAAGAACGAGTTTAAATAATTATGAATATTGTAAATGTTTCAATAAGATAACTTTGAAATGACAAACAACTGCAAAAATGTAAGAGACGATAGAGAAAGTGAAAGTAAAAACACTACTAATTATATGGAAACAGAACACGTCCAGTTGATCAAATAACTTTTATGAGATAAGCATTTAACAACTTAATAAATTATATAAACTTGGCTTTAATTAGCAAAAGCATTTGCATAACGATACAAATTATTTTATAAATCTATAACAATATGAATAATTCTTACCTTATATCATTACAAAGATCGCTACTGAATTGAACAATGCAGTTCTCAATGTCTTTACCCACAGCGAGCATGCGTGATAAATGATCAGATTTCAATGGTCCAATATTAGATGTTTTCTGAAAATGCGTTGTCCCATAAAGAAAACATTGTATTTGTTCACAATGAGTTCAAGGTTGTTTACGCTGCATACAGATTTAGCTCTAACAGCAACCAGTAGAGGGGTGTATTTCGCCTTGCATAGTTGTGGTTGTCGCTTAACATTTAATTTAGTTACATTTATAAAAAAAACAGGATATTAATTAAATAAACAAATAGTAACAAATAGATTCGGTATCAAGAATTAGGTGAGTTTCTCGTTATGTATATATGTTTATTCGGTATCAAGAATTAGGTGAGTTTCTCGTTATGTATATATGTTTATTCGGTATCAAGAATTAGGTGAGTTTCTCGTTATGTATATATGTTTATTCGGTATCAAGAATTAGGTGAGTTTCTCGTTATGTATATATGTTTAAGATATAAATACTATTTATAAAATGTCGCAAGTGTGAATATTAGGATCGTTGTACTTAGGGCGAATAATTAAACTGGTTCTTACCAAATAGTTACAAGAAGCACGAGACATCGTTCAGTTCAACGTTTAATTACCGTTTATTCAACCCTTCGTCGTTTACACCAAGGAAACTTCTATTTCTTTATTTTTCATATTCATGGTTCATATTGTAATATAATTGATAATTAAAGTTTGTTTATTAATTGTCAAAACGTTTAGTGTCTTTGGACATTGTTGAATATAAACATATTTCCTTTGTCGGGGATTGTATAACATGTAACAAAGTGTTAACACTTATAGGATGAAGGTAACGTGTAGCACGAAAAGGCAAAGTCGATGATCTAAAAAAAAAGAAGGAAATTGCATGAAATACTGTTCGGTGTCCTCTTTCTCATGTCAACATTTTCCACAATTTTTTTAATGCATAAATCATATTCAGGTTACTGCAACAATTTCTTAAACGCGCATGAATTGTAATAGATAGTTTACGAGAACCTAGTTTAATCTGTTATTTATACTTTGATTGCGAATCAAGAGTTCTTACAACTTGCGTTCGAAGTCTGTTTGGGTAGTACCAATACTAAGCAGATGCAGAAAAGGTGTTTTGCTCAAGGACTACACGCGTCGCCGTTGGAGAGGATCAAACCCAAGACCATCCGATCATGGGTCGATGCTCTACCACTAGACCACGCTCTCCACTACGAGAGCTTGTTAGATAAAACAATGGCATTTGACGTGTTTAACAAATGAACCATAAGACGGAACAAATACAATAGGGCCGTGAAAAATAAATAGTGTCATACATATACTATCATTTAAAAATGTATACATAATATAAGTAAATAATATAATTACATTTAAAAACATAACTGAAAAATAATATCTAAACTCAAATAATTGTTTTAAGAAAAAGTTCTTGCGCTCTTTACACATTGCTTATAAAGTATGGTTACAAGCAGCATACGTGACAAGTTGAAGGATTTTACTTGCTGTCTGGTTATTATTATTTAGATTATTTCCGAAAATGGTTTGTCCTATAGACAATACCTTGTATTTATTCACGATGAGGTCAATGTCAGTTATGCTGCATGTAGTTTTGAAACAACCAGTTTTATACCAGTTGGTGTTTGTCTTTCGTGTTGAGAAGTTGTGATAATTAGGGAGCATTTAAAATATACAGAAATCTAAATAAAACTTTAATATTAAGAAAAAAAAGATCTATATTTGGAATACGGATTAAGGTGAGATTAGCATTCTTTATCTAACCAAACTTAAACTAAATTACAATCCATTGTGGTATCAACATTAGTACCTTTTCAAACGTTGCTAAAACTGCACTTATCGCAACTTAAGGGAGTTTATGTTGTTTTTATTTAACATTTATTGTATATTTAGAAATTGCATTACTTACGAATGTTTACGTTTATAAACCAAATACGCTTTTGTGGAACTACGTCATATTAGTTGGACTCGTCCAATACAGGTAACAAATTAATATTGAATTATTGTATTGCATAATTTATGAATGTGCTGACCTCCCTAATACGGTATATTCCATCTAAAAATAGATAGTAGTTTCAAAATAGCGTTTTCGGTTTATGTTTTATGATAAAGAAAAAATGATGTATCAGAATCACGTAATGTAATATATTGATCGATATTGCATGATGTAGTTCTAAAAATGTTTCTGATGTGAACACTATTGTTTATCGAAGTGACAAACAGTATCATGGTTTGCAACACGATAAAAATAAATGTGTCTGGCGTAAAGTTTTATGATAGTGTACAGCTGTAATTGTATTATCATGCAATGCAACATTACGAAATGCAATATGACTACAACAAAACTTCATGTGGCGTAAAGAGCAATAATGTTCAGTAAAAAAATAATTGTTTCAGTGGCAACATTGCATTATGAAGTGCAGTGCCAAGTGCACAGAGCAATATTCAGAATGTATAATAATTAGTTTGTCTTTGTAATACCACATATAAATAATGTATCATAATAATCATACTGTTCTTAAACCAGGCATCGTCTAGTGCAAATAGAAGAACTCCTGTCGTATGATACTGCCCTTCTTGCGATTCGCATATTACATAATACACAATTTCAAAACAAATAGCAATATTATTGCACCATTTTATGAAACATGGACGGTTAAGTCACAAAATTGCAAACATCATTTTAAAGCTGTAAAGAGCACTTTCAGTTATGCATTTTACAGCATTTCTTCATGAAGTGCAACTTTGCATTATTCCTGTTGTATATTAAAATATTACATCATGAAGATCAACATAACAGAGAGCCATACCATTTAAGCATTATGCAACATTGCTTCGTAGTGTTGTTCAATAAGCAATCTTATTTTTGCGCAATATAGTATTGCATGTTGCAGAACAACATTGTAAAGAGCAATATCATTTACACTTAATATTGCATTGCATCCTACAGTACAAAATTGCAAAGAAAACGTATCATTTTGCATAATAAAATATTGTAATGCACAAGCATACGTTTAGGCACAATACAATACTAGTATTTCATAGTACATTAAAAAAATGTATTTGTTAATAATGCAATACTGCATCATACGGTACCACATTGCAAAGAGAAATGTCTTTACATATAACTCAGTGTTGCATCCTGCAGTTCAACATTGCAAACAACAATAATCATGTTGCATAATACAACATTTCATCATTTAGTGTAGCATTGCAATAGTGATATAATTTATAAAACATTACATCATACAGTGCATCATTTCAAAGAAAAATAACCCTGTTGCATGATATAATATTTCATCATGCACAAACAATTTTGTATCGTACAGTGCAATATTACAAAGATGAATAATAGTTTATACAATATCGTATCGAGAAGTGCAAGAATATAAAGATCAATATTATATATATATATAAACACAACGGAACAACCCATCGGGCAGTGCGCTTTTACGAAGAACAATAATTGTACTGTATAATAGTTGCATAATGCAGTACCACATTGCAAAAATCAGGTAGCATAATACATAAATTATGTTAGATCATTTAATGTCACGTTGAAAAGAGCAATACCATTTACGTCTAATCAAATACTCTATCGTGCTGTGCAACATTGCAAATAGCTATACTCTTGTTGCATTAAAAATGTTGCATAATGCGGTACAGAAATGTAAAGAGCAGTTTTATTTTCGCATGATATAATATTCCATCGTGCAGTTCAATATTGCGAAGAGATCCTGTTGCATATCAAGTATACATAATGCAGAACCACATTGCAAAGTGCAATATCGCATAACACAATATTGCATCGAGCAGTATAATTTTTATTATTGCAGAGTGTAATAATCCTGTTGCAAACAACAATAATCATATTGCATAATACAATGCTGCAGTATGCAATACCATAATGCAATGCCACATAATAAAACAAAGCAACATACAACGCAACATTGTAACCAGCCGTATTTCCGATACATCAAACACTATTGTATAATTTAGTACGTTATTGTTAAGCAATATCGTCTACGTAAGAGTAATATATTTGGTTCATAATGCAACATTATATGTAATAGACATGGGAAAAGGCAATATTTCTGTTCATGAAATGAATATCATTTCGTAGTCCGCCGTACAGTTACAATGCATAATATACAATTATAGTTTTCCTTTTTGTATCAAATTCTGTCCTAATTAAAAATGTAATAATTTTGATAACACTATTGCAATATTTTTGTGTAATACAAAGTGCAATTTTGCAAGAAATATATTCCTGATATATAAAACAAGGTTGCATCGTGCAGTGCAACATTGTAAAGAGCAACATTTCTGTTGCATTGCTGCATTGTAAGAGCAATATCGTTGATGCATTAAGCTATGTAACAGTTTAAAGAGCAATATTATAAATACTCAAAACAGCAATATTACTTATGCATAAAACAATATTACATCGTACAGTGCAATATTGCAAACATTACTCATTACTTATCCATAAATCATAACATCAAGCACTACAACATTTTAAATAACAATAACACTTAACAAAATTACTAAGCTAATACACAAAATAATGTTGCATCGTGCAGTGCATTTTTACAAGGAACAATATTACTAATGAATGATACAAAATTTAATCTTTTAGTACAACTTTGAAAAGAGCAAGAATACTTATGCATAAAACAGCATTATATTCTACTGTACAAACAGCAACATTACAAATCCGAATAGTACTTATACTTAAGAATACATAATACACCATTATATCGCGCAGTGCAATACTGTAAACTGCAATATTGCTTATATATAAAACAACATTACATTGTGCAGTACAGCATTGCAGTGCGACATTACAAACAGTCATTTTCTTAATGCATAAAACCACGTTACATCGCACTGTACATTTTGCAAAGAATACTATTTCTAATGCATGCTACAGTATCACATAGGGCAGTGAAACATTGCAAACAGCCATTTTCTAAATGCATTAAACAACATTACATCGCACTGTGCATTTTGCATATTTTGAATAATATTACTAATTAATAATACAGCATTGTAACGGGAGTGCAATATTGTAAAGATCAATATTACTTATGCAAAAACAACATAACATCGTGCAGTGCAGCATAGCAAAGGGCAATAATACTAATACATAAGACAGCATGTTATCGTGAAGTGTAATTTTGCCAAGAGCAACATCACAAATGCTTTAAAGAATGTTGCATCGTACTGTGAAAGTCTTCAATGAGCAATATTACTAATGTATAGAGTATATGTTAAGGATTATATCGTGCAGAGTATCATTGCATAGAGTAATATTTCTAATACTTAAAACAACATCCCATCATGCAGTGCAACATTGCAAAAAGCTACGAGGTGTGTCACATAAGCAATTCGACGCATTAAGAAATATGCCTTTCAGTGTTTCAATCCAAACAAAAAATAATTTTCCATATTTAAACTTTAAGCATGCACAATTTCAATATCGTACTCCACCATTTAACATTAATGACAAGTCAAAAGTGTATATGCAACAAAGTACGGGGGAGTTTGACGTTACTTGTACGACGTCAAGTTGACATTCAAATGAAAATCATTCTTTTATCGAAGTATGAACCGCTGTGCAAAACACATTTTTTTTGGTAATGCACATACTTCTTGTACATGTCACGATACTATGATGACGCATAGTTCCTAACCACAGAATGTACATCTCAGGCACATGGCCCGGAGGTACTGATTGCGCTTTTCACGAAGATCTGACTTAAATCCCAGGAAAACCACACAAGATTTCGGTCGTCCAGATCGCTGACGGTCAGTTACTTTCGACTCAACATTGGAAGCACGCTTGTACCACCAATAGATAGGAATCCAGTATATGCCTTCTGTCAAAGAGTTTTGTGAAAAAAACTTCAAAGTATCCTGTGGGGTAAAATTACACCCAACACAAAATTTTACCACACTCCAAATTCCCACTCTAGGCGTGACGTCGTCCATTTTTGTTAATATACAAATTCGCACTTGTTATTTCAAAAGTGCGCACAATATTCAAATGTTTATCGATAACGTCGAATTTATAAACGACATTCGCACATGATCTGAAATTTCGTTCACTGTTATTTTTATAACATTTGGCACAATATTGAGGAACTTGTCAGCTTTCCAAGGTAATGTTGTTGTTTTTTAAATGGCGTCTAATTTCAAAGTCCCCCGTACTTATAAACTCGCGTTACTATGGTGCCTTTTGCATGAACTTAATGATGGTTGAAAGCTGATTTGATGTTTTATGACAGTAGAAGATGTATCGATCTATCAATTGATATCCTTGGTTTGCATGTAACGCCCTAAATACAAAAATGACAGGGTCGTCCTATTACTTTCGGGACATACCTCGTACTGATACTTAAAACAGCATTAGATCTTGCAGTGCAACTTTGAAAAAATCAATAACAATCATGCCTAAAACAGCATTATATCGTGAAGGACAACATTGCAAAAAGCAATATTACTAATGCATAATACATCATTTGATCGTGCAGTACAACATTGAAGAGAGCAATATTACTTATTCATGAAAAACATTACATCAAATTGTGTAACATTTAAAACCGCAATAAAATATCGTTGCATCGTGCAGTGCAACATTACAGACAGCAATATCACTAATACATAAAATAGCATTGTATCATGTAATGAAACATTGCACTGTTAACAGTAATTCTACTGACACATTATCACTAATTCATAATACACAATTGATTTATGCAGTGCATCAATGCGAAGAGCAATATTACAAATGCATCCTACAACATTACATCGTCCATTGCAAAATATGCAATGAGCAGTATAACTAATCCATAAAACAACATAACACCTTGTAGTGTAAATTGCAATGTGCATTATTACTAATGCATAACATTTTTCATTATTTCATATAGAAATATTATAAATGCATTATACACCATTGCATCGTGTAGTTCAACATTTAAACGAGCAACATTTCTAATGCATAAAACGACATTATACCGCGTTGTGCATCAATGAAGAGAGCAATATTACTAAAACATAAAACAGCATTATATCTACAGGGTAACCTTGCAAAAAGCAATACTATTAATGCGAGATACAGCATAACATCGTGCAGTGCCACTATGAAAAGAGCACGATTACTTATGCATAACATAGCATGCTATTGTACTATGCAAACAGCAACATTTCAAATGCATAAAACAACGTTAAACCGTGTACAGTGCAACAATGCAGAGATCAATATTTGTAATGCATACACATTACAGCATTATATCGTGTCGTGCAACATTTTTAAAAGCAATATTACTAATGCATAAAACAATATTACATCGTACTGTGCAACATTGCAAACCGCAACACCATATATAAATAATACAACATCACATCCTTCAGTGAAATACAGCATTAGATCGTGCAGTGCAACTTGGAAAAAAGCAATACCAATTATGCATAGAATAACATTATATCGTGCAGGGCAACATTACAAAAAGTAATCCTACTAATGCATATTACAGTATTATATCGTTTAGGGCAACATTGTAATTATTATTATTACTAATGCATAATACAGTATTAGATCGTGCAGTGCAACTTTAAAGAAGAGCAAAACACCAATGCTGCATTAAACAGCATTATATCATGCAGTGCAACATTGCAAAGAGTAATACTAAAACCATTACATCTAATTGTGTAACATTGCAAACCTCAATATTACTAATGCATAAAACATTGTTAAATCGTGCGGTGCAACATTTCTAATACATAGAATAACATATATGTATTTTGGACCGGGCCTTTGTTTACGAAATAAAGCATTGATTGATTGATTCTTTTCTTACCCAATATATGTAAACAGCAGAGTATAAACATACAGACAAGGTTAAAAAATGTGCATGAACACACAGACACACACACAAACATAATTACAAATGGAAAGAAAAACAAGTTATACATATATTAAAACCTCCTAGGCGTACATGTAAATGTATATTTAATATAGTATTCTTACAGATAGTGTCTACAACCAATTCGTCTTCACTTGTAGTTTCAAAAATAAATCGAAAAGAATTATGTATATTGTCGAAACGAAATGCAAGATGACAAAACAGGTGTGATAATCGAGCTGTTGTATATATATAAAATATAAATGTATTCAGTCTGAAGCATCAATAATATGCGCCTTGTCGAAACGAAATACAATGTCATATAGTATGAATAGCTCCAAGAAAGGCACAATCATTTATCAAAATAATCAATGTCGAATACACATATGATATATTGGTTATAAAGGAAAAACAAGAGTGTTAAGCATGAATGAACAAATGGAAATGATGTGAAAAACATAATTATTTGCTTACAGTTTTATGTTGTTGACAATATTTATTTTCTTTATGAAACAACACTAACTTAACATTCAGAATTATTAAAATGTACCGACCATTTTAAATATAGATCATTTCAATAATTTAATCATAAGGACGTAGTTCGCAATGATCGTTAAATGTTTTCGTTCCACGCAATTTGTAAAGATTACACCATAAAATATGACGGAAAGTGTTATTTGATGGGCAAAACAAAATGTTCAGCTGCCGATTCTGTAGTTATTTTACATTTCGGACAACTAGTTATGTTTTTAAATATTAATAATTTACTTACTATAAACATTACCGTTCTGTAGTACGGTAAATAGTCACAATACAATTGACAAAAGCGTCATACACTGCTTGGCGCGATTTCGCTATTTATGTATAGAAAGGCACTAAGATTTTTGTTTAAAATAAACCTATTTTTTAAATCTAATTCTGCGTTTTTATGGGTTTTTTTCCATTGTCCTAAACCGGTAAATATCTGGGATATGACCTAATGTTTTACTAGGATAAGACATGCATTATAGAAACTTGTTTACGAATATTGTTTTTATTCTAAGGGCGACAACTAATACTGTATGATTAAACAAATAGTAAAAGCTTACACTTGTCTGTTTCATATTCTATTGTACGTGTTAATTGTAGTGTTGCATATATATTATACATTGCACGTGAACTCTTTTAAGAGATCGAGTTTTGGTGTCTGTTATTGAGTTCCATAGTTCGTAGCCGTACAGAGCCCTGGAGAGAACAACACTTTCATATAAATGTTTTGCAGTAATAGGATGTAAACCATCTTTATAAACGCCAATGTCGGCTAAACGAAAATATGTTTGATATAATTTTGTAAATGATTATTTAATATTATCGTTTAAGCACATATCTCTGTTACAAGTGACGCAAAGATGTACATATTCATAAGCTTCCTTAACTTTATCGGGGCATATTTTCCATGATGTAGAAATGCTTTCATTGAATACAACAACGTTACATTACCCTCAAGATACGTGATTCAACAAGTCGGTAGCTAATAATGTTTTTAATGTCTGACCGGATTGAGACATCAGTTTTGTTTGACCTATTAAAGTGTTCCTCTCCATCAAAGGACAACGCTGTATCAAAGCGGTGTCAATTATTAGGTATGGAATATCAAAATAAGCAATTTTAAATATTTTGCAAACAGAATCATCTTTTACATGAAACGTGTATTTTCTTGATCTTTGAAGGGATTTTTAATTTGTCTTTTGTAGCAACCAGTTTAAAAGTCATTTAGCCCGCAAAATACAGATTATGCAACGCACAGTCAAAGCACCTACGCTGCCGATATCAGAAATCTCAGTTTTTTTGTTAAATATTGACAGGACTGGTCTACTAGCCTTAAATAAAAAAAAAGTCAAAATCTGAAAAGTCAGAATCAGTTTTAGATTGTTCTACGATCATTCTGAGCTCTGACTGAAATTTCAGAAGTAGTTTTTTCATATGTACTGCAGCATTCATTTCATATGGAATTCTAGCGCATTCTTGTTTTTAAGAAGCAGCTAAATGTCTAATGAACAAAGCCCGGTTAAAGACATTATTGTGGGTAGTAATTGTTGCCAATCCATCACGATAAGCCAAACCATCATTTTTCCGTTCTTGTTGTGAGAATTTAATAAATTCTTTTAATTTATAAAATGGAATAAAATGCTTGGTCATTATAGGAAATTAATATGCATTTCAGTATTTAAAATTGCAATTTCATGCATATCCAGGAAATAAGTTGACTTCAGTATCACTTTTTATCCATTCAAAAGTTAATTTTTATAATAATTATGTTTTTAGTTATAACAAAAATTGACATTATACAGAATTTAAACAAAATTCTTAGTAAATGTTCATACACTGTAAAAGTCAAGTTCCTTAAATCAATATAAAACAACCTTACTTTTATGGATACTGTTTTTATTTTTTCAATAAGATGACTGTAGCACAATGGATGATTGTTTAAAAGACAAAATGTCTGGAATTAACTGTCTTTGATGTCATAATAAATTAAGTTGTCATAATGTAAATAAGCTTGTCATAATAAATAAATATTGTCAGTTGTCTCGTTTTTGCATTATTTATTTTAGCACCAGGACTTACAATTTAGTGCATAAATGGATAAGTGCACTTTTCTCGTTTTTGCGCTCAATTGTTACATGGCGTTAAATACTAGTATACCATTTTTGCAATTTCCTAAAATATGAGAATTGAAATTGACAAATATATTTCTCAGGTCATGTATATCAATATGTTAAGTCATTTAATGATAAAAAGTGATTTTAAGAAAAAAATGTCAATGCACAATATATCAATTATTAAGGATAATCTAACCAAGGTTTGAACAACTCGGCCTAAATGTGCAATATTTAAAAAACAATATTCTCAACACGTAATATGTATATATCGCGAAAGTGTGGTGCGTTGAACAGTGTCGACTGACATGTGTTACCGTATGCTCATAGTCATGGTGAAACTATACTTGCTAAAAAATTTGTTAATATGAATTGTATATTAAATCTCTGTTAGAAGATAAACAATATAATCAAATTAAGGACCTATATACAAGGGTACACCTAAAAGATCAGGCATTTGAGAGTCAGCGGAGCGGCTGATACTCATCTGAGCTTCTTGTTGTTTTTTTATCAAAACTGGAGATCAATGAGAAATACAATCAAACCAACGTATTGTTATACGAGTTTATTTAACAACTTCTTCATTTGAAGATCAGCGTTTGAATGATAGTTTTATGACTTGGCCCTTTTTCATTGTACTGCCATGTGTCTGTGGCAGTACTTTTAACAATATCTTCGAAGGCAACTTTTTTTTATATTACTGATCACCATATACTATTAAACAACATATAGGGAGTGTGATAAAAGAAAGAGTACGAGGGACGGTCATTATCTAGGTGAAATTTTGTTAAAATATTGCATGATATATAAGTCATATTGAAAACCTCGATGTGCACGGGTAGATAAGTCCTTAGCAGATGATATGCAACAGTAACTTTTAAAATCGAACAATGCATTATACCAAAATCGATCACTAATACATTGCATGTATACATGGTAATATGGAATCAAAATATGAAGAACAGCGTGTCGTAACAAGATTTTCTTGAAAAAGAGCAAAAACCGGTTTTTATTTAAATCGACTTCAAAATAGGTTTAGGGATTCATGTATGTCACGTAGCGCGTTTTATTCTTGGGTAGCTCGTTTTCGTGATGGTAGAAACGACGTTAACAATAGAGGTAGCATAGGGCATCCAGCTTACATAGTGACCCCTAAAATGGTAAAAAATGTCGAATCAGTACCTTCGACATATGCCTAAATGTTGGTTCACTGCGGGAATCATGAAACTCCCACTACGCTTGAACAAGTGTGTAATGAAAGAAGGAGATTACTTTGAGAAGGAGTAAAATTGAAATTTAAAAAATAATGAGCCACAAATCAGCACTGAGGGTTGTCCACCTAGATAATTGTAGATATATTGTATTACATTTCTTTTCATTTTTATTGAATAATAACTTTATATATATTCTAAAAGGTTCATATATACATATGTGTACCTTTTATATATGAATTATATATGCATTCCTTGTTGTTTAATTTACATTAATCAACGAACGGAAAACGTAGCTAAAAGTTGTTGGGTAGGCGTTTATTGATTTTTGTATCCAGATCGAAGCCTTTTCAATGAAATCGGATTACCCGACAGATTACCTAATGAAACAACACTAAAAATGTTCTATTAACGTCATATGGTGTATTCTATAAAGTAGCAGACCTCTAGTATTTGTCCTTGTCTCAATGTTGCAAATCGATGGAGAAGAAGCTGTAATGGAGATGAATAGATAATTATGTAATTATATATATTGGCTAGACAGTACTGCGGCTTTTGATCGAGATTCATAAGTGAATGAAGGATTTTTAGAAATGCAGTTTGAACACCCTCTGACACTTATTAACAGAGCATCAAGTCGCAGTCTTTTGTGTGCCATTGATTTACTAATGCGAATTTAGAAAATATCTTATATGTAATTTTAACGTTAGCCCTTTTTTAAAGAGCTTATTTTGTAATTGTAAACGACTACCTTTATTATTATAACCACAATATCGATATCATCTCTAGTGCCATATACTTTTGTTCTTATAAAATCGTTATTGGTATATGTAAGTCAACAACGGTAGGTAACTGTGGAGTTACCGTTTTTAATGGACAGCTTTTTTATTACTTGGATATCCGATCTGCTGTCCATGCATGGCTCGGGAGACGCAAAATAAAAAATCTTTAAAAGGCTCTATAAAGACGTGCATTATGTCGCACTACACAGTTAACATGTGACCTTTTTAGAGACCAATATGCTTTTTCTTTATCTATTCCGACCAAAGTAATGCATCATCTTCATAAATACTTTTAATAACCTCTTAATAAGACTGCACCTGTTTCGTTTCATAAAACAAATTTAAATGTTTTCTGATAAACCTTGACCTTGTTGGGTTTGGTTTAAATCCCTGACTTCCCCAAATTATAGACTCGTCATCTAAACTTCTGTTAAATACTACTTCTGTTTAACTATACCTTTTCATTACAAGCACTGTCTTTCCGTCAACCATTGCAATTTGCACTGAAAAAGTACGATGTGCCTAATTGTTCCAATTCAACATTTTTCTTTAAATAAAACCTATCGTTTTCAATTTTCTTATAGACTGACACTACTGACACTTCTTTACCGTTTCCCCTGTTCTGTCTTCCACTATCTTTCTCAAGCTATTCCATGAACATCATATACGTACTAAACTAGTTTATAGCTTGCATAGCGATAGCTGCTACAGTATCTTTAGTGATCGTCAAAACGATCTATCTCTCAACAATTGCGAACCAATGCAACTCTATCGCAATCATTATTTCTTCTTCACTCGTTTCTTTTTTTCTTTATACACTGCATTTCCCAGCCTTGAACATATCTTAAATATTTTTATATAGTTACTGGTCTTAGGTCTACAAGCTTAATATTTAACAACGTTCCCTCAACCCGTTTTAATTGACTATTTTTAATTTTTCATACTGCAAACAAAGTAACATCATCTTTGTTATTGTCAAAGTGAGGTAGATTTTTCCCTTAAACTTCGAGGTTGTCTGTCTGAATTTCGGAATTGATATGTTTTCTTATAAATTTTTTGTGGTATCAATGTCTTTATTGCCAAGTTATTATGCAAGTAAGCTTTCACATGTCTATTGCCCATAGTATCATTTCTTTACTAATTTCCATATACGCTTTCAAATTTTTCGAACTATATCCTTTTAATGACAATCATTCCATACTAGTTATCATTCTAATGTATTTTGTTTTGCTTCCTATTTTCACACCTCTGCATTTGTCTATTTTCCAAATATCAAGTTTTTCTTCCTAATTTGCACTTGTAAATGCTTCTCTTTTTCCATAATCAAATTTTTTACTGCAGTTATATATCTTTCTTTGATATTTATGATGTTTTGTTTCTAGCGTTTTTTTTTTAGTTTTTTTTTTTTTGTTTTTTTTGTTGTTTTTTTTTGCGTTTTTTTTCAAATTACCATTTCATGTCTTCCTGCCTTTTGCTTAATCTGTTCACCACTAAATATGAGCTTATTTTAAAAGTAACCAGACAGCTTTTATAGCCTTGCGTTCTGTTTCAGATTACACAATGGCATCCTCAAGTGGCGGAGAAGATAAAGTTTTGCGTAAGAATATTTTGATTAATGTTTTAGTTAATATCTATATCAAATTGCATATATGGTACAGGTTAGAAATTATAGAAATTCTCTCCCTAGCCCTGTTTTATAAATGAATGAAATAGTCACACATATCCATAATAAGACAAATGTTGTTGTTTTTGGCTCTAATGAAAGTTTTTCTGAATGAAGAGCTTATTTCATAAAGGAACTGTATGAGAACTTTAAGTTTTTATATAGATACTACGGGAAAATAGAAAATTGTCATTCTTTTCATTTATTTGTGCTAATAAAAATGTACAGTAATGACGATTGAATTTCACATTGGCCAGATGGAATCCCAAAATTATAAAGGGGCCCTGTAAGTAAACTCATTTTTTTATTAAGAAATTGCTGAAAATAACTGAAAATTTTTAATTTAAAATATTTTCTTCTCATAAAACAAATACTTTTTTTCCAGAAAGAGTGGGAAGAGCGTAATTTTTAATAAGGAGTTCAAGACGTCCCCCTAAAACAGTATCTACATGTGTTATGAAATTTCAAAAAGTACTATGGTCACTATAATCGAGTCAAGCGTCCTCATGCCCTATTGTGCCTGTGGGTTGTTTGTTATACAAAGTAGTTACATATAAATAATTAGAATATGCAACAAATAATGATGAATTAAATACACCGTACCGTCATCTACTTGTTAAGATCGGCATTATTTTTTTCCAAATAAAACTTTTCCATTGCCACTATGTTGTTTCTTTATATTAACTTCTGAGTTCCATATAATGAAAAACAACTGATGGTGCGTGTCTTTTCGTTGATGGTGCGTGTCTTTTCATCGACATTTTTGTTATGGGGCGAAATACGGTCTGAATTTATGTAAATTTTATTCGCAGATAGAACATAGTGTTATACTACAATTTCCAAATATAGAATATGCAAATATAGTCTGGCGAAAGTTCTCCTATATGTGGCTAGAAATCGATACATGTCATTATACAGACTTGACCACAACATGTTATGTTGTTATGATGAAGAAACAAGGTATACCTCTAGCTTGATGGACTTTAGAGGCCAAATGTCACCAAATAGTATCATGCTAAATGTTAGGATGGAACTGATATATCTAAAATAACAATATCCATATTTAGGAGGTTTATTATCTATTTTACCAACAGAACTGATTCATTTTAAAAATATCTTTAAATGTGTTTAAAATGATATGTATGATTCATTAAGGTCATTAGGTCAAAAGTCTTTAATGACACTTTATTGACGGTCATCTATAATTGTTTAGATATATTTTTAAGTTTAAAACTGTAACAGTTGTACTGCAAGACTAATGATATACAATGGTTAAATTCCTACGTATGTGAAAAAATAACTCTTGGTAAATCAGTAATAAGCTTTCCGAATCTGACTTTTTGAAATCTGAGCCAAAGTTCAGTTTGAAGAGATATGCAGCCATATGATCTGATACCAAAATCTTATTAAATGTATGAAAAGAAAGCTAAACTTACTATTGAAATCCTATGAAATGTCAATAAGAATTGTTGGAATTATTATAGCAACTGCTAGTAAATGTTTAAGAAGATCAGCTGTTATCATTTAATAAAATCGAATACCTTCATTTATTGTCTGATGTATTTAGCAAATATGAGTATGTCATAGGAAACAAAATTTATGTGTACGTAGAGTTTGAAAGGTAACTTTATAGTATATCAATCAATATAGAACTCCATCAAATAATCAAAGTGTAATGTGTGTAATTGGTTAAGAACATCATGTACTTTTATTTAAGCAAAGCATAGAGAGAGTTTCGAGGGGTAATTAACAGTCAAGTGATGACCAAGAACTATAGGCAAAAGTATACCAAAAGAGATCCAAAACCGTTTGAATCGTGTGGATATGTTCACTGTTGGTATGACAAGGCACCATACATCGAAATATTATATCTAGCTTTTACATCAAATATGGTTCTTTTGCCTTCATATTAGAAACAATTCATAGATTTTACTGAAACACGTTTTGTCTAATATCTTGATGACTAATTGGACCACGAATGCAGAAATTATCACAAATGAAAAATTCGCTGTGCTGGACGTGTTGTGATAATTCTTACAGCAAACCATGGAGAAGCAGATACATTAGTGTATTTTATTTCCGTGATTTACACACATTCAAGTGAACATGTGCTGTGACAGTGAATCAGTTATATTAAGACATCGACATAGCAATAATAGGAATTATGCCGATTACTAAGGTCAACTTATTTAGAACGACCCATAGGTCAAGTGTATTTCCTGGCAAGTGATAACGGTAACCGGACAATAGCCCCTAGGACATTTCCACCTATGCTGAAAATTGCATGGGCGGACATTTCCCCCTACATGGGTGGACAATTCCCCCTATATGGGCGGACAATTCAAAGCACATGAATTAACTTATTATGTTTTATGTTATGATGCGGTCTTGATGATAGCTTTCAAAACAACATATACCGGGTATCTGCGCATTTTTAAGATATATCAAAACATACTTTCAGTCACGAAGTTTGGTTGAAGTTTAAAACTAAACGGTTTTGTTTATGGACACATGTTAATCAGATTTATCAGCGTGTTATGTATATCACCTATTTGATTATTTTGATCAAAGCTAGCTCTTCTTCGCTGCAAACATCTTTGTTATACTACTTCTTTAATCTTTCGTCAATCAAAACATATTACTTTAAAGGTAGTATATCACGGAAAAAACAATAAATGTCTTGAAATTATCTTAAATTGGTAAAAAGCATATCATTATTATAAATAAATACGAATGGTTTAATATATCAAAGCGCCCAAAAACATGACAAAATTGAAATCCCCATTCTAAAAATAGTCAGCGCTACATACTGTTTGACGAAACTTCATTCTGTCACTCGAACTCTTTCTAAGATGAAACACATTTTACAACATGTAACCTGCACGACAGATCAAATTGAAATCAAAATGAAACCCCTTGAGACATAATAAGTTACAATTTAGCGGGAAATCTATTTCAGTTTAACCTAGGGGCTTGCCTTATTTAGGAAATCCCCTTTCAACATATCATTTTGCCATGTTTAAATAGATATTTTGGCAATACGAGGTCAGTGAGTATATATAGACAAGATATATTGGGAGAAGGGGTTGGGGGAATGTTTAGCCAATTTCAAAATTTTGAAAAATCTTGATTTACTTCCTTTTAATGTCTGTATAAGGTATTTAATTTCACTAATGTTTATTAGTTTTAAATGAAAACACAATTACATTTAAATTTTAAAAAAAAACACACCATTGAATCACATTAGAAATGACATTTAAAACATCATCATACTACAGCCGTTTATGGGAATTATTTGTAGTGAACATTTTAACAGAAAACAACTAACAAACCAACATTCGTTTTGTATGTGTTGCATTGTCAGATAATTAAAATATGTTTGTTTAGGTTGACATGGAGTACATACACATACGATATGATCATGTTTGTTTAAATCCTTCATAGCAACAATGTTGTGAAAAAATCCATAATCTAAATCTAGTTTTCAAAAGTACTTCTGATAATTTGAAATTTTGCAAGATAATGGTATTTATGATAGGCTTATACATGTATTCCATTGAAATAAATACTCAAAAGCAGTCTCTATTATTTTAGTTGATCGGAAACATCGAGACATTCAAAATGTTAACTTTTTTGCATTTAGTGACATTTGAACCCAATTGCAACCGATGAAATATGGTAAATTGTAGTCTCAAGTCACTTTCTATAACAACAGACTTTTATGAACATTCCATACCTCATGCTATGATTTTTTGGGGGGAAAATACCAGACAATTAGGTTCCGCTCCGGAAATAAAAACCAGTAATGGGAGCACTTTCAATTAAATATAATTTAACTTACTCCCAAGATTGAATTTGAATTAAATAGCATTAAATGCTGTACATAGGAATGAAAACATTCTGGTCGGGTACACCGCTTAAACCGGTTTATTTTTTTATGAATTCAAGCAATTTTGATCATTGTAAACAACCGAAAATGCCCTGATGAATACAAACATACTGGCAATTCCGGGAGAAAATAATCTCCGTCAAGTTGGTTTATCTATTAACGTCTTTTAGGTTTTGAGAATTGCTATAATATTATCTAAATAAGGGATCAAACTTTACTCTATATCCAGTATTTGTAAGCATTGAAAGATGATATTCATGTCAAATTATGGAGCTTGGAAAATTTACTTTCAGAAAAGACTATGTTTCCAGGTTGTTGTTTTTTTTACTTATCTTTATATCATTTTAAGCAAGTTATGAATGACCCTATAAAATTTGACCTCCAAGGTTATAATATGATATTATTATTATTATTTAATAATAGCTTTTTTTTATAGTACACGCTTACGTAATGTTTGAGTATTATTGGTCTGACGGGTTTAAATGAGGTACTGACTCCATATTATTACAGACACGAAAAAATAAAGCCCTTGCATATGAGCTCGTTCTTTATTACGCATTACAATAAATATCTTCCGATTAAAAACTTCTCAGTTTTATTACTTCAGGTTTAAGCGTCCCCTTGGATATTTTCACTGACCGTCGTGGTGAAACATTGACAAAGAAAGGACTTGCTAAAGTATATAAGTTTATGCATGATGATCTCTTCAATCTACAAGATGAATTGAATAAACAGCAACTTCAATATGTACACATTTGTGATATAAGAAAAACATCTTATAATGAGATCTATATCGACTTACTTCTTCATTCAGTCGATGAACTCGAAGATCTCGACAGTGCATGTGCAAGTTCAGCCTTACAAAATTGTTTGTCGCAGTACGCGTTTGATCGAGAATTCGGATCAATAGCAGGATTAAAGAGAAACACAAACCTCATATTAAACATTTTGTTACCCGTTGCAGATGTTAAAAAATATCAGGAAATTTTAACAGGATTAACTAAATCAAACAACAGGTAAGTGGATTTATTGATATTATATAACCTATGACGTGGTATTTAATGTTAAGTGACAAAACCACGATAACGTTATTTTGTAAAGCAAACAAAGTGGTTTAGACTTGAGATCAATAATGTTTGACAGAAGACGGAAATGGAAATACTGTCGATTGTTATTTAATACATGTGCGCCATATTCGTGCCCGGACTATATTTATGCAATTGGTGGAGGGGTTTCCTTGAATTTTATAGAGATTATCAATAATGTGTCATGACCATGAATCATTTTTACCCTTACCAAATTTCAAGGTGAGTCTTTTACTGCCATTTAAGCCAAAATGCTTTTGTTCTTTAATCCAGGTCGTAACTTTTATGTGGTGTGATTCGCTTTATACAACATTCAGTACTATCAGAAATATCTATTTTGAAAGTATGGAATATGTAACTGGTGAATCACTAAATTGATGTGTTATAAAAAATAAAGGATTATGCAACGATCTAAAAACCTAAACTTTAGACCATTATTTTGGAATGTGTTATTTAATAAGCAATCACGAACATATTTTATTTGTGTATGAGTCCCTCATGCAGTAGATTTTAATAAAGTTGAGAATAACAAAACCACTGTAACAGTTATTGTAGAGTGCAACACTGAAACAACATATCACAAATGCTTTTCATTTTTCATAGTAGGTAACTTTAATTTTTAAAATCTTTAAAACAGAACGTGAAGTTCTAGGTGGGACATAAACATCATTTTGTTCAGATAATAATGTCTCCAACGCATAAGATGGGTGTTATTTTGAACCTTGCTATTAAACACACATGATGTTGAATATTCCTGTGTATTATTTGGGGTAGCACCTTATCACAGTTTAGATATCCCACTAAACATATTAGTTGGTAATACATGTTCCCACAAACATATGCGGGTAGGGGATATATTTATATTTAGTAGAGAGATTTATACACGTAAATGAAATACGTTTTATTGGTATCATTGCTCTGAAATAGGTCTTAAGGTTATCTCGATACAGGTTTAACTAAAAACAAACTAATACGCTGTACATTTAATAATATAAAATCTACATATTTATGAATGAGCGGATATCGACGATGGTAAACACGTAGTTTAATCACATGTACGCATTAGCTCCATTTGATAAATTTTGATGAATATCATGTGTTGTCCAAAAAACATTGACAGTTGCAAACAAATCCAATTTATTTTGCAACAGGTTTCAGCTTGTAGTGATAGTAATATTACAGGACGTCCTGTCACATTGATTGAAATATTAGGCATCTGAAAAAGGGAGTAACCTTACAACTGAATCAACCATTTTAACGTGCGAATAATGTCAAAACAAATCAGAGTTGAGATAAGTCAAGTGCGCAATGAACGCATTTCCCTTTGTCACCGGTATGGAAGCGTATATGGGACATACTGATGACGTGTTCATGTAGCGTAAATCCTTTTGTGGTATTTCGACATGCTTCGATAGAACACAGCATTTAGACTTACTTCATATTCTCTTGTCTATATAATATCACAGTTTCGCTACTTAAATCTTGCGACATACTAACATATACTTATCTTCGTGACAGACTTTTTCGCGACATTTTCATAATGAGGATATGTCGACATACATAAACACATCTTTGCGAGAAGAAGTATCGCGCTTTTGCCGATATATAAAGTATTTCGCGGTAAATCTTTTCCCTGCTTATTTATATTACCATAGTATTCCGACAAACATTTTGACAACTTTGACACGTGAGCCACTTGTATGTACTGTCGGATTACGGGAGCTCAGTTCTATAAACTATAGGATTATGTATGGGAGTGATGTCCGAGCGGGGGGGAAAAATGTTTCAGAGACATGTCGGAGGGCGGGATGTGTGTGGGGGGGGGGGGGTGGGGGGGGGGATAAATATTTTGCGATTTAAAAATTATATTTTTTCTCAAATCTAATCGAGTTATTGAAATAATTTGACTGAATTTATATATTACGATATAAATGAATATAACAGCATTATAATGCCAGGTGCCAGCCACTCGGTGCACGGTGGCAACCTCACAATGTCCGGTGATAGTACTATAAAGTCCGATGATTTCATTATAAAGCCTGATGATAGATATGCAATGTCCGAGTTTAAAAGTTTTGTAATGTTTGGTTAAAGCGTTATAATGTTTGACGAAAGTCTGACAATGCCCGATGATAGCCTTATTATGCCTGGTGATATCCAATATGACCCGATGAAAGTCTGAAAAGGCCCGATGATAACATCTCAACGCCTGGTGATAACATCACATAGCTCGGTGATAAACTCAACTGATGTTCTCACACGGCGTGATAGCTACAAAGGGCCCGCTGATTACACAACAAACCCAGGTGATAACTGATATCCTTACAAAACCCGGTGATATCCTCACACGACCCGATGATAGTCTGAAAGGCTCCGTGATAACATCCTAAGGTCCAGTAATTACATGAGAAAGCCCGATGATAGTCTCGCAAGGCCTGGTAATTACATCACTTTGCTCGTTGATATCCCCACAAGGCCCAGTAATATCCCCACAAGGCCCTGTAATATCCCCACAAGACTCGGTAATGTCTCCACAAGGCCCTGCGATAGTCTTAAAAATTATCACAAGGAATTGTGAAGTTATCACCGAGCAATATCAGGCTATCACCGAACATTTTAAAATAAGCACCGGGCATAATAATGCTATCACCTAGTCTATAGTGAAGATATAAATGGGCTTTCTTAAGTAATCGCCGGACCTTACGAGACTATCACCGTGCTTTGTGACGATATCACCGAGCTTTGTGATGCTATCAATGGGCTTTTTGAGACTATCAACGTGCTTGTGAGGCTATCACTGGGATTCATCGTACTTTGCGATTTAAACACCGGGTATTGGGATGTTATAGTAGTAACCGGGAGACTGGAATCCTTCGTTGTGTGATTATTTAGGTGATCTTACTGATGAAATACCAGGAAATCAAATCAAAACATTTATTGCTAGTGGACCAAGAAGTTATACTACCAATTAAAGAAACCCGATGAGGCTGGTAAACAAACTCACTGCAAAGTAAAAGGTATTACTCTGAATTTTAAAAACCAAATGACAATTTACTTTGATACAATCAAGGACATTATTATGGGTCCATCAAACCAAGTTGTAACGGTGACAGATTCACAAAAAATATGCAGAGACCGTGATCAAGCTAGACTAGTAACAATGGCACAAACGAAATAAATAAAATTGTGTTTGATAAGAGAGTGAGAGATGGATGTGTGCCTTACCCTTATGGATATTGAAGAGTATTTGTTGTATAAATCAAACTGTTATATTTCTTGAAATAAAATGTGACTTGTACAAAATATGTGGTATTTTATTTTTTATTCCAATTACCTAAATATCTTCGTGATATCTACCTTAATGTATTCTACCTCGCTCCACCAAAGGGTCGTTATATATCTACTGAATCGGGGACTGCTGAAAGAAGGTGTATACCAACTTAATATGGTATGATGCACTATGTAATATTAGGAATTATGACTTGACCATCTATGTTCGCTCGTATTACTAGATAGGGTATACATGTCAGCACTCTAACCAAAGGATACCTGTTTATTTCTGGCGTTATCACCTGTCTAAGAATCACAAATAATGACCTCTTAAAAGATTAACTGAAAATTCCCTCCTTAAAAATCCAAAATGGCCACATTACATAGAATATATAGTAAAAACATGCTGACCTCACTATCTATAGAGACGCCTTCCATTACTTGTTATCTTCCGGCCTTGTTGCCACCGGGCCTTTTAAAACTATCGTCGGGTTTATAAGGATATGACCAGGACTTGTGAGGATTTTACCGGGCCTTGTGAGGATATCACCGATTGTTGTGATATTACACATATGGTATAACAACATATAGAAAAATAACGGTTTGGTATTGTTACAGGCAAATAATTTTGCTTTTGTACATTTAGTATCGTAAACTCGAACATCGCGCGAAACTTTTTGTGAACAAACATATACTAGCACACTTTGTCGACAAATGTATGTTGCCTTGTTATATAAGTTTAAGTCGAGATTGACAAGATGTGATTTTGTCTATTTAATTTAAGTCGTCAAATTGTGTAAATAATACGACAAGTTGAGTTCTTTTTTGACAACATGACGCGTTGTATCTAGACATGTTGCCTTATTACTTGACAACTTTTATATTCTATGTGTGCATATCGACATACTATAACAGGATTTACCCTACATGAGCACGCCATCAGAGTGTCCCATATACGCTTCCATACACCGGCGTTGTTTGATATGATGAAGTGCAGAGTTATGCAAAGCTTAGGATAATTGTATAAGGCATTTTTGGTTACAATATGTTTTGTAAAAAATTTTAGTTGCTTTGAGACCACAAATAAAATATTATCTTAACATAATTTTATTGTATAATGTAATTGTCTTATAATAATTGCCGAGTATTATACTTAATGTTTCGATATTATTTTGTTTTGTATGGTGGCATAGTTCTGCTAGCCTGATAGTCAAATAACCACTTCGTTATGTCGGCATCAGGAACGTATGATGTCGACATCTCACTCATTATGGTGACATAATCTGATGACGTGTTCATCAAGGGTAAATCATGTTGTGGTATGTCGATATGCTTCGATAGAACACAACATTTAGGCATATTTTATATTCTCTTGTCTATATAATATCACAGTTTCGCTACTTAAATCTTGCGACATACTAACATGTACTTATCTGTGTAACATTTATTTTCGCGACAGTTTCATAATAAGGATATGTTGACATACATAAACACGTCTTTTCGAGAAGAAGTATCGCGCTTTGCCGATATATAAAGTGTTTTGCGGTATATCTTTTCTTTGCTTATTTATATAATCATAATATTCCGACATACATTCTGACACGTGAACCACATGTATCTACTGTCCGATTACGGGAGCTCAGCGCTATAAATTTTAGGAATATGCATGGGAAGGATGTCTGAGCGGGAAAATAAAAGTATAAATATTTGTGATTTAAAAAAAAAAAAAGTTTTAAGAGAGCTGTCGAGGGGAGTGGGGGTTGGGTGGATAATTATTTTGCGATTTAAAACTTTTTTTCCAAACCTAAACGATTTTTTAAAATAATTTTACTTCATTTATGTTTTACGATATGCTTGAATATTGCAGCATTATAATGCACGGGTCAGCCTCACAATGTCCGGTGATAGTACTATAAAGCCCGATGATTTCATTATAAAGCCTGATGATAGTTATTCAATGTCCGATTTCAAAAGTTTTATAATGTTCGGTTAAAGCGTTATAATGTTTGACGAAAGTCTGACAATGCCCGATGATAACCTTATTATACTCGGTGATATCCCCACAAGACCCGATGAAAGTCTGAAAAGGCCCGATGATAACTTCTCAACGCCTGATGATTACATCACACAAGCCCGGCGATAAACTCACAAGGCCCACTAATTGCACCACAAAACCCCGTGATAGCATCTCAAGACTCAGTGATATCCCAAAAAGGCCCGGTGATGAACTCACAAGGCCCACTAATTGCACCACAAAGCTCGGTAATAGCATCACAATACTCTGGGATATCCTCAATAGGTCCGGTGATTGCATCACAAAGCCCGGTGATTGCACCACACAGTCCGGTGATGTTCTCACAAAGCGTGATAGCTACACAGGGCCCATTGATAACCCAAGTGATATCCTTACAAGACCCGCTGATATCCTCACATGGCCCGATAATAGCCTAAATGCTCCGTGATAACATCCTAAGGTCCAGTAAGCCCGACGATTAGCCTCGCAAGGCCTGCTAATTGCATCACTATGCCCGTTGATATCCTCACAAGGCCCGGTAATATCTTCACAAGGCCCTGTGATAGTCTTACAAGTCCGTTGAAATTCTCACAAGGTATTGTGTAGTTATCACTGATCAATATAAGGCTATCACCGACGAGCATTTTTCGCACCGGGCATTATATAATGCTATCACCGTGTATAGTGATGATATAACTGGGCTTTCTTAAGTAATCACCGGAACTTATGAGACTATCACCGTGCTTTGTAACGATTCACTAGGCTTTTTGAAACTATCAACGTGTTTGTAAGGATATACCTAGGTCTTGTGAGGCTATCTCTGGGATTTGTGATGCAATACGTGGGCCATATGAGTTAATCACCGTACTTTGCGATATAATCACTGGGTCAGGGGGTGTTATTTCCCGACCTTGTTACCACCGGGCCTCATCAGGCTTTATTGTGAAATCACCGGGCTTTATAGTACTATCACCGGACATTGTGAGACTGTCACCATGCAGTGTGAGGCCGTCACCTGGCACTATAATGCTGTTATATTCAAGTATATCGAAATACAAGAATGAAGAAATCAAATTATTTCAACAATTCGTTTAGATTTTTGGCAAAATAAATCCCCCCTACCACCAACAGCTCTCTAAAAGCATACAAATATATGTTTCTTTAAGTAAAATATTTATACTTGTATTTCCCAGCTGGAACATCCCCCCCCCCCCCCCCCGCCAATACATAATTTATAGTGCTGAGCAGTAGATACATGTGGTTCAAGTTGCCAAATGTATGATGGAATACTATGATTATATAAATAAGCAGAGAAAAGATATACCGCGAAACACTTTATATATCGACAAAGAGCGATACTTTTTCTCGAATAGATGTGTTGACGTATTTCGACATGTCCTTATTATGAAAATGTCGCGAAAATATATGTCAAAAAAGATAAGTACATGTCAGTATGTCGTAAGATTTAAGTAGCGAAACTGTGATATTATGTAGACAAGTGAATTTAAAGTATGTCTAAATAATGTGTTCTATCGAAGCATGCCGACAAACCACAGCATGATTTACCCTACACGTCATCAGTATGTCTCATATATTCTTCCGTAGACAAGAGAATATAAAGTATGTCTAAATGCTGTGTTCTATCAAGGCATGCCGGCATACCACAACATGATTTACCCTACATAAACCATCATTAGTGTCCCATATACGATTCCATGGGTTTATGATAATGCTATTAATTGGCAAAGAAAACATTAAATATTACTATTGGTTTAACGTTATTTCATAAACAGACACTGAATAAAGCAGAGTTTATTACTTTCTTGTCTTTATTGTCTATCAACTATTATCAAATTAGCTAACTAGGAAATACTAGGACTAACAGTTTGAACTAACCGTCTAAAAAGTGTATTAAATTTATTTCAAACATCTGTTACAGTGACAACACTTCAGAGGATAAAATATATAGCAACAAATGGGATAAGCAAGACTCACGGTTTGGTGGTCCTAAAGAAAATACGGTACGGTATAAGCTATATGCATACATGTCCAAAGACACTAATTTCAGCTAGTCTTTCATAGAAGTCCTCAGTTAGGTGTTTCCGTTTACACTGCAGAGTGACAAAATATACTGTCTAGTTGTCTGTGTCATACATGTTCAATAAATTACAAGTGAAATTTGAAGTTAACATGAACTAGTGAATATTTTAGTTCCATTAAAAAAGAAAGATTGAAAGTCATGTGATAATAGCTCATTTTTTAAACAAAGTGTTGAGTGGTTATATTTCAAATTAAATGAGTCGATAACTCATGACATTGCAAAGGGGTTTTCATTAATATATAAGTGAACGGTTTGTTGTTTTTTTTCACCTTTTTTGTTTAATGTGACATTGTTTGATACTGACAAGTACATTCATCTACGGGCAATTACAAATTAATTCACTTTTCCAAAGACAAGTACTTTTTGCCAGATTTTGTGACTCATACCCTGTTGTAATTTTGTGCTGATTGGGTACTATGAATATTGTATATATATTAACTATGGCTATTACGTCTTCTATGGAACAGTATTAAATATATATTGTGAACTATATATATCATATAAATTCTCAAATGCATGCATGTTTAAATTTTGTTAAATGTTTCATTTAGCTCATTTCTTAACCTATTGTAGGAAGTGTTTCTCAAAAAGGCATTCATGGTGTGTATAACTCAACCAACAGAACATAATCAAAAGTGTGTGTCAGTGAAACTGTGCAGTAATAACAAAGTATTAAATGGTTCAAAATTAAAACCTCATTGCGATAACCTTTATAGTATAGACATATTACTGCCGGCTTCTGAAGTAGATAAAAGAATAAAATACAAATATGTCGCAGAATTTAAGCAGGGGTATTTGAGTTGGTATCTGCCTATCACAAGTGATGAGTTTGTTCTCAGAAAGATGGAATACCAACGGGATCTATGGCACGTAAAGGACAGTATGCAGGCCCATATATCAGATATTGTGTTCCATTGTGAGCACGATATCAAGGAAAGTTTAATGCAGCTAGAAAATATTTGCAAGAATAAATTGAACTTACAAGTTACTTTAGGAATGATTTCAGATATTGGAAAAAACATAAACTATTCATCCGCATCACGTTCCTGCCTTCTCTTTGTGGCTGCTATTGGATTACTTATTTCAAACACAGAAGTATTGTGCAAACATAATACTATGGATGCCAATAAAGTCAATATACTGCTGAAATTCATAAGGTCATACAATATAAAAGATCTCCCCAAAGAGGCTAATTATTACATGAAAATAGCGATCCAAGCTCTCTGTCGAATTAAGTTGAATGAAGACTATTGCCTTCTTGGTTTCGTGGATATGAGTTTTCCGTTCTTTGACATGGCAATTTTCTACGACTTTGTTACAAAAGAGACAAAGATACCTTTTTGTTCTGATAGGAACGGCATGTTTGAAGTTGCAATGCGAGTAAGCAAAAATGTAATGGACCAGTACTCGTTGTATACGTCATCTGATGATGACAAGAAGAACAGAATGATCACACAAGAATTCTTAGAGTGTATGCTCAAGAATCTACCAACCGCGATAGCTGTGCATGTTTTTACTAATTGTTTCTGCAGTAAATTGAATTTGTCTGTCTGCGAAACTAATCTCCAAACGCAAATCGCCTATGTTATGCAAAGTCGCATATCGCGAGAACTATCAATTGAACAGAAAGGTAATAATTTGGCCAACGTTTACAATCTCTGGAATCTTATATCAAAACAAGATAAAGATAGAACGTTTGATCATGAACAATTCGAAAGGAGTATAATCGAGATGACTGAAAAACTTACTTCCCAAACAGAACTTACTCACGATCTTATAAAAAGTATTTGCGAAGACAATGTTTTGTTTCAAGATGTATCGACACAGACTGCCTTACTGAATGGAATGGCAACTTCAACAAATCTCGCCTTACACGAAGCGTTTATAGTGATTGCAAAACTGCCTAAGTTTTGTAGCGCTGTAGAATGCATTGATAAAAAAACATTTCAGAATTGGTTCGAAAAGTTAATCAATACACACTGTAAACAAATGGGAAGTGAAACTAAACTTGTCTATCTGTACACAAGATTGTCAGACATATTGTCCTTAACTATTGTAAGCAAATCATCTGAAATCTACCAAACACTGGAAAATAGAATGAATACGGAACTAGAACATTATTCACTTGAAGACGTTCTTCAAAAGTTAGAAGAAACTTTAGAGAAAAAACCGTCCGCAGAACTTTTGCTTAGAAACCATGCTCAATCCTTAATTGAGGAAAGGCGTCGCAAACATAAGCCATTACGGTTGTTATCAGTAGTATGTGGAACCGATGGTCATCTGAGAATAAACTCGAGGTAAGGACTACTTAGTATATATATTTGATATGAAATCATTATATTAAGCAGTTTTCTAGTATTTAGCGTAGAGCGATAATACAATGAATGTTCAATGTGTTTTGTAAGATGTATATCACGACGGTGTCTACTTGAAACAGTATTCGAAGCGCTTTCACGCTAGAGTATCATGCCGAAGACACATGATATGATACCCCTCCAAGTAACATTATACTGACACCGGGCCTACCAGACAGTTCGGTTGGTATATATTTGATTGCTTAATTCTCATAGTAAACGGGTTGGGCCACAAGTTCTAACAACATTAGTTAGGGCACTCCCATTTTCCATATACAGACAGCATTAAAATCAAGATAGAAATTATAACATTCAAAAGGATGTAAACCAACAATCAAAGGAAATGGAGAGATAAATAAAAATATATAATAATAAAATTTAGGAAATAAGAAATATTAAAGAGAGTGAAAACATTGTTTATTTTTAAGTGCAGTCAAAATATCGTTCTGGTGCATTAAAGGCTTGCATAAAATTGGGTTTCTGATGCCAAGAGTCAGTTGTTGGCAAAACGTTTCGTATTTTTGATGAACTGTTGTACCTGTGTTAATACAAATGTATTTTCGTCACCGGTATACGTACTCTTAAAGAAAAAGCACCCGTGTACTAAAGCGATGAAAACGAATTTGTAAATAGTTGTAATTTTAGTTAAAGACGTTTCTTCGAGTAAGTTCTAGCGCGGAGATTTTTTTAAAATTTTGCACACAAGTACTTTGAAGCAAGACAAGTTTAAAACACTAAAAAAAATATAGGTCACCATGCTTGTTTTTTTGCTATGACTATTTTTAAACTACACCGTTTTACATTTTTTAAAGAAAAAACAGCAAATGGGTGTAAGTTATAAATCTTGTTTAATTTATTAACAAAGTGATATATTTCAACAAAATATTGTTGTCACTCATGTAACAAAAGATAAAGTATCTAAAACAGAAAAAGTCATGATGCTATTATGAGTTTCATATTTCATACAGTGATTTTCATAAATTTCTACGATTATAGAATTGGCCGTTAACGATGTATTTTTACACTAATTTAAAAATAAAAAAAGTTCTAACTCGGAGAATTGTTTCATTCTTTCTACAAAGAGGCACCATAACAAACTATATCAGAAAATAAAATATAAAATATATGTCCCCATGCTTGTTACTTATTTATAGTGCTAAATGTTACCTCCCTTTTCATAAAATGGCCGTAAACGATGCATTTTGACACTAATTCAATAATAAAAAAAGTTCTAATGCAGAGAATTGTTTCATTCTTTCTACAAAGAGGCATTATGACAAACTATATCAGAAAATAAAATAAAAAACATATGTTGCCTTACTTGTTACTAAGTTACATTGCTAAATGTTACCTCACTTTTTCATAAAATGGCCGCAAACGATGCATTTTTACACTAATTCAATAATAAAAATAGTTGTAATGCAGAGAATTGTTTCTTTCTTTCTACAAAGAGGCACTATAACAAACTTTATCAGAAAATAAAATAAAAAATAGATGTCACCTTGCTTGTTACTAAGTTACACAGCTAACTGTTACCTTCCTTTTCATAAAATGGTCGTAAACAATGCATTTTGACACTAATTCAATAATAAAAAAAAGTTGTTACGCAGAGAATTGTTTCATTCTTTCTACAAAGAGGCACTATAACAAACTTTATCAGAAAATAAAATAAAAAATACAGGTCACCATGCTTGTTACAAAGTTACAGTGCTAAATGTTACCTCCCCTTTTTATAAAATGGCCTAAAATTGTCAAAATGGTGAAAATTATCTGTTGTAATTTTTAAAAATGAAGTTTCATTGCAGAGGTAACTTTCATATTTGTAAATGATGCACTAAATAACAATTATAATATTTGTAATTTATAATGTAATTACTGTTATGTTGCTCTTATACATTTCATATATACCAGGTAATTGATGAACACCATTATTTGTAATAGTTTGAAATGTTAGAGGCCTAGTGGTAAAACCATGTATTGTCAATCAAGGTTGGATCACCAGTGACCTGCTACTCAACATAATATCTTCATAATATCTTCAGAGTTTTATCTAGGAGTACATTCAAGTCATTTTTTCTGGTATTTATGTTGGCTATAGTAGTCGCACCGCCATCCATTATTATTATATAACTTGAAATTTTTATTCCTGTACTGGGCTACTTCCAACATTAATCTTTGAATTGTCATTCAAATTTTAGAACACTGCCTGGTGAACTGGTAGTGATTGTTCTTAATTTTTCATAATATGTGCATTTCCTGGTCTTTTGAAAAAACATGTGTTTTTCGAATTCTTCTTCCTAACATGGTCCCAATATCTGATTTACTGTCACAATCCATGCTTCTGGCAACACATATTGTTATAAATTGGCCTGGTCCTGGTGTACTACTTGCCTGACTTCATCACTGAAAATTAAAGGAAGCTTATATGAGATAAAAAAATAAATGTTTGTTTGTATGTAAGCTTAATTTACATCAGCACCAGTTTCCCATTTGGGTGATGCACCCAGAAGAGTGAACAGTTTAGTCTTTTTAGGTTTGTAGGGGATAGTGCAGGAAAAATATCATAGAAACCTAATCATATGTTTCACCTGGTTCTTTTGCTTATTGTATAGCACCATCATAAAGGTCCTCAGTTTAAAGTCCCATCTGAATGACTGTTAGCACTGTAAGTTAGCCAGCCTCAGGTATCAAACTCTCAACCCTGATCTAGAAATATCGTGCTCTACTGGCTGAGCTCATCGGTCTGGCTAAAAAAACGACAATGTACTTGAATAAAACAGCACAATATATGGGTATAGTTTGACAACTCTAGGGCTATATCTGAGCAGCAATTCCTGTTATGATATCTATGTTCAAACCATTGTATAAAATCTTATGGTTATAAACATGCATGTATGTGGACATTTTTTACTGAATGAAACTGTTATGTTATGTAACAAGCAGTCAAGGGGTTGCAAGCTCAAATCCCTGCTTAGCCAGTCTCTGTGATGATTTAAATATATGCAAATTCCAGCATTATGTCTCTTGTTCATTTATCTTTAATCACTGATTCAAGTGGGAAAGTTGTCAGTTACTTGCACAGATATTGGGTGTGCCAAACAAGTAGTCCCAGGTTTGATCCCCCTCAGATCATCTGTTGTGCTCATGATTATTTTGTTGTATTCCATAGTAGAAATAAGCTGAAACGGTTAAATTACATTAATACTTACCATTGGCCCCTTTTGATGATTGTCACTCTTTCATTTAGTGCTTCTGTATACGTTGTCTATGTCACAATATTGATTGTCTTTTCATAGTTAATGAAACCACTACAGGTATTTAAAGCGCTGACATCTCAATCCATCTGTAACCTGAGCCTCTGTTTAGCATTCCTGAAATGTGTTGAATAGTTTCTTATTTTCATAATTCATGTCACAATTTTCTGTTTAACAGGAAACACAGAATGTGACGATGTATAAATTTATTTTTAACATTTACTCAATGTAAGAATACTGTTCGAATCCCGCCCAGCAACAGTCTGCGGGATGATAGATATACTACATATGTCTCTTTATCTATCGTCTCTCACCACTGATTCAAGTAGGAAAGCTATCAGTTACTTGCGGAGATGGGGCGTGCTCAAATACTGGTTAATTCCAGGAAACAGTGGTTAGGTGTTCGTGTGTTAGCCCTCGATGGCATGAAAATGACGCTAAATATCCAACCAATCAATCACTTTTTATAGTTGTTCATCTCTAGAAATCATAAAGTAAGTTATCATTTTATGTGATACATCGATATTGATCAGTGAGTTATGATAAAGCATCAACTAACCTTATACTCAATTGCTTTGTGTTGATGCTAAATGATATTGGACTTTTCCTGTTCAATCGATGTGTCTTGTTTGTTTCCACTGTTCTTATACCTCCACATATACAGTTTATGTATAACATTGACCCATATAAGTGTCTTCCATAATGTCCTTCAATACCAAACTTTTAGATGCATCAGGTCAGCTTAATGTCAAAATTCAAGACTTATTCTTCCTTGTCTCCATCCCGGTATGAATAATATTGTTTCAGGTTAATTCATTATGTATTCAGCGCTTTGGAACAAATTCACAAATGATTCGTATCCGAAAATGAGTTGATCCGAAATGGTTACCACTACGAGTGTTGATTATATTTCGTAGTTGTTTCTTCGACTTCGCTATGTACAAGCACTTCTGGTGGTTTAGAACGAAAAACAATATAACCCTCATGATTTTCGATCGCTTCCTTGACAAAATTTACATTTCTGACATCTCAAAATGAAAATACTTCGCTTTGTAAATATCCTAATGCGACTCGACTTTTAATTAACCAAACGGCGAAATTAGACCCCGAAACTGAAAGTAACAGAAAGGAACTATGTGCGTAGCGATGCGCAGTAACAACCCGCAGAAACGTCTTTAAAACAAAATCATCGGAATTTCGTAGGTTGTAGGGTGTATTCACTCCTATTGGTTTTTTTTTTTTTTGTAAAAGAGAACATGAATAATCAGGCAGTATTCCTGTTTTAATTTTATATGCAATTATATTTTTTTGACCTTTTTTCTGAAAGAGATAACCAACCGATTTCAGTGTAAACTTATTTATAGAAACCGAACGCGTAGCCGGTATCTACTCTAGCTGCTTCCGGTTATAATTTAACCAGTAATTTTTAAAACATTGAGAACAATTATCAGTTACAATATTGATGCATATTCAAAGACTGGTCGTAGAATTAATATATAGAACTGTTTGTTAGCGCTATATTGACAATTTGATAATGAATATCTAAGTTGGGTAAAGTGTGTGTGTGTGTGTGTGTGTGTGTGTGTGACTTACGTGATGTCGTGCATACGAGTATGCACGTATGTGTATGAATGTGAGTGCGTTCATACGTACGTGGTTGCTTGCGTACGAGCTAGCATGTGTGCGGATAATGCGTAAATATGAATGTATTATGTAGATTCTCAAATGTACTATTGTACATTTGTCACAGATAAGGCACGAATGAGAAGGATGTACTAGCTACCGAAGCTCGATCTACAGTAAAATCATAAAGTAATTATGATTACTTGATTTTTACTTGATTGCTTTTATGTGAGGAACACTTCGAAGCGATATGGATATTAATACTTTTTTGTTTGAAATCAGTATTAGGTTTTTTTGCTGTTTACAAAATGTCAAAATATTAATTTTCATTTTGTTCTTCGTCGAATATTTTCTTATATGTCCATTAAGTTTATTCATGGAAAGCGTTTTTATGATATGTAACAGTTTCTGAAATTAATCACGTCAACTAATTAATAACTATGAGTATGTTCTAAATTATTTCACATTTACTTCTACAAAGTTTTTATGTACTGTCTTATAATAATAATAATAATAATAATACTAATAATAATAATAATAATAATAATAATAGTAATAATTATATAATAATAATATAATAATAATAATGATATAATGATGATGATGATGATGATGAATGTAATAATGAAAATATTAATGATAATAATAATAATAATAATAATTATTATAATAAAAATAATAATTATAATAATAATGATGATGATTATAATAATAATAATAATAATAATAATAATAATAATGATGATAATAATAATTGTTTTTCTTGCTGTTATTGATATTATGTTATAGTTGCTAAGGTTATAACTGATATATTGTTTCTAAGTAAGGCAAACTTTCATTTGACAAGGGTAGCCTTCTCCATATTTTTTCTTTTTTTTACTTCCTACCTCGAATATATAAAAAATTAATATCTGTTATGTCTGGGTCATTTTGCTCGTTTTGTCTCATCGGTCGCCCTTCTCTGGTGATTGTTATGGCTTTGGAAATTACATAATGTGTGTTGATTTAAATATGTACAGGGCGAGAATAGGAACATTCGCCCTTCTCAAACTAAGACAAAGGGACTTAAGTCTCTCACAAATTTTGAACTATTGTTTTGGTTAGCTATAATCATAATGCAACATGGGGATATTGAATCCAATCCAGGCCCAATCCATACATTTAATTCGCCAGTCAAAAACGAAAACACTTCTCATCAACAATGTCAATAGTTCACTACAATGTCCAGAGTTTTCTGCCAAAGAAAGATTTATTCTATGCAGAATTATTCAACTTTGATATATAAGCATTTACCGAGTTAACAGACAATGTGTCAAATGATTATATATTCTTTGACAATTATTTAGTCCCATTTGTAAAGACAGACCATTAGACGCTCGTGGTGGTATTATTGTATACGTAAGCGATAAATTACACGCAATAAGAAGAACTGAACTTGAACCCAATATTATTGCAGAACCCACCCATTTTACAAAATATTCTTCATCTATTATTGACTTGTTGTTTGTATCTAAACTCGCCACAATTGCTGCTGCCGGAGTTGGCGGACACTTTCTTGATCAAAATATGAGATATCACTGTCCCATCTTCTGCCATATTAACTTGAGCAAGGAAGTACGTAAATTGCTCCAAACGTACTATTTGGATGTATAATCAGGGCGACTATGACCGTTTAAGACAAGAAGCGCGTAACACCGACTGGAACTCCCACTATGACATCGACATTGACACATATGCAAAAAATATATCAAACACAATAATTAAACTCGCTGAAAGCTCAATTCCAAGAAAAATTGTAACAATTCGCCCAACTGACCCCCTTTGGATGAAATTTGAAATACGTAAACTTATGCGAAAACGTAAACAACTATATGACAAAGCTTAAATCTCCAACACACTTGAGAATTGGTCAAACTATAAAAAAAAACTTCGAAACGAAAATACGCAAAGCAGGAACAATTAAACAATCTATCTGAAAACTTAAAGTCTTGTTTCTTATCAACCTCTGACAGGTGGAAACTCCTAAAATCATTTATTAAGCCAAAATGCACTTCATCTAGCATACCCCCACTTAAATATAATAACACTATATATACAGACGGTCTTGAAAAAGCCAATCTCTTAAATAATCATTTCACTTCACAAACACACCTTTATGGCAAAAATGTAGTCCTGCCAGATATATTGATAGATCCAAATAGACCAGTATTAAGTGTTACCGTAATTTCACAAGCAGAAGTAAGAACAGCTTTACGACAGCTTAAGCTTGGCAAAGCGACAGGACCTGATATGATAAATAATAAAATTTTTAAAGAAATATCACTTGAATAAACAGTTCCATTGACTAACCTTTTTAATCGTTCGCTTGAAATAAGCGGAGTCCCTTCCGATTGGAAGTTGGCCCATGTTTATGGTATTTTAAAAAAAATGACCCATCCGATATTTTGAACTATCGACCCATATCATTGTTGTCAACTATCGACAAACTAATGGAAAGAATAGTACATAAACATTTATTTAATTTTTTAACCGTAATAAAATTAAATCACCCCTCCAATCTGGCTTTGTTCCCAATGACTCTACTACTAATCAACTTGTAGACATATACAATACTTTTTGCCAGGCCCTAGACGAAGGAAAGAAAGTACGTGCTGTGTTTTGTGATATATCAAAAGCCTTCGATAGGGTCTGGCATAGAGAACTTGTTCTTAAATTAAACTCCAAAACAGAAAACAAGGTGTTATTATTCCTGGCCATATTTCAGACACTAATTCAGTTGAGGCTGGAGTTCCGCAAGGATCAACGCTCGGGCTTCTTTTATTTTTAATCTACATTAATGACATTGTCTCCCAAATAAACTGTCAAATTAAATTGTTTGCAGATGATACTAGTTTATATATTTTAGTAGATACACCCGAAAATGCTGTTACAATAATCAGTTGTGACTTAGCCACTATTAACCACTGGGCAAACACACGGCTAGTTACTTTTAATCCTATGAAAACCGAATCAATGGGTATTTCGAAGAAAATTAAGAAACCTGTTCACCCAAACCTAATAATGAATAACGTACCAATCAACGAAGTAAACACTCATAAACATTTAGGTCTAACTCTATCTTCCAATGGAACATGGCACGAACACTTCTATAGTATTAAAGAAAGGGCTTGGAAGAAAATTAATATTATTAGAAAATTTAAGTTTCAATTATATCAAAAATCATTAGAAATTATGTATCTAACATTCATTAGACCCATCTTGGAATACACAGATGTAGTCTGGGATAACTGTACCCAATACGAAGAACAAGAACTAGAATCCATTCAAACAGAAGCAGATAGAATAGCAACTGGAACTACTAAACTAATCTCAATTCAAACACTTTATCAGGAAATTGGCTGGGAATGGTTAATACATAGACGTAAAAAACACAAGTTATCCTTATTTTATAAAATGACTCGCAACCTTGCACCATCTCCTCTTATGCTCTAGTCCCTGCAAACATCGGTAATACAGTTACATGCAACCTGCGAAATTCAAATGACAACCGTACATTACCATGTAATACCCAGCATTTTTACAAATCTTTTCTTCCCTCGACAACAAGTGACTGGAACGAACTATCAATAGAAATAAAAAACTCAGAATCAATTACAGTTTTTAAGAATAAACTCAATTGCAACCGACCTATTACTCCAAAACACTATTATGCAGGGAAGAGATTATCACAGATCCAACACACTTGCCTTAGAACATACGGTAGTCCTCTTAATTATCTTTTATTCACTAAAAACTTAATTAACAGCCCACTTTATACATGTGGATTAATAGAAAACACAGATCATTACCTCTTCATTTGTTCTTTGTATACCGAGCAGAGAGACATTATGTTACAAAAATACGAGAATTAAACATACAACCAATTAACAAAAAACATGAAGCAAATGATTCATACAAATTATTTTGTTAATGTATTTTCCAAATTTAGGTGAAAGAGTTAGATTCTGTATCATATTGTTCTTAACTTAAATGTCCAAAAACAAGGATAAGTTGATAATCAAATGCCTGGCTGGTTAATTGGTCAGTGTGTTAGCACATTTAAAAGGGCAACCTGGGTTCAAATCTGGGATGGGGCATTTATTTTCATAGCCTTTCTTAAAAATATCATTTTTATTTTATTTCATTTCTGTTTGTAATGTTTTTTGGGTTTTTTTTAATAATCACTTCCTCGTGCATAGATGGAATGCAATTATTGAAACATGTCATATTTGACATTATGTTGTAAAACCAGTGAAGGAATGCAATAAATCCACTTGACCCCCACCCTTCCCCCATCCCAATTGCAGCTGTCTTCGGGAGCTCCTAGAGGATGCAAGCGGAGTTCGAACCTGCTGCATGCCAAGATATAGCACTTAGCTGACAAATGTCAACATTGGGATTTCAATTTCCCTTTCCTTTATTATGGTGTCAAGTCTAAAGATTCTGGATTTTGTGACCCGGTCAAATGGTTCCATGCTCGAGTCTGGCCCTTCCTATACCAAGGGATCGCATTATGAAATTTAGGCCTCTAGGGCTACAAAAGTGGAAATTGGGCCGCAAATGGTGTTATAACCCTGCAAGCTCCAATCTCCACAGGTCTAACCCCGAAGACCTAAATTCTTCGATAGTGGACATTGGGTCTAGTGGGGTTACACATGTGGAGAATGTCTGATCAAAATTTAACACTGATCAGTTTTCAACGCCTGTTTTGATCAGAATTGAATGTGTAAATGTTACCTGGGTCAAAATTTTATGTTACACCGGCCCTGTTTAAGTTGAATTTAATTTCACAGCCATTTTAGAATTCAGATTTCTTAAAATTGCCATATCTTTATTATCATTGTTATAAATGTAGTTGTAAAATGATTTCTGAAACGAGTAAAAGTACCTTATACTATCAACACATGATTTACTTATATATAACCACTTCGGAACTATTTTATCATCGCCTTGTTTGTCAAAAGAGTAAATTTTCTCATGTAAAAGTATTATGATTATTCCTCAAATAGCTCTTGGCAAGAGCACATATCATAGTTTCACATTCGCGAAAGAAATCTTTATGTATAAGGTCTTGGCGTTCCTACTGAATACTATTTGGATAAATTTACTTATAACAGATATCTATTTTAGGTGCTTTATTCCCATGCCCGAAATTCCATATGTCTGTCTTTGAAAAATCCAGACAGGCTATACAATTACAACTAGGGGTCTTCAACAAAGATGCATATGAACAAAAAATTTCATTGGCAATCCTATGAATAGTATATGAAAAAGGAAAGCCATTTTTTTAATTACAGCCTTAATTAGAAAGAAGAGTTAACTTACAAATAGTTTGTTTATTGATTGACCATAAGTCTCATTCAGTTGTCGAATTATAACAATCAAAACTAGCCCCATGTTTTCCATTCCTTATGCGAACAAATGAAATATATTAAATGAAACGAGACCTGCAATATACAATGTATTAATGTGATGCAGTATGTGTGTGCTGATTAGATATATAATAAACTATATAAGTTTAACTTGCTTTACCTAGATATAATATCTGAGACTTATCTATGTCTACCCCTCACTGGGAGACATATTATTTTAATGCTCTCCATCTGCTGTGCGTCCGTCTGTTTGTTACAAAAACATGACCGTATTACTCGTCAGACATCTGTGATCACTTGCAGCAGAAACTTGCTTCGAAGGATGAGTATGAAATCTAGTTGTGTATACCCCTTTTACATTTCGGTTCGATGACGTTCGGTTATGTTAGTAATGAAAAAACTTGTCCACATTCTATTCATGAGCCATCGGTTGGAATTCACTCAAACTTGCTGGGATGAATCAGCTTGACTCTAGTTTTGCATAATCGTTTTGTAACCCGGTTACTAAGTGGTTTTTGGCAAGATATGACATTTTAAATTTTCGAATTATAAACCTTGCCCATACTTCTTCTCCACAACCAATGAACCACGTTTTGACAAAACTTGCTGCGAATGTTCGATGTGACCATTAACTACAACACAATAATGCTAATTGCATAGGGGGTGGGGGGCACTAATGTGATATCACTTATTCCAGTATCTGGTATGACTCATTAAAATATGTAATACTACAGTGTACTTTGAATATATACAGTATCATCCATTTGAATTTTGACGTCACTCGATCGTATAATTATGTGATATATATTCCAATGAGTGATGTTTCCCAATGGTGTCACCAATTCGTGTTCATGACTTATGGTTGTCGACCAGCCTTAAACCTGCAGACTATTTGCTAATGTATGAAGAATGCATTACAAAAGGTTATTGTTTTATATTATTTCCAGACTGACTGAAACAATTGCTTCTACGCTGATTGATGTGTATTGCAGTTTAACAGAGAATTTAGATGAAATAGGTATGTTTTTATCTCTGACAGAAAATTTCAAATTTTGGGAAACGATTCTTTGCGCAGATGGAGAACATGTATCTATTTTGAAATCCAATGAAAACTACAAGAAAGCTACAGCATGCATAAACAATTTACTAACAATGTTTAAACACAATGAAGTGAAATCTTATCACTTTAAACAGCTGCAACGGATCAAAGAAACAAAGGGGCTTTTGTATTGTGGCTCATGTAAAACGTCGGAACTCGATCAATGGTGGAATGCAGCTGAAAACTATATTAAGGTCGAACAGGAAAACATAAGTACAGCTCTTTACGTTGTATCTATGACTGAAAAGGAAACACCAAAAGAAAATCTGCCAGAAGGATTTCCTATTCTTGTTCAGAGACTTAAACAATGTAAACAATATATAGATGATGGCAAACAAACAGAAGAAGGATTTAAATCTGAAATATTGGATCACATGCCAAAAGTAACAGGAGTATGTCAACTTCTCAAACCCGTTATAAGGTCGAAAGTATTTTGGAATTTGTTTAAATTTCAAAACAAAGAATACTACTCGAAGCAGAAAAATGATGACATTGATATAGAATCTGTGATATGTGATGTGCGTTTTCCTTTTGATAACGAGAATCCATCTATACAATTTTTGACCGATCTTGTAGATATTGGGCTTCAATTGTACAAAGACGCATGGTATGCAATTCAAACTGATCCATCAATAGGAATGACAAAGGTATCTTATATGTTTAATGGCAGTTTTACTAGCATATGGAATGAAATAAATATAGCTGAATCCTTATTACAAAATGAAATCAACTTGGAAACTAAGCAAACGTTGGAACAAATTGGTCAGATTGAAGATATAACGGATACAGTTGAGTCTCTGAAATCATCTCTTAAATCTTTTAAAATAGATATTGCTGATGACAAAATGTTTCATGATGCAATTGATTCATTTGAAAAGCTATTACACAGCAATAGTTCCAATCACTCTTTTGGAGACGTAAAACAGGCCTTGGACACAATATTCCATCTAGTGAAAAGACTTTCACCTAAGACAGTTGCAGTGTTGTGCTCATTAGGAAATGCATTAATGCTCGTAGAATTTTTACAGAAAATTGTTGACGAAGACATCAGAAATCTCATCGATGCAGTCGAAGACATATCCGAGCAGCATGTCAATGAAACAACTGTTTCTGCCCTTATTGATGTTAAACGATACCTGCAGCCAATATTGGCATCAGGTTTTAAAAGAAAGGCTGATAATTTGTTTCAAACAGTTAATGAACAAGTAAAACTGCATGATTCTGTTGCAGGCAACTTACCGTCTAAAATTGTTGACTGTAGGGATAATCTGCACAATCTTATATCTCTATATAACAACGTAGCAAATAGAGGAGAGCAAACGAAAGAAATTATAAAAAATATTGTGACTAGAGGTGAATTTCATTTTTTCCTGATTAAAGGGAAAAAAATATGTGATTTTAAGGCCACATATCCCACAGAGTCAAAAGAAAAAAAAGAATCGTCGCATTCACGAATCACACTAGTTGATCTTAGAAGTCGTGCTTTGCTTTTAATGAATACTGAAAGACATGATTCCGAGAGAGCAGCAAAAAATGATGACCTCGGACAGTTTGTTCGATTAGTTAATTTGTGTTTGGATGTATCAGAACTAGTGTATATGCTTCACGGTTCAGGTCACATAAATTACAAAACGTTTACAATTACAAAGAAATCGGATGAAATGAAAACATTGAAAGAGAGCCTTGGAGTTGAGTATAGCTCTTGGAAAGAAAATTTAAAGGAAGTACGGGACAAACATTACCTTATGAATTTTGTACAGGGATCTCAAATGCATGTCTTGTTCAGTTATCTTGAAAAGCAAAATAATGACGCGGAAAGCGAAGTGTACACTTTACTAAATTTTATTCATCCCGACATGAAAACTCAAAGGCTTAGAGAAACATATTTAGAGCAAAAAAAATGTAAAGGAGTAAACTGGGGAGAAGACATAATGTTGGAATGCATTGGGCAATCATTGCATAGTGCATATAATGGTCTTTTGCGATTTCAGCGTCAGATTTTTACAAATGAAGGTTCTGATAAGCGCATAACCGATGTAGTACACAATGGTAAACTACTTGTTGTTCAACTAAACGAAGGAAGTGTACTTGTTGTAAAAAGTATTCTAGCCCTTTATAATAATACAACAAAACAACTTCCTGAACCAAATCAGGTATTATTTTGCACAAATGAAACAACTTGGAACGAATTGGATTTGTTTCTACGACGTTGCTTGGGTGCATATGAATTTTATGGAGATAATAACCTTTTCTGTATCACAAACGTCGAGATCTTACCGAATGAATTACAATTCAAGTTAGTTGAGGCATTAAGAGAATTAAAGAAGGGTTTCCAATTCTTGCTGGCAATTGTTTGCCGAGGTTCCAATAGTCATCCATTTATTGATGAACTAAGTGAATTTGTCATGGCTGTGCGGCCATTGTCAGATAAATCCGTGGAAGATATATTTCTAAAAGAATGTCCAAACGTATGTGCATACACATCTGAAGTTGCTGGACTTGGTAAAACTAATTCAATTCTGACAAATGCACATATAAACAAGAGAGCCTTGACAAGGCTTCAGATCAGTGGCAAAATTTATAAAAGAGAACTCGTGGAAAGATTGATCAAATTAAATGTTGATGTATTTCATACACTTCATATTGATATCGGCAGCGTTGATAATCCTGTCGAACTAGACACGTTCATTTTCGAACTTGTGATATTGAGATATGTTTCTGCTGAAACAGTCGCTGTAGGTTTGCATACATCACATATTGCCATTGAAATTGCCAACACAATTAACAATTACCTCCGCAACTCTCTGCAAACGGCCATGTCGTTTGAAAGAAAACATATAGAATGGAAAAATTATGGTGACTATATAGTAAGCCGAGAAATTAATAGTCCAATTCAAGTTGTTTGTAATTTTTTATATACATTGAAAAATGGTGAACTTGACAAAAAGGACCTTTATTTTATCGGCCCTTATACTGTCAAAGCGTTATCAACAAGCGAATGTAGAGATTTACTACGAGAAAACTTTAACATGACAAATGACATGTCATTTGCTGTTGCCAACATTTTTCTAAATGTTTTAGCAGATCAATTAAAAAAGATGTCAAGCAGCGTTTTCTTTCGAACTTCTCACATTACAGACATGACTGGTCAAAAAGAACTTCCAACAATACGTAGCTCTTTAGTAAAGGCTTTAATAGAAGTTTCAAAAGAATTCGCATCTCGATCAGTCAATGCTTGTAGAGCAACACAGACATCAACATTGACAACAGACAAAGTAGAAAATAAACAGTTAACTGCCACAAAAAATATATCAGATTTAGCTACAAAGGCAACACAACGTGTTGAAAGTATGGTAAGGTGGGAAGATAGTAACCATCTTATTTACGTATTTCATAATCAAAACATACAAACCATTTCACCTATGTACAGAGACAAAGCGAAGGTGCCCGATCATATCAAACAGCTGTTTGAAAGTCAAATGAAAAGAGATATGAAAGATTTTAAAACACTTGACCAAACGGAACTTCAAGATATACTTCAAAAGATAGCAAGAGGAAACCCAGACCCACTTTCTAAAGAAAAACTAGATGCCCTTGCGAATGATTATGCGTTGACTCCAGATAATATATTGAAAATGATATTGATCATGTTGCGTATAAAAGCACATGTGCCAATTATCGTAATGGGAGAAACAGGCTGCGGAAAAACGTCATTGATACGATATCTAGCAGCTATTTGTGACGTGCAGTTTGTCATACTGAGCATTCACGCAGGGATTGAAGAGCAAACTGTAATCAAGCGCGTAATAGAGAGTAACAAAAAAGCTCGGAATGACTTGCAGAAAGAAATATGGTTGTTTCTTGATGAAATAAATACCTCTGAATGTCTTGGATTAATGAGTGATATTCTATGTCACCACCAATGTCTTGGACAAACATTAGCACCGAATCTAATTGTGATGGCAGCTTGCAACCCATACAAGTTAAGGTCATCAACAATAATATTTACTGCTGGTCTCCAAGGAAAGGTAAAGTCAGATGAGCTTTCGCGGCTGGTGTATAGAGTATTACCACTTCCTGAGATGTTGGTTGACTATGTCTGGGATTTCGGAAGTCTAAGTACAAATGATGAACGGTTATATATCAAGCAAATGGTCGCCAATGTGTTTAAAGAGTATTCCAAGGACCATGAACTCTTCGCTGATTTGCTATCAGTGTCACAACAGTTTGTGAGATCAGAAGAAGAAACTGCATGCAGTGTTAGTCTAAGAGATGTTCAAAGATGTAAAATTTTGGTTGAGTGGTTTCTTAAGATGTTGCCGACAAAAGTAATGAAATGTGATATCTATTTTCCATGTGACATGCAAACAAAAGCGATGATTTTGGCATTGGCACATTGTTACCATAGTAGAATATCAGACACCGCTAAAAGAAAACAATACCGACAAGCAATGGAAAAATTGTTCAAACTAAATGGGTACACAAGTCTGGATGAAAAGAACATACATGAAGTTATCAAGCAAGAACAGAAAGATATTTTGTCGAGAATGGAATTACCAACAGGAACTGCTCAAAATACAGCACTCCAAGAAAATGTGTTCGTAGTTCTGATATGTCTACTAACAAGAATTCCGATATTTGTTGTAGGAAAACCCGGTTGCAGTAAATCGCTTTCAATGCAAGTTATAAAAAGCAATCTTAGAGGAAAAGATTCAAAGGATATTTTTTTTAAAACACTTCCACAATTGTATTGTGTTTCATTCCAAGGATCAGAGTCTTCAACGTCAGATGGGATCATTAAAGTATTTGAAAAGGCTGAAAAGTATCAAGAGACAAATAGTAAAGAAGATGTTCTTTCTGTGGTGATACTTGATGAAATTGGTCTGGCAGAAATGTCTGGTTTCAATCCATTAAAGGTTCTGCATAATTTATTGGAACCTGAAGGGAAACCGCAACCAAATGTTGCTGTAGTTGGAATTTCAAACTGGTCTTTGGACGCATCTAAGATGAATAGAGCAATACATTTAGCACGACCCGATATGGATGAAGGTGAGCTTTATGAAACTGCGATTTCCATTAGTGATTCTTTCGTGAGGGTTGGAAATGCGACGATATTTGACTCGATTCAACCAACGCATCTTTTTTCTACAAAAGATATACAAACAGACTTGGAAAGAATTGCGAAATCCTACTTCAACTACACAAAGGCATTACGATTTGAAAATTTTCATGGATTGCGTGACTTTTACTCTTTGGTGAAATACATAGCAAAACAACTCAGTGAATTAACTAATCCATCAGAAGAAGAAAAAGCTGAAGTTATATTGATGGGACTTGAGCGGAATTTCGGGGGCCTTCCCACCGAAAAACAAACATTACATCAAAACTTTCACACCCAGTTGAAAACACAAATTCCAGTCATTAAATTGATAACATGTAATATTAAAGATCCACTTGCAAGACATTTGATGTTAATAACCACAGGAGAATCTGTTATTGGAATTGTTGAAGAAAGCCTGACAAAAATTGAACGCCACAGGAAGGAAGTGATTTTTGGAAGTCAGTTTGAAGAAGATTTGACAGATGACTACAATTACAGAATATTAAGTCGAATTATTCTGTGTATGGAACAAGGAATTGTTCTGATTCTCAAAGATCTGGAAAATATATATGGAAGTTTATACGACATGCTTAACCAGAATTACACAGTAATCGGAAAGAAAAAGAACTGTAGAGTTGCACTTGGACCCTATAGCAACCCCATATGCCACGTAGCGGACACATTTAGATGCATAGTTCTTGTAGATGAAGCAAATCTTAATTTTACAGATCCACCATTTCTAAACAGATTTGAAAAGCAATACCTTCGATTCGCAGATATCATTGACAGAAAACAAAAAGAGGTGATTCAATATATTGAAGAATGGATAGAAGGTATAAGAAATATAAAAAGCAAACATTTTTCAAGTAATGACGTGTTCCCAATTTACAGTGAGGATATGGTTGCTGCCCTGATTCTAAAGCTTGACGAAAAAACAGCTGACTCGAGTATTGATACATTAATTAAACAATGTAAAGATGAGCTGATGTGGATAATTTGCCCTGAGGCTGTTATTCGTTTGCATGAATCTATAGATGAAAATATCCAAGAGGCATCGGAAACGATTAAAGAGAAATATTTCAGCCTACCATTACACGAAGGGATGCGTCGATTTATGAAATATCAGTTTCATGAGGCAGATGATTGCAACCTAACAGACGGACTTATGAACGTTGTATTTACCAATAGCAACATTCATACAAAAGTTCTCTATAACGTTACAGAAAAGAAAGTTCAAGTCGATAAACTTGGTGCGTTTAAATCTGAGAAACAGCTATCTTTGAGAATGCATCAGTTTTGGATGACATCAGAGGCAAACGTCTTATTCTTACAATGTAGTGCTATTGATGATCAAAAACATATAATGCTGGCCAAGTCGGTAATAGAACGTTACAGACATGAACACAAATCCAAACATGGAACATGTGAGAAGCATGTGTATCTTGTCATCCATATGGATCGTAGCAAAGGAGTGTCAAGAGTTATAACTCAAATAAACTTTCTTTCTGACTGGAAGCTAACAATGCTAGACACTTTAGAATGTCCGCAGACCCCATTGCCAGAGTTGTGCAAATTAACATTACATCAAGCAATACTTCAAAAAAGACCTTTAAATCAATACATTGAAAAACAATTATTTTGGACGTTTACTAGAATAAGATACACAACCCAAGGTAGGGATGTGCATAGCATCAAAAACATATTGGATAAAATGAAATCGTCAAACGATTTCCTCCAAATGCTCGATGACAGAATTTGTGCTTGGATCATTGACTTCCATAGTGATATATGCGACTTTGGTTGGCAGGTCAGTGTTGCGTGCAATACTGCAATCTTGCAGACAACGTCTAGCTTTGTGGAAGCTCTAGAGAGGCACATTTTTAGTGCAATAGACATTCCTCTTTCAAAGACAGTATACCAGATGGAAGTCATGAATATTTTAGACAGCTATTTGATCATTGATGAATGCTCAGAACAGCGCAGGCAGTTATGGACAACAATGCTTGATAACGACATGATATATTCTATTGCAGGAATACCAAACGAATCTGGACCCGAAACATTTATCTGTGAGAGTAAAGATTTGTCTTTGAAAATGCCTTTCAGTATGTATATTTACAATAATATCGAAATAACTCGGGATGAGTTTCTCGACTCGTTGATTCTTTTAAAAGGAAAATGTGGCCTAGACATTGAAGATGATTTACCACCAGAAATATATCAAGAGCTTCTACTAAACCACGAAAACGCAATATTAATGGCAATACCTAATATTACAGGTTCTTTGTACAGTAAATTCGTAAACGATTACCTTGAAGATTTCTGTAATATTGCATCGTACGCTTCATGTCCTGGTTTACCAAAAAGCAAGAGAATTAAGTATGTAAAACAGGCTATATTACATAAAACTGCCATTGCTGATCAGGAAGATGATCATTGTAGATTATTTTGTCAACTTCATACAACATTTTGGAACCATTGCTCACTATTCACTGCTGAACTTCAACTTTTAGAAGCTTGTAAAGTAGTTCTTATCGACGAAGAGAAAATTTTCTTGCCATGTCCATTATATTCTCACCAAAGCGATGGTACTGAAAATACTACTGAAGAGATTTTTGAACATTTGCGAAGGCCTTTAACTCCAACCAAAAAGCAGCAAAAAGATATTAGTTCGGAAGGAACTGAAAGTGACCACAATGCTCCTGAGGATGAAGAGATAACAGATAACTTGGATGTCGATGACAAAAAAGATGAACAAATCGGCAATACAACTTTAAAGACAAAAGATGCTGAGAGTCAAACAAACTTTGAACTTTGCGAATACAGCAGTCATAACCCACAAGAAATCTTAGTTGACAGTATTTGTAAAAAGATGATGCCTACTGTTGCAACATTAGAGAGATATAAAGGTATAACATCCTGGCAAAGTAAGGTTAACTGTGTACTAACATTAGCTGCACAGGTATCTCAAAAACCAAAATCTATTCATCAGTTGCGATTTTGCAATGATATTGCTGCTGGCTTATTAATTCCTCATTCTTTAAAAGAAAATGCGCTATGTGGCATAGCACAACTCCTTCAACAAAATTATGACTTGGGTAACAAGGACGTTTTTGAAACATTAATGGACATTTTAAAATCTGCACAAAGTATAAATAAAGAGGAATGTCAACGAATTCTGACTCTTTACGCTGTACGCAGTCTTGCCATAGATTCAAATACAGACGCAGTTCATAATTTATTATCGTTAGTAGTTGATGGACGAATACCTGATCAAAGTTGTTCACTTCTTAAATCTCCACTTCAGTTAGCAATTGAACTAGAAATAGTCAGAAATCAATATGTTTTGAAAGAGTTATTACTCTCAGAACAGTTACCATCGAATACTGACAGTATAAACACTTTTGGCGGTACTGGAAGAAATGACAAACAGACAAATACTAGTAGTATATTACTTTATGATTTGGACTATTGTTTAAGAACGTTGTGTTCTGCAGGATATGCTGATAGTCCTTTTGTCGTGTTGTTGGTAGATCTGCTTCAGGATGCGTACAGCGATCTATTTGAAGATCAAACTAAATGGAGAGATATCGATACTGAGAATATGTCACATTTCTTAAACTGCCATCAAATACTAACAGGAACAAAATTTGGAATCCGATTTGTCGCAGCTTTAGCATACTTCAAGACATTTCTGCAATCGTTTGGGTGCGTTCAAGACATTGGCATTTTCATGTCAAATACACTGAGTCAAATAAATGCGGTATTTCATAATATAAAAGATAACTCAACTAGTAAATCAATGCTTCTATTCTTTTTGAAAGCAATGGGCAACGCAGATTTAACAAGCCGATTTATGAAGCGATGTCAACATCTTCAAGAAAAATTACCGTTTCTCAAAGACATACAATGGACAACTGGTTATGTGAGAGAATGTTTAGAGGGGAGTCCTTTAAGTATATATGTCAAAAATGAATTAACAAAAACACAGTTTGCGGATACGCAGGACGCAATGGTATATAGAGATGGAATAAAATGTGTCATTAAAGACGCTTGTAACAACGAACAAGGAAGTGTCCTTCTGTTTTCGTTTGCCATTAAACAGTTCTATATTCCAAGTAGTCATACGGTGCTTGAAGATACTAGAAAAACTCAAGCACTTCTACTTATGGAAGAAGCTTTATCCTGTCACTTGAAAGACAAACACGTGCAACTGTTAAAACGCCTCATAGGAAGAAAAGATTTTAATGTTCCAGAGTTCCAACTTGGAGAGGAGTCGCCACAGATTCATGTTTTGATCACTGTTTTTCTTTCAGCGTTGTATGGATTGTTACTAGCTTGTGATACTAGTTCCAGTGGAACTATGAAACCAGTCCTGACAAAATGCTTATTTCAGAATGGCGATTTACAGAAATGTTTTCTACCTGGTTATCCAGAAAACGATTTGCAAGAATCATCCATATTTGATGTTAAGCATCATTTTCCAGGAGCAAAGTTTTCAACATGCCACTGTGGTTACCGACTAGCTGCTCGTGAGTATGTCGATAAATGTATAGTTTGTGACACCAATCTAGAGTTAGCTGACGTTCCTGATGAACCCAAAGATAAAAACGCACGTTCAGAAACCGGATATATAAATAGCAAGCAAATGAAACATATATATTTTGCTACCAGGGGACTATCTCCCGTAGCCTGCAATATCCTGTACATTTTAACAAAAGGGTGTCTCCTTGGATCACTAGCGTTAAATTTAGCATCCTCAGAGTCTACTGAACGTTTAACGTCACTGCCAGAAGTAGACGCAAGCACAATATTATGGGAGGATTTAGAATGCCACTGGAACAACCTTTCTACACTTTTAAACATACCAGTTAACACCGTTGGTTTGTTATTACATACCATAATGCATCGTGCAAAAAATCACTTATGTACAAATAATAATCCAATGTCATCTATAGAAGAAAGGCTTAAGTGGGAAAAGCAATTTTCTGACATCATAGATGAAATTCTACAGAGGCGTTTTCAAAGCATATGTGAACTAAATGCGCAACATATAGAAATAAACCATCTGCCGAGCAAAGGTGTGGAACAAATCGTTCTTGAGCTTGACGATATAAACGGTTTATCAGATGAACAGCGAAGGACTCAACTATCATCCTTGTTCAGAATATGCAGCTTGCCAACAATGGATAATTTCATTTCGGAACTGCATAGGCAAAAAGATGAATTTCCATTTTTAATGTTAGCTTTAAAACATGAACACACGTTGAGATTGCCATGTCATATATTCAACATTATGCAATGGCAAATTGCAGCTGCTTCTTACGCAAACTATATGATGAAGAAGCATGAGTGTTTAAACATGACGGTAGCAGAATTCATCAAAAAATGTGGGGATGTTAAAAAGAAAGATACAGTTGAAAAACGATTTAAAGCATTCGCGAACTCTTGGGAAATTCTGAAAGAAACGTCAGGTATAAATTGTGACATTATAAATAAGCAGACAAAAATGGCAAAATGTCTGATCTTGGAAAATGAATCGATTCTGTACCAAATGTTAAACTTTCTTGTTGAGGTACAAAATGATTTTCTGGATAAAGCACTTCAGTTGGCCCATCTTTGTAATGCTGTACGGTTTTTAGTAAGGGACAGTAACGTATCAGTTATATCATGTGTAAATGTTTCAGAAGTAAACAAACAGCATTTAGTAGCGTTTGAATTCCCTTGGCAAGAATGTCTTCAACAAGAATCACAATCGTGTTTAACCTACGGACATGGTAGGCAGATAATATACGATTTTACATCCATTGAGAAAGCGTTAGCGGTTGACATTCTTGTAGGAAAGTCTTACATTAATCTAAGTAAGGGAATACCGACTATTGTTTTCTCAGACGAGTTATATAAAAACTATGTATCACTTGTAAAAGAGTTGAAAACAAAGGTTATGCAAATTAAGTTACCATCTGATATAGTATCAGCTATCAAATCTAAGAAAAAGGATAATTCAAGTATGGCAACAGAATTACTGACTCACATTGGTGTAATTATGACTCTGTTAAAAAAGACAAAAGGAGAAGGAGAAACATCTGTTATTGACTATGCTGAAAAATGGAAAAATATTCTAACAAGATGTTTGCCAAACGAACTACTACCAAGTCCTCCCGGAAGTATTAAACTGTGTCATATTGTGTCATTACACGAACTTCTAGAAGAGCTACATGCCGATATCATAATTGATGCACTAGAGGAACAGTTTAGAGATCCCCTTACCTTTGATCTTCAGGGTCATTTTAGCAAATTGATACGTGATGTTAAAGTAGCTGAATTGCTTTTGAAAGCAATAAAAATGTTCACCCATCGGTGTCTTTCTCTTCGGGAGGCAGTTGCGGAACAGTCATTACTCAGCTATCTATCCGATGAGTCTTTCTGGCCAGAAGGTTTGGACGAAGATGGTGGTATACATAGTACAGACTCCAGTGTGATTAAAGTGGCCGATATCCTTCCTGAAACACTTATGGTTAGCCAAGTGTACGCTACAGTAACTTTTATCGAGGAGCAATTAGAGGTAATAACCATTTATTTATTTATAAACATTTCCTAGATATCTTTGCTTTATTTTTATGAATATAATGAAACTACAATATACTGATAACATGCAAACTGGTTTCTTGGTCAAATGCTCACAACACACGCTTTTGGTTTTAACATATTCATTCGTTCAAATTTACATATATACAAATCAGTTTAGGTATAATTATGAATTAGAACGCAAGATGAAACCTTATAAAGTTCATCTTCATGACATATATTATTTGTGAACAGATTTGGCAGATCAGTAACAACTTAATGCATGATTTTTACATTACGAATAAAACCGAGTTCAAAATATACTGAATAAAAATGGTTTAACATACTTATAGGAATATTGATTCTAACATATTTTAGAAATTAAGAAAAATGAAGCAAGTAATCAAAGCGTACATTGATTGACAAACAAAACTGTCCCATTGGAGACACTGCTAAATTAAGCAGTTTTTTAATAATGCGATGACAACAACTAGGACAAATTTACCAACTTACACCTGTTCACAACATTATTATATATCTTATGGTCTAAAGTAAATACTTCGCGAAGATTCAATAATAGGTAATGGTGTTATATTGTAGAAAAAAAGTGAACTAAATCAATACATAGTAAATGGTAGTGAAAATAGCCAGTTCAATGATATTATGGTTATTACATTACTGCTGTGTAAGTTTAATGCCCCAACGAAAATTTCTGGATATGGCACAAAATGTGCACCTCTGCACAAGTGAGTCCATTTGTAACCCACTATATGCCTTTGGTAACTGAGGTTACAAATGGACAGAGTTCCTGTAAGAGAAATTTTAAAATTTTAGTTCAAAAGTTAAAGTTACCAAAGACATATAACAAGTAACCTCGGTTACTAAAGGCATATAGTGGGTTACAAATGGACTCACTTGTGCAGAGGTGCACATTTTGTGCCATATATGAAAATTTCAAGGGCTAGAGTGCACACAATGTCGAATGTTATTTTTTTGCATGATCAAGAGCTACAACTTCGATAATAGTTATTTCATAATAATAACCTCAGATTGTATAACTATATAACAACATGCATTTGTGTAATTTTTCAAAAATCAAATCCGTGAGTACTTGAGTACACAAACGTCAAATAGCACACTTTGGATGATTATGATTCAATAGCATTCTACATTATCCAGCTACGCAAGAACAATGTAGTATGGTTGTATATAATCTATGTACGTTCAGTGGTTGCTACTATTATGTACAACAGGATTAATAGCTCTTAAGTGGGTATACATAAGTTTGCATTACAGAGTATATAGCTGTAAATAAACGCAATTCAAGTGCTGTCAAACATTTTAATAATTTGCTTCAGAAACAACAACAAAACGATTTGAAAATGACGAAACTTGCCTCTAGTTGGAAGGCTACTCACAAGACAAGCCAGTCTACTGTAGCTGATCGTCAACAGAAAAAAGTGACAAAATATAAAAGATTTTAAGATGTCAATGCAAAAGGTATACATTTATTCATCAATGATTTCATTTAAAAGTGATGCATGAAAAATAACAATCCTGTGGAAATTGTCCTACTTAATTATATATAAGCTGGTGTATGTGGAGTAAGGAACAAATAATGTGTGATAATCCATGGCCTACATGAACGTTGACACGAATTTGGTACTGGTGCGGATAAATATTATACACAATTTGATTGTCACGGATCAATTCTAAAATATTGATTTGTTTGGAAACAATGACAAATGCTATTATCGGCCGAATTTAAGATAACCATAAAACAAGAAAAAAAACGAAATTATTGGTGCGGCATACATAATATATGAAAAAAAAGCTAAAAAATGTAGAAAACTTTTGAACTTATTAAGCTTTAATGGTGACCCAGATCGGGACCAGGTGACTGTATTCTTCGATACTCATATTAATTTTAAATAGATATTCATAATATAAGTATCAGCGGCATATGAACAGCGATAAGGAATAAATTGTTTGTCTAAATTTCATTTGACACATTTGGCCTTTTCCAAATATTGCAAATACAACTTCTCCTGAACCAATCAACAGCATCTTTTGATTTTGATATTCTAAAATAACAGCTTTATTGTAATTGTTTGAGTATATACATTTAATTTGACTTTGAAGAAATTGTACGCATACCATTATATTTTGGTGATAAATTTGTCATGTTAAATAAGCCTTTTCTTCTTTGTTAAAGTAAAATATAAATACATTAGTACTTTTTGTCACTCACTGGAATTTTATATTTCTATGATACGTAGTTCAAACTAGTACATTAAATATACATGTATTTCGAAAATAAAAATGTCAACTAACATAAAGTTTCAGTTTTCAATCAATAATAGTTTTAATTCAGAAGAAAAATATTAAATAATTGATAATTAGAAATGGTCAACATTTTATCAGCTATGTTTTGGTACCAAATTTATTCAATTCAGACAGAGGCTTGTAGTTGTTAATATGTCTCTGATTCAAACAATGGTAAAGGCAATTATTAAAGAAATACTAAAGGTCCCACCCAAATTTCAGCCGTGTACATTGAATTGATATTAGCCTGTCAAAATCTATTTCAAAATTAGAAACATAACAATAATGAGATGTATGCCTCACGAATGAATATAAACAGTGGAAAATAAATAAAATATATATTTTGTATAAACAGCGGCATATTAATTAAGCATATAAGTGATTAAGTCACTGGTACAATGCATAAGGTCCTCACCTTATTTCAATATCTAAACCGTCTGCTGACTGTAGAACATATATCACAAAGAGAACATTTGCGTAAAGCATTCACTTTATTAATTATTGAGATGTAAGCTTATATATAAAGTTTAACTATTAACACTAACATAACTAAGGTCAATGAATGTTCCAAAAATATAAAGCTACAACACTTTCCTTCAAAACATTTAAATGTTTCCATTAAAATGTGTTCATTTGTCTTATAGAGAAACATTTATGATTGTATTTCAGATTGTGGATATGTGTTGTGTTAAGAAGTAACCAGTGTGTGGTAGCGATATAAAGCATATGATGCAGTGTGAAGCTGAATTGTCCATACATAGAACCCGATATCTCCCGAATCAGGTCTATTAACCCTCAATGAAAAAAGCAAGGAATCCCATGCCTGTCCCATAGTTCATAGCAATTTAACGTTTACTTTACTATGACATCATTAAAATATTCACTGAAGCAACTGATCAATTAACGTGCTTAAATGTGCTGCTATTTAATAGACCCAATCGGGAAAGCAGGTCAGCTCTACAGACTAGAAGCTGAATAAGCTGGTTTGATAGGCAATGCACCATGAAGCTATATGAACATATATGCAGTTTATGATAACTCCATTATTCCTGTACAAGCTGTAAAATAATGTATGTTGTCTTATGTAAGCATCTAAGGACATTTTTTATGTTTGCAAAGAACCTCAGAGAACATGTATAAATTAAAGGGCTAATTTGATTATTTTGTCTCAAAATGAATGTTTATTGATCTACCTGTACCTTAAGTTTCTATTATATACATTAAATATATTGAGATCAATTTAAACTCAGCAGCAAGGCATGTGTTTCTTAGCATTTTAAAATTTTATATATTTACTTTAATCTAGTTAAGTAAATTTTGGAACAATTCGACAATGGCAATCAGAATATTATCTGACTTGTCCTTAGCTTGCTGAGTCAAAAACTAAATAAACATATTAAGAAGGTTGGCTCATGAAGTGCAAACAGTATTGGCATTGAATTTGAATGTTTGACTTTGGCTATAATTGTCAGATATTGACAAATGCAGTTCATATATTTATAGACATAGTCATTGCATTGTTAGAAAAGTTGTAATATATGTTGTTTCACACGTCATTTATTTAAGAATAATTGATGTTGTTTGTAAATATTTAATAAAATTATGGATTTTTATCTTTACTTTTTTTTATTGATGAATTTGATAAACAATGTAGCCATATAGTATACTAATTGTTGTATTATGTATGACTCATTAAAGGGACACACAAATATATTGAACCATTCATGTTTAGGTTACTCATCTTCACGCATCAAATTTATCTTAAAGAATAACATATTAAGATTTTTCAATTTTTAAAATTGGCTTAAAAATGTTTTTTTTCCAACATATCATACCTATATATGTTCTCACTGACTTTGTATTTCCAAAACGAGATGTGTTTAAAAAAATGCAAAAATAATTCATTGAAAAGGGATTTCTCAACTTGAGTTGACTAAAAGGGATTTCTCAACTTGGGTTAGACTAAACTAGATTCCCCACTTAAAATGGCAACATATTTTGTAACGTATAATGTGAGTCACGTGATTTCATTTTGATTTAATTTGATCCGTTATACAGGTTTACACGTTGTATAAATTGTTTCATCTTAGAAAGAGTCTGAATTACGCCAAGCACTATTTAAGTTATGTCTATTTACCACTTCCATTTAAATATCGATTTTATCCCATTTTGGTCGATTTGACATACCGAACAATTCAGATTTTATTTATAAATGATAATGAGATGCTTTTTATCCATTTTAATAATTATTCTATTTTAAGGCATTTCATAGCGTTTTTTCCTGATATACTCACTTTTACAGCTATGGTCCATATTGAGATATAAATCTAAAAGAATAATTACCTGAAATAATTTTTTAACACATTTTATAAATCTAGTGGTATTCCTCTAAATTTGTTAGTAACAACTCTTTGATAATAAAAAATTTCACTTTCCATGGACAATTTTCTATCATGCTATAAATTACAAATGACTAAATTAAAATGCATTTTACACGTTCAGGGTATCCATTGACCCAGGTTTTCATGTATCCTTATGCATGTATTTAAATACATATATTGAGAAATAGCGTAACATCAATATCTATAAAAAATGCTGTAGTCTCTGTGCAAGTAAAAGTATATATTGTTCCCTTATATAGTCATTATTCTGAAGGTATACACAATTGTACTACTGGTATGTAAGGGAAGTAAATATTTTATTGAATTTTTTTTCATGAAAATAAATTCCAGATAATGAATATATACCATTTGCTGCCATGGGTATTTATGTAAACGTGCATTATGTTGACATACACATTATTTGATTTAAGAAATGACTATGATGTTTTTGTTTGAATCTGTCATGAGATAGATAGAGAAAATCTGTTTTATATGTATGTGTGTTCCTTTTATATGACAATAATGCTTAATACCTTATATACTGTTTATTTTACCTGGATGAATTGCAAAAATACAAGTGTAAATAGATTTTTAAAACTATTTATTTCAGATTTGTTTTATTGAAATCATACACATTTAAATTCATAGACAAGTTGACATGTGGCAAACTAGTGTACTGAAACATGTATGAAACGTGTGTGTGTGTGTGTGTGTGTGTGTTTTATTGAATTCATTCGTTGTATATAAAATCATATATAAAATTGTAAGATTACACTTTTGCCATGGTGTAGTAACATATGCACTGTAAATATCAAAATCAATGTATATTGGATATTATCAATGACAATACTTATTTCATGTTTTTTTAGTTGATGACAGCATTTGACAAAACTGAATAAATGTAAAGTGTAAATATCAAAATTTGAATATAGATACTTTCCACTCATTTTCATTATCAGCAGTAACAATTTTATTGAAATTATACAAAGTATGTCTTGCAAACCGGATTATACAAATTTTATGTGAGTTTGAGGTTTGAATAGACAAGTCCGTCCTTGGGATAACTGTTCTTTCGCGAACTAGGAAGAGAATTTGACAAAAATGAATTAATGTAAATAGTGTAAATACCAAAATTTGAATATTGATACTTTCCACTCATGTTCATTACCAGCAGTAACAATTTTATTGAAATTATACAAAATTTGTCTTGCATACCAGATTATAAGAATCTTATGGGAGTTTGAGGTTCGGACAGAAAATTCCATCCCTTGGGATAACTGTTTTCGTGCAAACTTGTCAGAGAATTTGACAAAAATGAATAAATGTAAATAGTGTAAATACCAAAATTTGAATATAGATACTTTCCACTCATTTTCATTATCAGCAGTAACAATTTTATTGAAATTATACAAAATTTGTCTTGCATACCAGATTATAAGAATCTTATGTGAGTTTGAGGTTCGGACAGAAAATTCCATCCCTTGGGATAACTGTTTTCGTGCAAACTTGTCAGAGAATTTGACAAAAATGAATAAATGTAAATAGTGTAAATACCAAAATTTGAATATAGATACTTTCCACTCATGTTCATTACCAGCAGTAACAATTTTATTGAAATTATACAAAATTTGTCTTGCATACCAGATTATAAGAATCTTATGGGAGTTTGAGGTTCGGACAGAAAATTCCATCCCTTGGGATAACTGTTTTCGTGCAAACTTGTCAGAGAATTTGACAAAAATGAATAAATGTAAATAGTGTAAATACCAAAATTTGAATATAGATACTTTCCACTCATTTTCATTATCAGCAGTAACAATTTTATTGAAATTATACAAAATTTGTCTTGCATACCAGATTATAAGAATCTTATGTGAGTTTGAGGTTCGGACAGAAAATTCCATCCCTTGGGATAACTGTTTTCGTGCAAACTTGTCAGAGAATTTGACAAAAATGAATAAATGTAAATAGTGTAAATACCAAAATTTGAATATAGATACTTTCCACTCATGTTCATTACCAGCAGTAACAATTTTATTGAAATTATACAAAATTTGTCTTGCATACCAGATTATAAGAATCTTATGGGAGTTTGAGGTTCAGATAGAAAATTCTGTCCCTTGGGATAACTGTTTTTGTGCAAACTTGTCAGAGAATGTGACAAAAATGAATAAATGTAAATAGTGTAAATACCAAAATTTGAATATAGATACTTTCCTTCATTTTCATTATCAGCAGTAACAATTTTATTGAAATTATACAAAATTTGTCTTGCATACCAGATTATAAGAATCTTATGTGAGTTTGAGGTTCGGACAGAAAATTCCATCCCTTGGGATAACTGTTTTCGTGCAAACTTGTCAGAGAATTTGACAAAAATGAATAAATGTAAATAGTGTAAATACCAAAATTTGAATATAGATACTTTCCACTCATGTTCATTACCAGCAGTAACAATTTTATTGAAATTATACAAAATTTGTCTTGCATACCAGATTATAAGAATCTTATGTGAGTTTGAGGTTCAGATAGAAAATTCTGTCCCTTGGGATAACTATTTTTGTGCAAACTTGGCAGAGAATTTGACAAAAATGAATAAATGTAAATAGTGTAAATACCAAAATTTTAATATAGATACTTTCCACTCATTTTCATTATCAGCAGTAACAATTTTATTGAAATTTTACAAAATACCAGATTATACGAATCATATGTGGATTTAAGGTTCAGACAGAAAAATTGTTCCCGCCGAAACAATTTTCTATCCAAACTGCAAATCTATGTAAGAATCTTATAATCCTGATCACCTGTTTGTAAATATTGTTGTTAATTCCTGCTTGCGCTCCTTAGTTTCCAACAATATTTCTCATTAAGATTCAGTGTATATTGTTACTACAGTGTCATTAAAGTTGTTTCTTGAAAATATACTTGAGAAAAATCCATATTTATCTTATATTTAAGATATGCTTTTGAAATTTCTATACTCAAGTAGGGTTCAACAATGTTTTGTAAGTAATACTATTTAAAAGAAAGTTTCTAATAAGGTGCTGATTTAATTTCGAATTAAGTGGTCTTGAAAAGGAAAAATTATAATCGTTTACTTTTGAAAAAAAAATCTGTAAAGCACATGCAAGTATACAAAATAACAGTATTTCGTATGTTATATTGAAATGAATATTAATAACATACTGAAACAAATTTAACTGGAAAATCAAAATTTAAAAGGAAATGTTGGCTGTTGTGTGCATTTCAATAGTTCACATGTTATAGTGGGTCAAATTCTGATGTACACTTAAACCTTTTTCGTGTTAAGGTTTAATCTCGCCATGTGTAACGCATGGTGCAGTGAGTGGCTTATCAATAACATCGCATTGAAGACCTTTGTCCCTGAAGGACATCTGTATCGTGTTTGTATGTATTGTTATTCAATCGACAATCGTTCACATTATGTCAAAATAGTTTAATATGAAATTCGTCCTGTAGTATAAATAAGTAGCTTAATTATTTTAATACTATCTGGCATTGAAATATGAAACTAAGTTGTTGTTAACGTTCAACTCACAGACGACATATTTATTAATGATGAATTGTTGATATAAATACCATCTTGGTGATATGTTGTTTGGTTTGGATTGTTAGGAATGATTTACTTTTCTGTAAATTGTAATATTTTTAAGCTACCATCTTATATTAATAGTGACAGATCGTCAACGCGTTTGGCACGTGATTTATTTGATTGTCAGTTGAAATAGTTAGAGACTGATATTTTGTAAAAAGAGCATACAAATATACAAAAAAAGTAACTTTCAATTAGCAGACGTCATATTTATTAAGATGAAATGTTGATATGAATGTCATCATCAAGATATGACATTTGGTTTTATTTGTTATCTTTATTTCCATTAAATAGCAATGCTAATCTAGGTTATCAATAATAATAGTAAATATATGTGTGTTTAGTGTGTTTGCATAATTTTAATTCATATATTGATGTCAAGTATGATTTATAAGATAAAACATAAATCATTATGTCCAAATGTTTAAGTTGAAATGCATCCTGTATGTAACTTAGTAAATATACTTTACTAATTGAAAATAGAGTCTGGAATGAGAACTTAGTTGTTTAAATTCAATTCACATACGACATATTCATTGAAGATAAATTGCTGATATAAATCCCATCTTAATGATATGTTGTTTGGTTTTGTTTGTTAATACTGTTCTTTATTTCACCAAATATCTTAATTTATTGAAGTTTCTTTATACCATCAATTCAATTAGCAGTAATACTTGTTACCTTTGGAACGTACAGTGATAGATCATCAACGCATTTGACATGTGATATATGTGATTTGTTGTTGACATAATTGTAAAAAATAATGTCTGCAACATTGTGCATTTGTGTGTTGTTTGTGATTGTATAATTTAATTCATGTAATGATGTATTTATAAGACAGTAACATAAATCATTATGTCCAAATGTTTAAGTTGAAATGCATCCTGTATGTAACTTAGTAAATATATTTTACTAAATGCAAATAGAGTCTGGCATTGAAATGAGGAACATAGCTGTTAACATTCAATTCACATACAACATATTTATTAAAGATAAATTGCTGATATAAATCCCATCTTAATGATATGTTGTTTGGTTTTGTTTGTTAATACTGTTCTTTATTTCACCAAATATTTCAATTAATTGAAGTTTCTTTATACCATCAATTCAATTAGAAGTAATATTTGTTAACTTTGGAATGTACAGAGGTAGATCGTCAACGCATTTGACATGTGATATATGTGATTTATTGCTGAAATAATTTTAAAACAAAATGTCTGTGACATTGTGCATATGTGTGTTTGTATAATTTAATTCATGTATTGATGTATTTATAAGACAGTAACATAAATCATTATGTCCAAATGTTCAAGTTGAAATGCATCCTGTATGTAACTTAGTAAATATACTTTATTAATTGAAAATAGAGTCTGGAATGAGAACTTAGTTGTTTAAATTCAATTCACATACAACATATTTATTAAAGATAAATTGCTGATAAAAAACCAATCTTAATGATATGTTGTTTGGTTTTGTTTGTTAATACTGTTCTTTATTTCACCAAATATTTTAATTAATTGAAGTTCCTTTATAACATCAATTCAATTAGCAGTAATACTTGTTAACTTTGGAACGTACAGTGATAGATCGTCAACGCATTTGACATGTGATATATGTGATTTGTTGTTCACATAAATGTAAAATAAAATGTCTGTGACATTGTGCATAAAAAATTATGTTTGTTATGTGTGTTTGTATAATTTAATTCATATATTGATGTATATTAAGAAAGTATCATAAATCATTATGTCCAAATGTTTAAGTTGAAATGCATCCTGTATGTAACTTAGTAAATATACTTTACTAATTGAAAATAGAGTCTGGAATGAGAACTTAGTTGTTTAAATTCAATTCACATACGACATATTCATTGAAGATAAATTGCTGATATAAATCCCATCTTAATGATATGTTGTTTGGTTTTGTTTGTTCATACTGTTCTTTATTTCACCAAATATTTCAATTAATTGAAGTTTCTTTATACCATCAATTCAATTAGAAGTAATACTTGTTAACTTTGGAATGTACAGAGGTAGATCGTCAACGCATTTGACATGTGATATATGTGATTTATTGCTGAAATAATTTTAAAACAAAATGTCTGTGACATTGTGCATATGTGTGTTTGTATAATTTAATTCATGTAATGATGTATTTATAAGACAGTAACATTAATCATTATGTCCAAATGTTCAAGTTGAAATGCATCCTGTATGTAACTTAGTAAATATATTTTACTAATTGAAAATTGAGCCTGGCATTGAAATGAGGAACATAGCTGTTAACATTCAATTCACATACGACATATTTATTAAAGATAAATTGCTGATATAAATCCCATCTTAATGATATGTTGTTTGGTTTTGTTTGTTAATACTGTTCTTTATTTCATCAAATACTTTATTAAGTTCAAGTTACTTTAAACCTTCAATTCAATTAGTAGTAATACTTGTTAACTTTGGAATAAACAGAGATAGATTGTCAACGCATTTGACGTGTGATGCATGGGATTTGTTGTTCACAAAACTGTAAAACAAAATGTCTGTGACATTGGTCATTTGTGTGTTATGTGTGTTTGTATAATTTAATTCATATATTAATGTATTTATAAGACAGTAACATTAATCATTATGTCCAAATGTTTAAGTTGAAATGCATCCTGTATGTAACTTAGTAAATATACTTTACTAATTGAAAATTGTGTCTGGCACTGAAATGAGGAACATAGCTGTTAACATTCAATTCACATATGACATATTTATTAAAGATGAATTGATGATATAAATCCAATCTTAATGATATGTTGTTTGGTTTTGTTTGTTAATACTGTTCTTTATTTCATCAAATACTTTATTAAGTTCAAGTTACTTTATACCATCAATTCAAATAGCAGTAATACTTGTTAACTTTGGAACGTACAGCGATAGATCGTCAACGCATTTGACATGTGATATATGTGATTTGTTACTGAAATAAGTTTAAAAGAAAATGTCTGTAACATTGTGCATATGTGTGTTTGTAAAATTTAATTCATATATTGATATATTTATAAGAAAGTATCATAAATCATTATGTCCAAATGTTCAAGTTGAAATGCATCCTGTATGTAACTTAGTAAATATACTTTATTAATTGAAAATAGAGTCTGGCATTGAAATAAGGAACTGAATTGTTAACATTAATTAATGATGACATATTTATTAATGATGAATTATTCATATAAACCCCATCTTAATGATATGTTGCTTTGTTTTTGTTTGTTAATATTGACTAAATCCTTTAATTAATTGAAATTGCTCGAAGCCACCTATTTAAAGTATTATTTATTAATGTATAAATATACAGAGGTAGATCGTCAACGCATTTGACATGTGATAGATGCGATTTAATATTGAAATAAGTGTAGTACTATAATGATGATGTCTAATTTTAATTATAATATCTAGATTTAAAGGGAATTTATCCGGATTTCATTATATTTACTTTTAAAATTGGCTAAAATATATTTTTCCAATATATCATGCTTATATATACTCACTGACCCCGTTTTGACACAAAATATATATCTTTGACTACGCGCCTAGGTTAGACAAAAATAGATTACCTGCTTGAAAGTGCAACATATTTTGTGACATATTAAATGAGTCATATGATTTCATTTTGATTTCAAATTGATCCGTTATAACAGGGGTCGATCCAGAATTTCAGTTTAGAGGGTGACCCAATACAAAATCTGAATGGGCAAACACTTTTTCAGTAGAAATATAATGCACTAAATGCACAACATATTAGAGTTTTGAGGGAAGAGTGGGCTTACACCGTGTTTTTTAAAGAGTAGATCCGCCATTGATACAGGTTTACACGTCCGAATGACGTCAAGCAGTAGTTAACTGCTTATCTATTTTGAGAATGGGGATTTCGTTTAAAGTTTACCACTTCAATTTAACTATTGATTTTGTCAGGTTTTGGTGGATTTGCCATACCAAACCATTCGGATTTGATTTATTAATGATAATGAGCTGCTTTAATCCATTTTAATAGTTATTTTATTTTCAAGACATTTCTAGTGTGTTTTCCTGATATACTCCCTTTAAATTTTTGGATGGTGAAATGTCAAATAAGTGACTGTTCCTTCATTAGCACAAATATGAGAAACATTTAGCTGAGCATATTTTTTCCATATTAATCATCAACTTGTCTTATTGAAACTTTAACTTTTAGCTGTCAGATTAAATGGCTAGATAGAGCATTTTGGCAGATGTCTAAGAGGAAAATTATATTCAAAATTATCATTTTGGTGTTGCCAATTTATACTAATCAAAATATATGCTCCTTTTTTCCCTGATCAAATTTCTTTTGTCTGTAACAATAGAACATAGGTCAAGATCCTCCTGGTAAATTATGACATAATGAAATATACAAGAATATATTTATATAAAACTACTCAATTTTTGTGCATTTTTCAGGATATGTCTCTTTTTACATTAAACCATCCAAATTATTACTATATAATTATTATGTAATAGAAAATCTTCCTTAACCTTACAATAAAGCAAAACATGTTGGTGAACTTAACCCAGTATGTTTATATATCACTTCTTTAAATTCTATTTTTCTTGATACAAGCTAGTATTCCTTATACAAGCTATTATTCTTGATATATTATCCCCCCCCCCCTCCCTCCCCCCCCCCCCCCCCCCCCCGATTCTTTTTCCTGGTATCTGCTATTATATTTTATAAATACTATTATTCCTGGTTATCTTTCTTGGTACAAGCTATCATTCCTGATACATTATTCCTGGAACAAGCTAGTTTTCCTGGTACACTATACCTGGTTATTTTTTTCTGGTACAAGCTATTATTCCTTATACATTATTCTTAGTTCTTTTTCCTGATACAATGTAGTATTCCTGCTACAAGCTATTATTCTTGGTATAAGCTATTATTCCTGGTACAAGCTATTATTCCTGGTTATCTTTCTTGGTACAAGCCTGATACATTATTCCTCGAACAAGCTAGTGTTCCTGGTACACTATACCTGGTTAATTTTTTCTGGTACAAGCTATTATTCCTTATCCATTATTCTTAGTTCTTTTTCCTGATACAAAGTAGTATTCCTGCTACAAGCTATTATCCTTGGTATAAGCTATTATACCTGGTACAAGCTATTATTCCTGGTTATCTATCCCAGTACAAACTTTTATTCCCAATACATTATTCCTAGTACAAGCTATTGTTCCTGGTACACTACAACTGGTTAATTTTTCCTGGTACAAGCTATAATTCCTGGTACAATCCATTAATATTGGTACAAGCTATTATTCCTGGTTATCTTTCCTGGTACAAGCTAGTATTGCTGGTACATTATACTTCTTTTCCTGATACATAAAATCTAGTTATATTTCCTGGTACAATTTATTATTCCTGGTACAAGCCAACAACCCTGGTACAAGCTATTATTCCTGGGAGTCGTACAATATATTACTTCTGGTACATTATTCCTGGTTCCGAGTCCTGGTAGAAGCTATTACTCTTGGTACAATCTATTGTTCCTGTTACAAGCTATTATACTTGGTACAAGCTATTATTTCTTGTACAAACTGTTATACCTGATAAAAGCTACCATACCTGGTACAATCAATTATTCATTCCTAGAACAAGCAAGTATTCCTGAGAACTGAGAAAGCTTTTATTCCTGACACAAGCGTGTATTCCTGGTACAAGCTATTATTCCTGTTTCAAGCTATTATACAAGCTGTTAGTCCTAGTACAAGCTATTATTCCTGGTACAGACTATTATTCCTGGTACACACTCTTTGTCTATAAATATTTGAACTATATTTTAGTTACTGGTTAGGAAGATTTTCTTAATTTAATTAATGTAATCTTTGTTATCATTTATATGTATTAAAAACAACATTGTATTCAAATGATTGACTTTGGCTTGTAAAACTCAGTTTGTGTGTTGAGTAACATTAGTTACTATTATGAGTAAAATATTTCAAATGAATTTTCAACTGAAATACAGGTTTTTGTTTAATAATAAGGTAACTGAGAAGTCACTGTTAATCAGTACATCATGCCATAGTCCGTATTTATCACATGGCAACTGTATAATAGCAATGTGGTTAATTAACTCATTTATTATCTTTTAGTTTCAAAGAATTTCATGTAAAAAAACGTAAAATCAATTTTAAAAACAAACATTGCCTTATTATGATTTTGACCATAATTTCATGTTTTAGGAAAAGGGAGAAAAAAATAACCTTTGATTACTAGAATACTAAAAACACACAGGTTATTATATAAAATATATTCAGAATTGATCACATTTTCATAAGGACAGATCACATACATACTTAATTACAATATTGTTCAATTATACGTACAGTAATCTAGTTTGACAATTGTTGTACCATCTATACATAATTATGTTTGATAATTGTAATACTGCTATATAACAGAGACCATAAGAAAAGATGATAGGGTTACAAGTCTGAATTACTTGTGCCTGTGGAATGAGGGGACAACAAATACATTGTAGGAGGGTGGGGAACTTATTCAAAATGTTGGGAGACTTTTAAAGATGAAACAAAGAAAAGAGAAACTTCAGTTAGTTAAATGACCATGATAATACAACAGAGTCTTAATGGATTGATAATATTTTAAGTAACAAGTTGGTAGAAGTAAAAAGTTCCGATGTGTACCTTCCCCAGTGTCAGATTGCGACACCCACTTATTTCATCAACACTTTAGTTATAACAAGACGATTGATAAACCAGACTGGTACCCATTAATCTCTGTTACCTAGCTGCATTCAACATAAACATACTTATACACTATGAAATAAACATCAAAGTTTAATAAATACGGACTAATAAACTCATATAACATAGTATTTGTGTTTTGTTTTTGTTTATATAACCAGATGATTTTGTTCCCATTATGTAATTTTGTTGTAACAGTTGGAGTCAGTTGCTGTTGTCGTCGTCAATAAATTAGAGTCTCTTAAATGAATCACAACATTCAGCATGTTCAGATTTTCATTTTAGTTCAATGTCCGTCGTATATTCTATACCAAGTTTCAATTACCTACATGGAATCTGAATGAAAATGGTAGAAACTTTCAATAATCATCTAAGAGGGTCCTCCGTGGTCAAGCGGTCTAAAGTGCCGATCAAGATTACTTACTTCTCATTATTAAGCCTTAAGGTCGTAAGTTTGAGTCCCGCTCGCCCCAAAACCTTTATGTAAGAAAATTTTCAAGTTACTTGCAGAAACACGGTTCTACTCAGATTCATCCAGAGGTTTCCATAACCAATAAAACTGGATATGCCATATATATCCTAAAATGTGTTGAAAATGGTGTTAAACCCCATTTAAAATAAAAATAATACTAATCTTAATTAGAAATCACATTTGTGTTCGATAGAGTCAAAATTAGAGATTCTTGTTTCATCATTGTCTATGATACAAGACAACTGCAAGCATTAATCATTATCTATGCCTCCATAAGGCATCCTAGGGAGAACTCATGAGTAACATTTTGAATAAATTATAATAATAATATTCAAGTCTACACTTAAGAAAGGTCAGCCTTCAACACAAGATTCATTACAAGTACAATAATAATGCCACACCAGCTCTCATAAAACATAACTTTTATTACACCCAAACTAGTTCAATGAAAACCGTCTATTCTACAGAAGAAATTTTATTGAAATTCAGATGGCACTGAGAAGAATTAATGTAATTGGGATTTTAAGCCATTTTCAACACATGATAGGTTACATATGGCAACCTGTATTAATGGTGGAGGCAGACCTCAGACATATATGCACGATTCCAAGTAAACCCACTACCATCCCGCAAGTACCTGATGAACCCATAACCTCAGAGGTGAGAGGTCTTGATAAAAGCATCTTAGTTAATCAACGAAGAATGAAGTGTACAAATACAAATACATGTAGTTTATGATAATACCAATCTTATTCAACGAGTGTTGACTGTATATATAAAAACAGAACTGGATGGACAAAAACAAAATATTACGTAAACCCTTCCGTCGGTTTTGGAACAAAGTAGTAATTTTAAACAATATCAGAACTGTTTTTGCTTCAAACAGTGACCCCTGTGGCCGCCCTATACTTTTCACCATGGACCCGGCTTTAACTACCTTTAAGGGGATCTCCATGCAATCCTACATGTAAAATATTTAAGGTCTAGGCCTTAAATTTTCAAAGAAAATGATTTTGAAATTTTCACTTAAAATGTGCCTATAGGCCTTGTGGCAGGGGCATTTGTGGTTGAATCATGCTTGTTCAATAGCTCATCCGAGATCTGGTTGTTATATAACTCCAGTGTTAGTTTGGTTACGATTGCATCTTCGACATTTTCCCTATATAACTCTATGTAAAACAGTGCGGCAGCCCCAAATTTGAACCCAGGGAGCTGACTTTAACAAATCTTTTTGGGGACCTCCATGCTATGCTACATGTAAAATACCTAAAGTCTATAGGCCTTGAACTTTTAGAGAAAATGTTTTTTAATGTTTCGCTTAAAATATGCCTATAAGCCCTGTGACGGAGGCATTTGTGGTGGATCACACTGGTTCAAGAACTCGTCCCAGATCTTGTGGTTATATAACTCCTGTGCAAGTGTGGTTAAGATTCAATGAAAAATGAAGCTGCTATCACGTCTACAACATTTTCCATATATAACTCTATGTAAAACAGTGACCCCTGTGGCGGCCCCAAATTTGACCCCAGGGACCCGACAGAAAAAGTCTTTTTTTTTAAGTTTCGCTTAAAATGTGCCTTTAAACCCTGTGACGGGCATTTGTGGTCAAATAACACTGGTTCAAATACTTGTCCCAGATCTTGTGGTTATATAACTACTGTGCAAGTGTGGTTAAGATTCAATGAAAAATGAAGCTGCTATCACATCTACAACATTTTCCATATATAACTCTATGTAAAACAGTGACCCCTGTGGCAGCCCCAAATATGACCCCAGGGACCTGACAGAGAAAATCTTTTTTTAAAGTTTCCTTTAAAATGTGCCTATAAGTCCTGTGACAGGGGCATTGGTGGTCGAATCACACTAGTTCAAGAACCCGTTCAAGATCTTGTGGTTAGATAACTCCTGTGCAAGTGTGGTTAAGATGCAATGAAAAATGAAGGTGCTATCATGTCTACAAGAAAAAGATTAACAGAAGAACGACTGTTGGTTGACGGACAATTTATCATGACATAAGCCCTTAAAAACTATCATGCAAATTAAAAAAAAAAATTAAAAGTAAGCAGCTAAATAAACTCGTATAATGTCAAAGAATTATTTCTCTTATTAAAGGGAGTATATCAGGATTTTTCAAAATTCTAAAATTGGCTATAATCAATTTTTCAATATATATTGCCTATATATATACTCACTGTCCCTGTATTGCCAAAGAGATAACTTATCTATTAAAATATGCCAAAATAATATAATGAAAAGGGATTTCCTAACTTGGGCTGGGCATATATGTTAGACTAGAATATTTGCTTAAAAATGCAACATATTGTGTAACATATTAAATAAGTCACAGTATGTCATTTTGAATTTGATCCATCATACACGTTGTAAAATTTGTTCCATCTTAGAAAGAGTTCGACTGACGATTTGAAGATCATAAAGCAGTCTTTAAGTGCTGTCTATTTTAAGAATGGGTATTTCATTTCAATATTACCACTCTGATTGAAACATGAATTTTGTCACGTTTTGGTGGATTTGATATACCAAACAATTCAGATTTTATTATGATATCCATTTTAACATTAATTTTATTTTTTAAGACAATAATAACAATAAAGTTTTTTTCCTAATATACTCCCTTTGACAACCCATTGCCAAGTTCATAAAGAGTGATTAGAGTAATTCCCTAAATGGTACACAGGAACTAGCAAGTATTGATACATAATCTAGTAATATAGCATACAATTATAGACTCTTCGAATATGGTGTAGCATCAACCAGAGAATATCAATATAAAATTTCTCTGATTGACACCACATCTTATTCAATACCTTAACCCTTTACTCCATAGATACCATTTTCCAGCACCAATCACAGAAGGCCTATGAAAACAGTGCAGGAAGAGTTCAGATTGCTCGTCACGAGCAATCTGAACACTTCCTGCACTGTTTTCCACTCTGTCAGTTAATATAAACATAATTCACACATATGTGGTGAATTAATGCATTCAATATTAGAGGTGTCCAAAGGCGTTTATATGAAGTAAAGGGTTAACAGTCAAAATTGTGTTGTTATCATATAATAATTAAATATATTAAACAAAAACAAAACAGAACACATTTTTAACAGAAATTTTTTATACATGGACATCTATATTAACATGTAGACAAATTGTAAGAGGATCGTGCACATGATCACAAGGTGATTTTGCGTATTTTTGGCATACCAAGTAAGGTGTTAAAATGGACACATTACTATTCTAGTGTAATTTCACTACCAAATCATAGTTTGATGTTACAATGGCAATGCAAGTGACCATCCTAACCATCCTATACCTTTGGTGTTCTCTTTATTCCCTTAATTAACTTTCGTTTGAGGAAAGTTAATTAGAAAGTAAGTTATATCAATGATTGCTCTGAATTATAATATTAGCAACATTAAATAAAAGCATTAATTTCTGCTCAAAAGTATTCACGACTTGAATAACCATTATTCTGGGGGCACACTCATCATCCTGAACACTAATCAAATATTCTTGAACGAATAAATACTTCACCACTACCATACTTAACCCTTTACCTGATGAATATTCATACGAGACTCTGCCTACTAGGAATATTTAATTAGATAAAATTTTACATTACCACATAAGAGCTGGAAGATTACTGCCTCAGCCAACAGTATAAGGTCATTTCTACAATATTTTATTAGCAAACAGAGTAGACCCAGATCAGGCAGCTCCTGTATCTGATATGGGTCAACTCTGTAAAGGTTGTAAGAAGTCGTATATATGGAGTAAAGGGTTAACAATAACTTTCAAGGGCATTCCATTTCTGTTTCATATTACATTCAGTTAAATCATAACTAATGGGAGGCAACCTGTTTTTTAAAAAAATAACCCATTTTCCATTGTAAGTTGTAAACTGTTAGAAGGTGCTGTCTGTCTCTTAACAACTTCCTGTTAGTGATTTTTTAATGCAGATTTGAAAGCACCTTTTCTAAACTTGGCATGAAATGGTTTATAAATAATTCAACTTAGTTCCCAGGGCATCTTGCTAATCCTGTGATGCATATCAGAACTTGTGATATTTATCCTGGGATACACCCATTTCCTTTATAATCTCAATCACATCTTTCTCAAACGACCTTGTACCACAGATCAGCACTAAAATATCACCTTCAAGTTCACTAATGGTTGACTTCAATACATCCTCTCCAATTCGTTCATGTCTGATTTTTTCTCCATATTTATAATTGACATCAGTTTTGTCACTTTTCTCCTGAAAAACAACAACACAAAAACAATCATTATAGATACCATTTTCACATCAGGACAATTAATACCCATCATAACTGAAAATTTCTATTGTTGTTTTATAAAAAAAAAAAAGAAATGATAAAAGTTTAATTGAGTTTATAATCAAATGCATTATCAACTAAGCTTTGGTTAATTTAACTAAAACTTCACACATTGTCTATTCTTAAAAAAATACAAGAATCCTGCAAAACAACTGCTTCAATAAATCACCATTCTGTATGCAAATTTTGAGACCCAGACCCAGTTGCTGTTTTATCATGATCATGTGCAAGAATACAGCCAGGCCCTGGTCTGGAGTTAACTTATTTATTTTCAACTCAAATTTATACCCCAACACAATTTCCAGCATTCATATAAAAACACAATTTATAATGCAAACTTTTGACTTGACCTATAATTGAATACTGCAGCTTTATAGTAGAAGGTTACAGGTATTTTACTTTAAGTTTGTTATAACGAGTTCAATCCTTCTTGCGCTGAGCAGTCAGGTCCGATTAACTCAGTCAGTCTCACGTCTGACTATCAATCCAGGGGTTGTGTGTTCAAATCCCCACTCGGCTACATTCTCCATGATGATTGATATACAACATTGCGTCTCACTATCATTGGTCTCTCATCGCTGATTCAAGTGGGAAAGTTATCCAGTACTTGCGTAGATGGGGTGTGCTTGAGTACTGGTTAACCTTTCAGGATCCCAGGAAACAGTGATTAGGTTAACTGATCGTCTGTTAGCCCTCGATGGAATAAGATGACACTAAATATTCATTGATTGATTCATTCATTGAGTTGAGCATGTCTTGAATTGAGCATTGAACATAGAAAATTAGAAAACTGTTAACTTTTAATTACGGCACCTGGCTTAAAAAGTATGTACAAGAGAAGTTCCAATATCTCGACCATTCATCCATCTCAGACTTGAGCAGTATGTCCTGGTATGTGCGACACCCGTATAGCAGTTGTATAAACGTTTCATCCTCCTCGTTACTGAGTATGGTCTGTATGACCTGAGACATGGGGGCAATCCCAGTACCCACTGCCAGCATGAATACTCTCCTACACTGAGATAAAAAAACAACAACATTTAACTACCTCTGGCAGCTGAAGAGTATCACATATCATAATGACAGAAACAAAGATCAGATACGAAACTTTAAGAAAAGTTTGAACATGTAACAAATATATATTGAAAATGGATTTCCTAACTTGGGCTCCTAGGTTAAAAAAGACTTTCTGCTAAAAATTGCAAATTATTTTATGACGTATCAAATGAATCACATGATTTTATTTTGATTTTAATCTGTCATACTTGTTTACATATTACACAATTTGTTTCAGAAAGAGTCAGAATGAAGAAGTGCAGGCCATCAAGCAGTATTCAAGTGCTGTCTGTTTTAAGAACAGAGATTTCATTGCTACATTTTTTGGTGGATTTGATAAAACAAACCATTCAGATTAATTTATTTATGATAATGAGATGCTTTTTATCCATTTTAAAAAAGAGTTAAACTTTTTGAGAAATGTATATCATTTTTTTTACATGATATACTACCTTGATAGGAGACTGTAAAATTAGAAATGAAAACTTTTATGGTTGCTGTTTTTTCAACACCTTTGCATTAAATCAATTATATGAAAGAAAAAAATATCTTAATTGTATTAACAGATGATTCTCCTTGAATAGAATACATACATTTAAATTATGCTTATTTATAGCCAATCTCATTAAAATCATATCCTCAAGAAAGCTTCGCTATAGAATCAGACAGCAACAACACATAGTTAAGTCATGTTCAGATGACCTTTCCCCTAGCCAATCAGAGGCTTGCAAAAGTAGAAGAAAAATTTATATTTAGCTGGCATTTATGTTCAGTTATCAGGCGTTTGTAATTGTTACAACAAAAATTCCATAATGGATGTGCCCATGTATTATTAATACTTGTAAATGATTTACACAAGTTTACATAAGTTTAAGAAATCAGGGACGATATAAAAGGGAACTTTTTTTAATTTATAGGTGTTATCCCACCATTGATTTTTGTTCTTTATTCAATAGTAAATAATAAAAGTTTGAAGGCTTGTCATTCATAGAGAACCCCAAATGAAATAAGTGAAACCTACATTTTACTGTTTGTCAACCTCTGCACTATCAAAATATGATGAGAAAAGTAGGGGTCATGTGTCATACAAGAGATTTTTTTTCTGCTCAGTGTGTACACTGGTGACAAAGTGAAAGTAGACTTCCGAAATCATGTATTCATACCCCAATTTCCAAGCATCAATTTTTTTTTCTAAATTCACAATTCAAACATGACATTGCTATCAAAATGTTCAAAATACATCAATAATGCCATTTAAATAAAAAAAATGAGCATTAAAATAAGGAAAATGCATTTTTAAAGAAGAAGAAATGAGGATTATTTATAACCGCCACAGAAGCACTTCCTTTTTGCAATGGTGGTACTATGCCTATACACCAACATAGGAACAAAGCCACATTGAAGGTTATGCCAAATGGTTGTTGAATGGAGTTCTCTGATTGGTTGAATTAAAAATCATGATATTGGAAATCCAACATCCGATCTTACATTAAGGAAGATCCTGTACTTTAATCAGATTGATTTAAAGCATGCTCTCTGAAGCAGTGCATTTCATGTCCGGAAATTTTATGCACTTTGCCCGATTTTCTCATTATTGCTTACATTTTTACATCTTTTTCATAAGCTGATCAAAATTTTTATAATAAGTAATCATATAAATAGATATGAAGATTTCAAATGCACCACGATATACAAAATTTATAGACAGTGTATTAAAGAACAGAATACAAAACATTTAACTATTCGTCAAGACAATTTCTTTTTGGAACGAGGTTTAACACCATTTTTAATTTCAGGTTATATATTTATATACATTTTTATTGGTGAAGGAAGACCTCAGAATGAATCCGAGTAGAACCACTGTCGTGTGTCAGATATGAATACATCTCATGTGTCAGATATGAAAACATCTCATGTGTCAGATATGAATACATATTTTTGAAGAATTTAAACAAATTTACTAACAACAAGACTCCTACAAAATACCTATATGTCCATGTTGCCAGGAAACACGAGATACAGATCACAGGGCATGGTCGTCAAACAGAGTGTCAAGTTAGCACATTTAGTAACTTGCGGAATTCTAGCCAATGTAACTCCTTCTCAGTATTAAAGTAATTGAGATCAAAGGACTCTAGGTCCTGAGAGACGCCATTTGTTTGTTTGTTTGAATATACAGTCATTGCTATGCCATCTAGGGCTAAAGACGATCAATTAGACAAACTTCTCTTTCCTGCGATCTGGGAAGGTTAACCAATAATGGAGTACACCCATCTCAGGAAGTAACGGATAACATTCCCACTTGAATCAGCGTTGAGAGATGTGACAATGAGACGTCATATATCGATCATCACGGAAACTGTGGTCGGATGGGGATTCAAATTCGTGAACCAAGGATTGATAGAAATACTTTCGCCACAGGGAGAAATACTGGTATTGACCATTATGAATCAATTCTCGTTAGAAAATAGTAGTTAATTCAAATAAAAAAATAGTACATTTCAGTGTTTCTCTTAGAAACACATGTAACAAGAAATGAGATTGGGTGAATACGGGATGGGTTGGAAAAAAGTTTAAGTTTTGTGTTCATAAATGCATCGTCGAATACCTCTGGGTGTCAACTGTAATATTCTCCATCCATCACGATGTATAAAACTGACACCTGGGGGTATCCGATGATACATACACAGTGCATTTCAAGTACTTTTAGGTTCTGATTTTTGAAGGCGCCCACTTTTAGACCGGGCTTTTCAAGGTAAGCGACCTCTGGTTCGATTTGTTTACAAAATAAACCATTTCAAGTGGTGATTTGTAAAATCCTCTCAATAATACACTATGATTAAAGTTAGTTCGACAAAAGAGCATGTATGTGTAACTCGCCAATATCATTCCTTTAAATGGACTGATCCAGTGTTTTCTCCAGCTCCAGTTTTTTGGGGGTCATTGATGACCCACTGACTAAAAATCTGGGGGTCATCAGTTGACTAGTTTTAAACTTAATCAACTTGAATAAATGGAGGTAAAAAATACATATTTTACTAAAACAGTTTTATTTCCTATTTCACACAAATTTCTCAATCAAAGCTGCAACTTAAGTTACAACTTCAAAACAATTTAACTTCAAACGAATGTTTCACTTCTGGCAGCAATTTACAAAAACTATAGAAAGTACGTGTAGTTGTTTTTATGATTATGGCCACACGCCATTAACTTTTCAAATGTCATGGCCCCAGCTCGATCACCATGACATTAACTTTTTTTAATGAAAAATATTAAAATTATTTCAATATTTTGTATTTCAGCTGAGCTACATGTTAGGAGTTTCTAAGCATTATATTCTTTCGAAAACAAAACTTTGTTGTTGTATTCTTTATCTCAAAAGCATTTCTCTTCTTGCTCATAGCTAGACTTATTTTTCTAAAAGTTTATTTTCTTTTTTCCATAGCCTTTAAAACGTCCGATAAAGAAACATTAAATGGCACCGTCGTAAAACTTTGAACGGCCAAGTTTAAACTGGTATCAAAATGTTGCGCATGCACGTCTCGATATCTTATAGAAAACAAATTAAAACGTTTTTCAGATAGAGTATCGTCCGTACATTGTAAACAACTTTTTTGAAAAGTTTCACGATTTCCACATTTCATCTGTATATACAAACAACCAAAAACTGGGTATATATCAGTGCAATTGATGCAGCAAAAGTTTGTTTTCACAGATTTTGTCTTCAAACTACAATATTGCCTCGCGGAAAATTATGTATGTGATCATAATCCTCATTGTGTTTGCATTAATATAGCGTTAATAACCAATTTAAGCGTTTATGTAACTTAGAAGTACCCTGTGACCTGGGTTTCCCTGAATCAGACCACGTGATCTGTCAAAACAGCTAGCATTGTAAAAATAAATAACTCTGAAACCAGCCTGCCGAAGCAAATATGCTTAATTTGAATTTCTGTATTTTTAATGGTTGCCTCATAGTGGACGCACTGAACAAACTTGATTGCTTCAAAGGAGATTTAATTGCGTCAAAAATGCAAGAAACGCGCTTTGGAGAAAACACTGCCGATCTGAATCTGAATCTACATGACATATGGCCTATTACAGCATATTACAGAACTTTTCTGTAACAATGTTTAACATTTTTCAATCTAACATCAATTCAAAATTAACCATGATTGACGACAACATGAAGAAAGCCGGTAATATTACATTTGTTTCAGGGACTACTTTCATTGTTGATATGCTAATTAGTATGGACACTCTGTTTTCACATCATACCTTATTTTTCGTACATTGAAAAGTTACTTTCATCCAACAGATACATAAAAAAATCAAGAACTTCTTTCTCTTGAGCAGTTACAGGGTGCTTATGAAATGAGATAATGTTATCAACTACAATACTAAGGAGTCGTCAGAAAATCTGGCGCCTCAAAAATTCAGTCATCGGTAAATTTATCAAGATCCTATGGTTTAGTTTGTACTAATTATTTTTAGCACGATTGCAAAAAGCTCAAAGCTTATATGTTAATAATTAACATAAGGCGACTTATATTATCATTGATATGATGGCATAATGTGTTGCTTAAAGCTTAAAGCTTATAAGTTAATTATTAACATTAGGCGACTAATATTATCATTGATGTGATGGCATAGTGTGTTGCTTAAAGCTTATATGTTAATTATTAACATTAGGCGACTTATATTATCATTGATGTGATGGCAAAGTGTGTTGCTTAAAGCTTAAAGCTTATAAGTTAATTATTAACATTAGGCGACTTATATTATCATTAATGTGATGCCATAGTGTGTTGCTTAAAGCTTAAAGCTTATATGTTAATTATTAACATTAGGTGACTTATATTATCATTGATGTGATGGCATAGTGTGTTGCTTAAAGCTTAAAGCTTATAAGTTAATTATTATCATTAGGTGACTTATATTATCATTGATGTGATGGCATAGTGTGTTGCTTAAAGCTTATATGTTAATTATTAACATTAGGTGACTTATATCATCATTGATGTGATGGTATAGTGTGTTGCTGAAAGCTTAAAGCTTATATGTTAATTATTAACATTAGGTAACTTATATTATCATTGATGTGATGGCATATTGTGTTGCTTAAAGCTTATATGTTAATTACTAACATTAGGGGACTTATATTATTATGATGAGATGGCGTATTGTGTTGCTTAAAGCTTATATGTTAATTACTAACATTAGGCGACTTATATTATCATTGATGTGATGGCATATTGTGTTGCTTAAAGCTTATATGTTAATTACTAACATTAGGTGGCTTATATTATCATTGATGTGATGGCATAGTGTGTTGCTTAAAGCTTAAAGCTTATATGTTAATTACTAACATTAGGCGACTTATATTATTATGATGTGATGGCATAGTGTGTTGCTTAAAGCTTAAAGCTTATAAGAAGCGCTCTCCAGCCTGGTTCTTGTGTAGAACCTGTACGTCTCACACACCAATTAATTTTGTACTGTTCTACATATAGAGACATGCACTATTGGAACACTGGATACATTACCAATGGTTCTAACAGTGCCTTATTCCCATAGATAGTCCTCTGTTGGTCCAAATATGCAGAAAAAACATGGGGTTGACCAGGTTGCTTTTTCACAATTTCGATGGTTTGATGGCACACTTTCATTTTTGACAATTCTGCCCATTTGTTGCAGTGTATCACTATGCATCTATCAACTGTCATCAAACAGTTCCCAATGTCACCCAAACTTTGCAGAAATTATGAAAATGTTCCAATGTTCCCATATGTACAAAGAAATACGACATTTTATGCCTTTTTAACTAAAAAATTGCCCAACCGCTTAATACATTTAATTTCTTTGACGTAATAAAATCTTGCTATGTCATGTAAGGGAGATAATTCTTCAGTGAGACCTGTACTGAGTGTTGTTTTTTTGAAAGGCATAAGATCGAGATGGGGATCAAACTCTCAACCTCTGGCAAGAGCAGCCAGCAGTCTATCCACTACACTACCACCCTGCTAATCCTATAGTTTCCTCTACCATCAATAGTCTATTTACTCACTTTGTGCATATATGTGCAATCAAGAATGTTTTGGTTAAAGATATGTAGTAGCAATTGATGTAAAAAGAAATTTCCATATCAACAAAATTAAAAACAGCAGATGAATATACTGTACCTTATTTTGTTTGTAGTCAAGGTGACCATAGGGACCTCTTACTTGAACATGTGTACCAACATGCCAGGACCTGATCACCTGCGACATTTTGCCATCGTCATAAATCTGAAAGCAACAATCTTATCTCAATGTCATTATCTAAATAATGTTTTTATATTGACCTGGTGTAATATCCTGGTGTCTAAGTAAAGTTCACTGTTGGAAATTTGAACACCAATTTGTAAACTGGTTATTTTTCATGGTTTCTTTGTTAAAAGGAATATCATTTCACATGTGGTTGAAGCTGGTTTAACCAAAATGTCAAAAATGTTATTTTCTTTGACTTGCCAGACTGTGACTGACTGGGTAAGTATTTGAAAAAAAACTATTTATAGAAGTCTGCCCTGCCATTATACAAGTATGTTGCTCTGGCCATCAAAACGCTGATCGAAAATGAAACACTTAAAATATGTATGGAAGTTTTCATTAACACAGAATCAACAGCTGAATAACATTGATCGAAAATTTATTCATGGACTACACCAATCATAAATGAATGATTAAAAAGTACAAATGCTCCATATTTGTTTACCAGATAGCCAGACAGCCTTTGGCCAAGTTTTTTTCTGCCTCAAATGTAAATCTTGAATAACCTCTTCCGTGAAATGCCTCAAATCATTACATTTTATCTTACTTTTTTCACAAGTTCAAAATAAAATCTCAAGTAAGTCCCTAACAGAAAAAAGGAGGCCTAACTAGTCACCAAACCCAGAACCTCTGACAACAGATAAGATTCCCACCTGGTCTGATTACATGAGCAGACACCACTTTGTATCTCCCGCATCATCCCAAATCTCAGAGTAGAGACCAAGCAGACAGTCAGATTTTTTACACTATCTTTATAACACTAACAAACATGGCCCAGTCCATTATTTGGCACCAAATATAACTGTATAGCCAAATATAAGTTTGAACTAGGAATCCTTGGAATAACCAAAAATATACCATTCTGTTTCATCGACACTATATGGTCAAACATCTACGGTCAAACATTTACAGTAATTAAAGAATTTACAAAGCTTACAGGTCATCATATCATGTGTTTTATCACTGAACATTTTTATCCATGTATTGCTTTAATAAGACAACCACTGACACTCTACAGTTATTGTTCACTTTCTTTCCCCTCTCAAGAGATGGCCAGTGTTTTTGATACATTCAGAGGAAAATTCAATTAAGCTAATAAAATGGCACGTGATAAAATCCTTACCATTTTTTTTCATATGGCCGGGATATCAAAATACAAAATAAGTGGTATTAAACATACCTTTATGAGCAACTCAAAATATGACTTCACATTGACATCTGAAACAGGCGTGTACTGTCTAGCGAAGCATTCACCATCCACATCTCCCCTGAAAATAATAACTTGGCTTTTTCAAGCATGTCAATTAAGTGATGAACATATAATTGTAGAGCATGTTTTGCCATGCAGAATGTTGTTTGTTTATTTGAATATTTAAGTGACAACTTTCTCACTTAAATCAGCGGTGAGGGACATATGACAATTATAGGCAATGTTGTTTATTAATCATCCTGGAGACTGGCTGGGTGGGAATTCAAACTCATGATCCCTAGATAGTTAGGCATACTACAGACTGAGCTTACTAGGCCCAGCTGGAACTTGTTTGCAATAATATTTCAGTCATATAATAAATTATCATAATGGTGTTCCTTGAGAGGGTTGTATCAGCAGTACTATGATGCAGACAAACACATGACATGTCACCATGCTGCAGACACATATGACATGCTAACATGCTGCAGAAAGACACAACATGCTGCCGTGCTGCTGACACATGACATGCTGCAATGCTGCAGACACATGACATACTACCATGCTGCAGATACATGACATGCTGAAGATGCATGACATGCTACCATACTGCAGACAAATGACATGCTACCATACTGCAGACGCATGACATGCTGCCATGGTACAAATGCATGACATGCTGCTGTGCTGTAGACACATGACATGCTACCATGCTGCAGACAGATGTCATGATACTATGCTGCAGATGCATGACATACTGCCATGCTGCAGATGCATGACATGCAACCATACTGCAGACACATGAAAGCTAACATACTGCAAACACATGACATGCTACCATGCTGCAGATGCATGACATGCTGCCATGCTGCAGACACTTGACATGCTACCATGCTGCAGACAGATGTCATGTTACCATGCTACAGATGCATGACATGCAACCATATTGCATACACATGAAATCTAACATACTGCAGACACATGACATGCTACCATACTGCAGATGCATGGCATGCTGCCATACTACAGAAACTTGACATGCTACCATGCTGCAGACAGATGTCATGCTACCATGCTACAGATGCATGACATGCTGCTATGCTTCAGATGCATGACATACTACCATACAGCATATGCATGACATGTTACTATACTGCAGATGCATGACATGCTGCCATTGTACAGATGCATGACATGCTTCCATACTGCAGACACGAGACATGCTGCCATGCTACAGATGCATGACATGCTATCATACAGTATATGCATGACATGCTACCATACTGCAGATGCATGACATGCTGCTGCGGTACAGATGCATGACATGCTTCCATACTGTAAACACAACATGCTGCCATACTGCATATGCATGACATGCTACCATACTGCAGATGCAAGACATACTACCAAACTGCAGACACATGACATGTTTCCATACTGCAGACAAATGACATGCTACCATGCTGCAGGTTCTAGACACATGACATGCTACCATATTGCCATAACATGCCATGGTACAATCAGTCATATGTACTGATGTCAGGCTGACAAGTCCAAACACTGTTCTCTTATGTCAAGCATATAAACATTACTATTTAAGACTCAGTTTAATAAAAATCTGCTTTGTAAAATGTGCATGTAGTCATAATTTTTGGGTGACTATTTGTACATCTGATGTGTTATTTTTTTGCTTGCCTCCATAAATAATTTTTAAGATTCTTTCTATAAATAACTATGCTTATCTAGGCATTAAAACTGCCACCAACTTACATCATAAAAATTATTTTTAACACAACTGTACTGTAACTTTAAAATACTACCTTCAATGCAAAATTTGGCAATTTTATTACTTTCAGATTCAAAGAGTTTTCACTTCTTAAAATCATAAATGTATTACGTTTACTTCCACTAGTACACTAAATCATCATATTTAGTACAAACACACATACCTTACAACAATATGTTCTCCTGTCTTCAGTCCCAGGGCTGCACCAGCAGGCAGGGTGAATCTATACCTGTATGTGTCACGGGTCTCAGCTACAATACTCTCAATGGTAAAGCTGTGATATTCAGTCAGACTTAAAATGGGTCCTTGGAACTGAAAAATATGTCTTAACATTCATAATAACCCAAGTAGTAGTTAAACTCGCCACAAAAACCAAGTAGTTAAGCAAACACCATGGGGAGCTGTAAGCTTGTGTTTAATCATGTGACTTAAAAGTGAAATGGAAGGACATTACCAATGTAGACTAGTGTGCTTTCCGTTTTACTTTTCATTTGTCAGTGAAATTACATCAATACCAGGTCAGTAGATTCTGACAAGAAGGCTTTTGAAGTTTTTATTATAAATGCTAAGTCTTCGAACTAAAAATCCAGTTACAGCACAAAACTAACCAGTTATGTGAACGGTTTCAAACTAAAGCATCAGACTTAACTATTGTGCATGAAACAATCCACAGTTCCAGCACAATAAATATTCCTATGAGTTTCAAACACAAGCCTTCCCACAGTATATCGCTTGAAAGAATCTTTGTCGCAGTGCACCCTCCCCCAAAAACAATTAAGGTCCTCCACCAAGATTTCAAGTACACTTTGACACTTAAAATCTCAAGCAGACTTCTTGCTGTTATGAAACTAGCTAGAAATACGGTATTGCTTTATTATGAAAACCATCCCTGTCTGAACAACAAAAACTCTGACTTTTATATTCAGATTAACATCTATTATAAAAATGGTTCATGATATTTGAATAATATGAATAATATTCAATCACTGATTATAATTGTATCATTCATTTTTTTATGATGAATCATCTTTTAAAACTTATATCTGGTATAATATTGTATAATAATAGCAAAAAAAAAGTTTATTTAAAGAGTTTATTACCTCTTCTTATAATAATTGCTATATACAGACATTTATGTTATAAAACAGGGGGAGTAATTTGACATAAAACTAACCGCACTCCTTGGCTGCCATGTTTTTTGACGAATCAAGATGGCTTGAACAAACTTGGTAGAGAGTCACCCAAGGAATATTTCTGTGAAATTATTTTAAAATTGAGCCAGTAGTTTCTGACAAGAAGACTTTTTAAGTTTTTACTATAGCTTATATAGTATCCCAAACCCCACCCTCTGGCCGCCAAGTTTTTGGCGAATCAAGATGGCTTGAACAAACTTGGTAGAGGGTCACCCAAGGAATATTTCTGTGAAATTATATCAAAATTGGCCCAGTGGTTTCAGAGGAGAAGTTGTTAAAAGCTAAAAGTTAACGACGGACGAGGGACAACAGACGAGGGACACCAGGCAATCACAAAAGCTCACCTGTGAGACTTCGGCTCAGGTGAGCTAAAAACAACCAAAAAGTCACAAAAATCTGAATATACCATTGATTTACAAACAAGAGCATAAAAAGGTCATGTATTCACCGTTTCTTTCGATGCACTTTCTCGCGAGCAAGCCTTTTTCTCTCCAGATTTGATCCTGCGGCATTCTTCCTCCCAGATGCATACTTCCTGTGCATAGATATCCAGAACACATGGCACACAGCCTTGCCCACAGCAGTCACTATCAAGAGGGCGTTCCGGTTTACTTGGCAAATCAGTTTCCATACAGCAGTGTTTTACTTACAGAATCGTTTTAATACACATATAAAATATATCTACCATGTATCAGTATTAGATTTGTATTGTTTTAAGTGTATCTTTAACCATATCAACTAACTCTTAATAAAAACAAACTGCATAACTTACCTAACTATATGATTAATAACAGCTTAAAGTCTGTAGACAAAATAATTAACAATATGTTACGGATATCACAGTAATGTCGACACCTAAATTCAATTTTTATAGACAGTTTAAAGTCAGGCACAAAATATTATGACATGACAATCCGAAAAGCATTAATTGATTTTTAAGATACAAAAATTAATTAATAGTACCAACACCTTATGTAAAAGATTTAAAAACTGAACAAAAACATAAAAGTAAGCTATAAAAATATATATTGGTATTTACAGTCTTTAGATAATGTGTAAAATATTAACTTAATAAGATTATTATTTATATCATGAAATTGCACAAGGTATGCTATTAATAATTAACTTTTACATTGCTGCCAGTGTAAAATTTGTAAATATCTATTATTTATTGCTATAGCTGCCCCGAGTGTAAATTAGATTTTTGCACTGCATGCGGTCTTGTCTGTTCCATTGGCATTTCCATGCTCAAACAAGTCCACCAGGAAAAGCCGTCTTGCACAACACACTTGCCAGCACCAGTCTGTTTAACTGAGGTAGCAGTAGTTTCGTTTATTTGGCTATTATGAGACACACAATAACTCTCGTATTTTCTTTTCATACCAAATGTATTTGCTGAAAAATAAGGAAATTTGTAGACATCAATCAATGTTTTTCTTTCATAACAACAAACTAATCAAGCTGGCCAAGTATGTGTTAATTCTAGTTTGTTTAAGTTATTTAAGCCCAACTGCAATGAAAGCTCAAAGTTTATAAATATGAACTCGAATCAGCATCCTGGGCAGAACCAATACAGTACGAGTACTTACTAAATGTTGTTTTTTGAGAGGCATCTGTCAAGTTGGGGATCGAACCAGCAACCTCCAGCATGAGTAGGCTACACTCTAAACATTACACTATCACCTTGCTCTATGTCTTTATTCTATGCTAAAGGTTTTAACTTACATGTTCAATTTTAGTCAAACTGAAGAAACATCTTTGCTATAAAAAAAATAAAATAAAGTATAAAAATTGTACAATAAAGTCAATGGTTTTGCAGCAGTTAAGAGGGGGGGGGGGGGGGGGGGAATTACTGGTCATTTATTATATTTCATAAAATGTATAAATGTCAAAAGGTCACAATATAAAATAAATATTAAGTACACTGTGAATAAAACATTTGGAAGATTTTAAATGATAATATTGTTTCTGATAATACCAATTATGTGTTTCCCGAGATGACGTCACCAGCTCTAATTGATCTGTGCATTGATACATCAATAACCAATTTTGGTTAGTTATTATAGTGCAGGATGGTTAGAAGGCAAGGACTATTGATAAACTCCAGGTTAATATTTTTAATAAAGATGTATATTTCTCAACATATTGGCCCCTAGTTAATGAATTTTAACAAACAAACATAATTATTAACTTTACCCTGAACCAATTTCATACCAGAAGTAATGCTCACCACGGTAGGTTACATGCAAGATAGGACAGTATTTAATAGATTTATCAAATCACTTAAGCAGAGTGAATTGGGTGTTGAATGCTGTTTCGGAGGAAAGATTTTATTGCAGTAATCCTGATAATGTTATAGAAAGGTTCTATGTAAAATAGTTCTAATGAAAACAAATCCCAGAACTCATGCACTGGGACACAGTTACCATATCAGTTTGTGATTTAGAGAGGGCATACCAAATTTATGTGCCAGATTTTCAGTCCACTTAACAACAATACTTGCAAGGGGTCTTTCGTGGCTGAGTGGTCTCAGGCACCGTCTCAAGATCACTTACCTCTCATAGCTAAGGCTGTGGGTTTGAGTCCTACTCACTAAAAACAACTTGTGAGAAAATTTGCCAATTACTTGCAGAAGGACAGTGGTTTTACTCAGATTCATTCTGAGGTCTTCCTTCACCAATAAAACTGAATATATATATGCAGTGCTCCAGATAAGCACCACTTGAGTGTATTTAAGTACTGAAATTTCTGAATAAAGATTTGAAATTTAAATTGAGGGGTAAAATAAGCATTGTTATTCTCAATTTCAGTGTTGATTGGTTTATTTTAAATGGCAGTTTGATAAGAATATCATTTTTACCCATAACATTTTGAACATAAGCATTGCATACGAATAAAGGGGTTAAATACTCATTTGAAAGAACATTAATTTGTAAACAAAACACGTTCTTAATTATGTAATAATAATGGCCTTTATATTTATTTTTTCGTTTGCTAAGTATCTCAGTGATCAACTAAACATGTACTCTATCAAATGGAAGAGTAAAACTGACTTAAATTAAAACTAAAAACAACCGTTTCGGAAGTTTAATGAACCTTTAATGAGGCATGCTCGGCTGGATCAGTATACGAACACAGCCTGGGTTCCAAAGAGATAAAAATAAAACCAGATACAAACAAGATTTTTACATTGATTGTAAAACAAATTCTTACAAATTAGACAAAGTCTTCCTGGATAGAACTGGTAGACAAAAGCTAGGTATATTTACGAATATTTACGAATATCAATTCCAATCACGTCTGCTGAAAACTTTTACAAATCATGCCCAAACGCTTCCTGGGTAGAACTAGTACTAAGCATATAAAGTGTCATGCCCAAGGACACTACACATAGCCTTGGAGAAGGACCGAATCTTGGATCTAATGCTCTACAACTGGACCACGCACTCCACAGACTAAAGTTTTGTGCCAGATTAACATGACATAATTAATACATTTTATACTGAACGTTATTAATTTGTTTGAACTACATGCTTACCACCCTTCGGCTTGTCCACCGTACCCGATATAGTGTGGCATGAACTTCCATCTCCGGCACCAGGTGTTCAACAAGTATGTTAGTTGATTAATAAGGCATACTAGGTGGACAGCTTTGTTATTATATTATGATATTCAATTCCTGTCCAATATGCCGTCTTGGGAGACGCATTATAAAAAAATAGTCAAAAGGATCCTTAAAGACATGCAATATATTGCACTACTTGAGCATACATATGCCTTGTATTGGTTCTACTAAGGATGGTTTCGAGCATTACTTGCATGAAGTGATTTTAACAGGTTCACAGTTGTTATAAATTAATTTGCAGGAAGTGACTTATTTTAAAAGTGTGGAGCGTGTGGTCCAGCGTTAGAGCACTGTACCAATGATCAGAGGGTCGTTGGTTTGATCCCCCGCCACGGCTATTTGTGGTATCCTACAGCAAGACACTTTTCCGCGTATGCTTCGTAGTGTTTGTAATTTGCCTAAGTTGTAAGAACTTGTACAATCGAAGTAAAATTAATACATTTAAACTAAAACTTTAAAAGGTTCACAGTTGGTATAAATTAATTTGTTGATACAATTGCAATGCAAAAGTAACAATTATTATTCCAACTAGTTTTGAACTGTTTCATTAATGCTAACCTGTTCCATTAGTGTGATTGTTATGTGATGTCATGTTCAGCAAAACTGGTTATTTGCTAAGTCAAGCAGTTCTTCATTTAGCGGTTTAGTGTGGCCCTCCCTACTTTCTATTTATTTAACATTTAGTTTCGTAAATGTTTCTTAGTTTTATTTCCAATACTGTATTATTTAATATTAATATATATGTCTTGATAATTAACAAAGTTATCGTTGGTATATATTTCAAAAGCATAAAACTGTTTCTTTCTTGTTGTTTTGTTGTTTGTTAGATTATACGAATGTAAGATTGTTACATGAAGTCTAAATATTTTTGTAGAATTAATACTACTTCCGCCAAAATCAAAATGAAAGTGTGTGTTTTTAAATCATATGTTTTTAACATGTTTAACAAGAGTTTTATAACTGGTTTAAATAAAGTTTCTTACTTAAAAGGTTGTAAAGGATTTCACTCCAGTATATGTAGATGTGCAAAACAGCCTATCAAACGGAAGTACATGAGCCGGATGTTTTTGTCGCCTCTGAATGCTACTAAGACCGATGGATTCAGTTGTCGAAGTCAAGAGGTATTGTTCAACTTGGTTATGTGTAATTTTGGTAATTAGAATAAAAAAATGAAAACACATCTCATCAAATTGTAAATATATGAAGAAAGAATCGGTCGTTTTGTAACGCGAAAACCCATTACTTGATTTTACTTGTCAAAAATTAGTATCCCTTATAATGTGAACACAAAGGTAGAATTTTAGTTACAGTGTCGCTGGTGTTAACGAATTACTTTTCGTTTAATACTAATAAAATCAATCTTCAAAGTGTAAGTTATGATTTATTTACAGTTAAATTAAATACAAATTATGTATCCAGCATTCTGTAAAGTTTCCATGTTAAATTCGAACTTACAATGTCTACAGCATTTGCTAATTAACTCTGCCTTCTCAAGTGATACCGGGTCACTTCTGGTAGTAACGAATTGCGCATATTTTGAGGAAGCAGTGTCAGAGGGCTGTTTAAAAAGTACTGTGCAATATTTAACTATCAGCTTTACAGTAATTATCACCTAATAATTAACAAATAGGTGTTTTCCTTATTTTTTTTTAATTAAAGATGATAAATTGTTTGATGCTGAATTTTGCATTTACCTCCAACATTAAGTTTTCATTTTCACACTATTTCTCAACAAGTACAAGAGGTAGGACACTCATACTTGGATCATAGTTACAACTAACACCCTGCATCACACTATATACTGCAGATGCTGAGTGTGACCTACATTTCATGGTCCATTGCCATTGTTTGATGCTGAATTTTGCATTTACCTCCAACATTAAGTTTTCATTTTTACACTATTTCTCAATAAGTACTAGTGATAGGACACTCATACTTGGATCATAGTTACAACTAAAACCCTGCATTATATAATGCAGATGCTGAGTACTTTTCTATTTATGCCCTCCAAAAAATTTTTTGGGTGGCATATAGTAATTGCAGCGTCTGTCCATCCTTCTGTCCATCTGTCCGTCCTTCCGTTCGGTATTTTATTTCCGGCCTGTAACTTTGTCATGCATAGATGGATTTTGTTGATACTTGCAACAAATAATCAACAGAACATGACAACGTGTCGTGAGTAAGACCCACATCCGTACCTCAAAGGTCAAGGTCACAATTTCAGTTTGTTTGACAACACTTTGAGTTTATGTGAGATTTTGTTTCTGGCCTGTAACTTTCTCATGCATAGATGAATTTTAATAATACTTGCTACAAATGATCAACATAACATCATGACATGTTGGGGGGCATGTGACACTTAACAGTGACATTTCTTGTTTTTAATTTATTTAAAAAAAAATTATTCTAAGTTGTTTTTTTTTTTAAATATGTTTTACTTAGAAATACTGGTTAAAGTTTTTTGGGGTTTTTTAAATATGTTTAACTTAAAAATACTGGTTAAAGTTTTGTTGTCAACTACCATCAAGTTCATTTCTCAAAAATCACTTAATATATTTGATCGAAACTTCACACAATACTTCCTACAATATTTCTTTGTCATTAAACCTACTACATCAACCAAGTTAGATAACTCTTGCATTAATATAATATTTTAATTTTTTTCTCTCCCTTGTGTGTATTAACGGTCAAAGCGGACATGGCGAGACATATCATTCTGCAGAATTTTTGTTTAACTTGTGGTTTCACATAAGCTTTTGGAAGTGACAGGATATATTACAAGCGGAGTCTGATATTGATTATTTTTATTCATAATCATTTGTAATATTAAATAGAAATAATTATAAATATTTTAATTTTCATTTTTTTCATGTTTAAGCATTTCCAGCATTCACTTCAATATGAATATTTTTCATCCTGGTCTTGTACATTTAACTCATATATATATATCTTCCAAAACAGGCACCTTATGTCCAGTCTCTGGACACAGACACTCCAGGGATCAGTTGAATGATTGATTGATTGAATATTAGGGTCATTTTTATGCCATCGAGGGCTAACAGATGATCAGTTTACCTAACCACTGTTTCCTGGGATTAACCAGTACTCGAGCACACCCCATCTATGTAAGTAACTGATAACTTTCCCACTGAAAGACAGATGATAATGAGACACAATGTCATATATCAATCATCACGGAGACTGTTGCCGGGCAGGGATTCAAACTCACAACCCCTGGATTGATAGTCAGATGCGTAACCGACTGAACTAATCAGGCCCGGCCCAGGGATCAAAGAACACCTCATGGAATGACAAAAATGTGTAATAACAACCTGGTAGAACATAAATAAATCATCTGAGTAAATGTAATGTATATATTGCTTTAAAAATATGGAAACAAAACTTCAAAGACTGACCTACAAACACCAAACATCAATTCAATACGTTAATAATCAATTATTAAAATACAATACAAATCTCTTCTTTCGTTCACCGACGATTGTTCGCAATTCCTCCATCTACCAAACACTCGTTTTCTATATGATCTGCTGAGACAAATGGATTCCTTCAAGTCATAAACCCACTTCATTTATAAAGATTATCTTCCAGTTGTAATCATTTAATAACATAAATAATTAACACCTACTCCCCTGAGGCATATTGTTGTGGACACATGTTTTGTTTTGCAAATATCCAGGTGCGCGTCATATGGTTTACTCAGATTTTTTCCCCCAAACCAATAAGCGTAAACAAGCTAAAATGCAGAGGTTACTGTAAAACTCAGAAAACAGGGATCAATTTCTCTACTTCTTTTGAAATATGGCTTTACCGTGAGATTTTGATTACGAACCGTTAGACCGTGAATTGGTAAAAATAACTGTGAGATTTTGTCTCACACCGTGAGATATCACATGTATGAGTTCTTTACTTATATAAAATGGTACAACCTTACATGAAATCAACAGTAAATATACTTTATTCACCTTTCACCTTGTCACTGTACTATATGTACATTATGATTAACATTATACACATGCAATGAATTAAATGTGCATTTTTGGCAAATTATCTCTGCATCATAGATTTTTCTGGCATGACAGACACCACAATGTGTAATAAAAGGTCCCATTCTGCCATCACTTTGGGAACATTTGCCTACTAGAAAACCAGTAACACATTGTAACTTTCTGCCATCACTTTTTAGGAACATTTGCCTACTAGTAAACCAGTAACACATTGTAACTTTAGGTCCCGTTTTGCATATGTTACTAGTTGAATTTTATTTTTTAATGTGTCTAATCAGATGCCCAGATTAATCATGTACATGAATGTATCTTTGTCTTGAATATTGTTGTATTAGCGGTCTACAATCAACAGACACTGGTGGTCTTGCTTTGAATAGACTATTTACATAGCATGAGTTAAGGTTCCATCATTTGTGAACAAAGATTTTTTTTGTTTCGCTTCATTAAACATCTCATGTGACCTAAGCAATGGTTACATAGTATAATTGTACTGTACATACTGGAGTAGACATAATTCATATGTGCTCAGCCTCATAGTTAACAAGCTGTCCATCAGAGACTGAATGATTCTAAACACGTCAAATAAAGACTTACCTTTGTTCTCATGAATGTACATGTTCTTCATAAATTATATAGTTAAATAAGACATGAAAGAATTGCCTTTAGAAAACATTTACTATTGGCAGGTGACAGGCCATGGATGATAGACAAATTATCACAACAAAAACTTCATTTGACAATGTTTGATAGAGTTAAAATATAATATTATTAAGCTCCTTCTTCCAGATAAATTGATAGTAAGTGTAATGTCTTGAATATTTGGTTATGATAATATAGCAAGCGGTATGGAAGCACCATATTTATTAGCATTTGTGACAAACAAATGGTATGTCATCATTCATTGCATCTGCATCAAAACCAAATGGTACATATCTATATGAATCAATCCCTGGCATTCATCACATAGTCCAGGCACTGCCAAGATGAATCTCTCGGTCCTCCAACTATGTCACAACACATGCACTGAACAACATTTCAAGATGATACTGAAAACACAACAGTATTTTGCAAATGTTTGGTGACATAATTAATTAAACATGAAAGCGATCATCACTTGCCCTATTTGCATATCTGATTCGCTACTCCTGGAAAGACAGTAAATGCATTATAAGTAATTTTTTACAGAAAAATTTATTGGATAGTTTTCTTTTTTGTGGTGTGGTTAGAACAATAAAATGGCATTATTTAAAGATGTTTACTTTGATTTTTAGCTCTATTGGCCAAAGGCCAGAAGTGCTTATGCGATGGCGTGTTGTCCGTCGTCTGTCGTCTCCAAAGTGTGTTAGCACTTTCTCTTAGGCCAATTAAACTGAAACTTCATATGGATGTTTCTATTGCATAGGAGACTATACAGAAGATTCTTTTTTTTTCAATCTGAAATGCAAGATGACCGCCATTACTAAAAATAGTCCAAAACTTAAAAAGAATTTCTTCCCATGAATGGCCCAACAGATTTTCAAAATGTTTATGCAGTAATGATGACCAACTATAGTTTTGTTAGATTTGTTCAAATGGTGTTCCTAGGGTTAAAAATGACCCGCCCCGAGGGTTCAATTAGGGTAATCATGTCAATATAATTAAATATATGTATATTTTTTTTTCAATGGAAATGAATTTGCCTTTATCTTCACAAAAGCATTGTTAGGTGAAGGAGGGTCATATTTGTAAAAATGACTGGGTTCCTATGTCTAAAGGGGTCAGGAGGGGCCCCAAAAGAGTACAAATTTGGAATTATTAACTTTGTTTTCTTAAGAACCGGTATGTCAGATTTGTTCATATTTGGCATTAATTATCCCTATGTGTAGGGGTTTGATTGCAGATAAGAATTTAAGGGCTAAAATTTATAGGGGCCCTGTAAGGGGACTAAGGTTAACTTTAAATTTTGATTTATGTATGACATTTGAACAACATAAAGAGACTCAGTTACTTAAAACTCGAAAATAACTAAACCTGCTTCCCAAATTTGGAGCCCATATATGCGCTGTCTGAAATATACCAGTTAGAAATGGTTCAAAGAACAGCAGTCAGGTGGTGTTGTAAGTGTTGGAGGCATAGTAGTCACATAGGGGAGATGCTGGAGGACCTTTCTTGGCCAACCCTCCAACTTCGTAGGGATATTAACAGTCTTTCATTTTTCAATAAAATACATCACAGTTTTATTTGGATCAGGACAATTATCTGTCCCATATCCAATCCCAGCAATCCTCAAGGTCATCATCAACTCGCACTTTTCAGTATAGGAGACCCCTAACCTATACCAACTCCCTGAAATTCTCCTTCTTTCCAAGGATCATCCCATTATGGAATTCCCTTTCATGTGTCCTTTGAGATTATCAACAAGTTCAAGTCTAAGTTCTTCTGGGTATGCTGTTAATTCTTTTTGTTTTTTTGACAGCTATCCCTTAGCCTTTGTATAAAGTTTTACTTTTTATAGCGACTTTGCATAGGCCTGCTTGTTATTTTTTTAGCTTGATCTATGCAAGTTGCCACAACCCTACCTGCTGTGGTGCTCAACATTGAGTATATGCAATATAAATAGATGGAAATAGAAACTCCACCCACAGTTAGGGATATAGAGTTTGTATTGTTCACTTGTCTGTCCTGTCAGTTCAGGTTTTAAACTTTTTAATTGTTGGCAGGATTTTGATAACAATTGGTACAAATGTTTATCAATATAAATAATGTGTCAGAGTTATTGCCTTCAAATAAATGAAAAGAGACATTATTAAATTGCTTATTTGTAAAATGTATTATTTTAAATGAGTTATATAGAAATCATTAATAAACAAATAAAATCAATCATAAAAGGTTTACATTCAAATTGTTATTCAAATTACTGATGAACATTGTTTCAGCATGGGATCAATTCAACAAATTTGCTTGTTTATTGATGTATCTATTCCCTATTTGCAGCTGTTTCTGTACAATGAAATACTACAGCCCTGCCATGCTGGTGCATATTACTACCTACCCTTGGGTCAAAGGTCTCTGGAGAAGCTGATTAGACTTATTGATGAGGAGCTTCAGGACACTGGTGCACAGAAAATATCAATGCCCTCCCTCATACAGGCTTCCCTTTGGAAACAAACAGGTAAAATTTATATATATAATTTGTATTACTCTCTATTACAAAAATCTATCTTATACATTTATCCCATGTTAGAATGTTTAATTTTAGACATTATTATTAAAATATTAGTTTAAAAGTTATTCTTTCAGTTGAAATTTGTATACCGGTACATTTAAAAAAATGCAGAATAAAGTAATGAATACAAATAAGAAACGGGTGTTTCCAATCTATTGATAACTGCATACAATAGCATGAATATTTAGGCAGTGCTCCATTCGGGAGTGTATTTAAGTATGAAATTTCTTTAAAAAAGCATTAGAATTTTAAAGTACTAATTGATGAAATAAGCATTGGATTCTGACACTTTCAGTGTTGATTGGTTTATTTTTAATAGCAATTTGATTAGAATGTTCATTGTTACCTTTAACATTTTAAAAATAAGCATTGCACACTACTTTAAGGAGTAAAATTCGTATACATGTATGAAGAAAAGGTTATCTGGAGCACTGTTAAGGAGTTTTTATTTCTGTGACAGGAAGATGGGACACAGAAGAACTATTCAAACTTAAAGACAGACATTCAAAGGAATACTGTTTAGGACCTGTAAGTAACTCACTGTACAATTAATAAGTATAACTCTATTTCTAATCAAACAATTGACCCCTTGTTCTTATCATGACAAGACAATGAATTCAACACCATGACTAGGTAACAGTCATAGTATAGCACAAAATTATATACATGTAGTTTTGTTTATTATTTTTTTGTCTGTATAATTTGAATACTAAATAGTAAATTTAACACAGACTTTTATTTATTTTTAGCTCAACTTTTCAAGGAATAAAGAGAGCTGTTCTACTCACCCGGGTGTCGGCGTCACACCTTGGTTAAAGTTTTACGTACAAGTTCCTATCTCAGTAACCATCGAATGTATTGACTTGAAACTTTACACAAGACTTTCCAGTCATCAGATAACTCTTTCTTGAATATAATGCAAATAATTGCCCTTGTTTGACTTTTTCCTACCTATATCTGTTCCAGACACATGAGGAGCTAGTTACCAACTTGATAAACCAATTCTCTGTGATCAGTCATAAACGCCTACCCATATTATTTTATCAGGTGAGTTTTTGTTATATATTTTCATACCTATATTTTAACTGGGTGTACAAATTTTGTGTATCATCAAAACTTAACATGATCTTTTTTCTTTATTTATACTTTATATTGTAGATAGATAGATTTATTTTGGCTAATAAATGAACATACTTACAACAATGACATAGAAATTATCATAACGATATACACATATAGGCCATGAAATGCACACAAAGGATAACACAAAAGAGAGATGAAGGCTTTTCTCTTATTTTCATTGTGGTTCTTGTGGCCATAGAAAGTCATGTAATTGTTAGTATGTATCACAGTATTAAGTATGGTCACATCCATCTGGGAAAATGGTACATGGTAACCTTTATAAAGTGTTTGTTTGCCACTTCTGGCCAATACCATTTACTAGTGGTGGGTCATTTTAGTGGTGGGTTATTTTATTTTATTTATGCAGTAAGTAGACTTACATATCCATTGAAATATCTTCCTTATACTGACATTACAGACTTACAGTCATTGTTTTTGACAATGGTTTCTTCCGATCAACTATTTTTGCACTTTTTTGTTTGCAAAAGAATACAATGTGCCATCCTATTTCATTATTGACACCTTCTTACCCTAATGAAACAACTATTAATGATTTGATTGAAACAGCATAACAACATTGCACATTATTAGGTATCACGACAGGCCGTATAAGGTTATTGGACTGGACAAGTCTTAGAGGAATCCTGTAAATGATGTATGCTTAAGTGATTATCTTTGTTTTCCAGATTACTAAAAAGTTCAGAGATGAAAAACATCCAAAATATGCATTACTAAGAGGGAGAGAATTTGAAATGAAAGGTGAGTTTGTTTGATTACAGTGTCACTATATGTTAAGTAGACATGCCAGTGTGGAAGAGACACCTTACATGGCACCTGAGAACATTGGTGCAAACCAAGCTCTGTCCAAAAACTTTTTGTGAGAAAGTTCACCAGGTTCTTATGAAAGGCTTTTGTTGTTGTTGTTTTTTTTCAAATTCATTCAGGTCTCCTCCACCAAGAAATGCAACCTGCAGTGTATGAAAAATGTGTATATGTAAAACATATACAAATGCATGTTTATTGTACATATTTTTTCAAGTTGCAGTCATTATCGTGCTTTCCAACAGAGCAATAGAGCACTAAGTTAACCTTAGGTTCTTTCTTAGTGTCACATATATATGTAATACAATAGAATATGATATTTTGCAATGTCCAGTTGTTTACGGTCTGCAGAAATAACATTATGGGTCTGAGGTTTTAGATTAAAAAGATAATGAATTCAGGCCCAACAGATACATTTTTATGAATTTAATTAGAAGAAAATTAAACTTTCTTTCTCGGATTAGTATATATAATGTATATAATATCCCAAATACATGTAACTAAATAACAAAACTGGTTTAATTTCTATTTATAGACATGTATACATTTGACGTGAGTGAGGAGGCGGCCAGGGATACATACAAGCAGGTGTGTCAGACTTACGATGCAATATTTCGACGGCTGGGTCTCGACTATCAAAAAGGTACATGTATATATTTTTTCCATAATAATAATGTTATTCATATCTGCCAAATCCTTGGTAAACCTGCACTTATCATTGAGAGACAGCTGTTGTGTCCTTCATTTCTCTCCATTTGTTGTGAACCATGAAATTAAAATAAATATTCAATTTAGTGGATTTCATTCGATGCTTTAGTTTCAATATTGAATTCTTTTTTTTTGTATCTGTTTGTGAAATAAATTTCAATGTAAAATTATGCTCCTATGCTTACTCTGTGTGCACTGTTCATATATTTCTCATAATCAAAACCGTATTGTATTGAATACATTAATAACAGTTCTCATTGTAAAACTATAACGGTTCATATATGATAGTAACTCTCATTAACCTCTCATAATCTCATTTGTTCCGGTCCAGTCTAGAACCATCTCAGTCAAAAAAATTTATGTGAGAAAGTTTTCCGTAAAATTTCTTGCTGAAATAGAGCGGTTTTACTCAGATTCTTACTGGACGTCTTTTTCCACCAATAAAACTGTATTCTATTTATAATATACATGTTGGAAACGGCCTTATAATAATGATTATATTGTTAATTTACAATAAGACAAATTCAACTTACAAATGAAAAAAATCATAAAATAAGTTGTCCGTATATTATATAATTTTATTTTCTAGAAAATTTTGCAGAATTAGCATGCTCTTTAATAGTCTACTTTGGATATTTTTTTCTAATAAAATTATAACTTAACCCTTTGCTCCATAAGCATTTTCTTAGACACTTCCAAATTGAAAGCATTAATTCACCACGTATCAGCATTGAATTTTGTTTATATTAAGGGACAGAGTGGAAAACAGTGCAGGAAGTGTTCAGATTGCTCTTTATGAGCAATCTGAATTCTTCCTGCACTGTTTTCAAAGGCTTTCTGTGATTGGTGTGGGAAAATGCGTATCTATGGAGTAAAGGGTTAAAAAGTGAAAGGATTGCATTGTCATATTTCTTCATTTACATATTCCCCAGTATTATGAAAGCTTCATTAAAGAATTCAACACAAAAACTGTAGCTACAAGCTTGTTGCTAATATGGGTTAATTTTACCAATGGAAATATACTTTTGGAATAAGACACTATAGCCACATATGCTTGGTTTTACCTTGAAGAAAAATTTGTTTCATAATCCATGTATGCTGTATGAAAATGGAATGTGTAAAATGAAATACAGAAAACCTTTCAATTTTTTATTTTTTAGCTGTGGGAGCAACTGGTAATATAGGTGGAAAACTGTCACATGAGTTTCATCTACGTTCAGACATTGGGGAAGATACAGTTTATACATGTGACAAGTACGTGTTTATTTGCTCTTGTTTAACTTCTCCGTTACATGAATATGTATAATTTGCACTATCAAGAACTAGTTATTAGTCCCCTACCAGTATACCTTCCGTGCGTCTGTCCAGCTGGTGAATGTCCGGCCTTCCTGAAAGATTTTTAAATAATTATCCATGCTAGGTTTGTGAAATTTTGCATGTGGATAGAGCACAATAAGGAAATAATGCAGTCATTATATTTTTTCAGAAACAATTTCTGTAAAACACTCAGTACATGAACAAAGTCCTACCTGTAAAGCAGTAAGGGACTTAATATGTTATGGTGGCAATACTCCATTGTCTTGATACATCTCTGGCAGATTGATTGTATGAAGGTAAATGTTCATGATGTGGAGTTTATTGGGGTAATCATTCTAGTTAGTACTGTTGGGAGAAGTATGGCCCTTGCAATATAAAAAATTATATCATTGGTATTGTCTCCTCTGCCACTTCACCTCTGTGAGTTTTTAGGATCAACATTGCCCTCTTTTAGATAAATGCTTTTCAACAAAATAAAATCGTATTGTATGTTGGACTACATTCTTGCAAACACTATTTCAGGTGTGGTTTTGGAATTAATTCTGAGCTTTTGGGTAAGTTAATTGCTACAATTTATTATATAAATAAATTATATTGACATTGCAAACATTTGAGATTGATTATGATGTCAAAAATACCATACTTGTTTTTAACATCATGAAGGTACAAGTTGTTGGAAAAGGCATGACTTGTGCCATTCCTTTCTCCAACATTGACTTAAAGGTTCAATACACTATTTACTGGGATAATAGTAAATGAAAAGGGATACGAGAAATGAACATAATGTTGTATTTGTTGAACTATCATGAGGACTTGAACATAACTGGCAAAGTTTACATGAACTCTAAATCTTTCAGGATGCACTTACTTTGAACGTGACATATGTAAGTTCATGTCACATTAATATTCAACACATAAAATTCATTCCTTAAATAAACTAGGAAAGTACGGTAATATTCTTACCATAACAATTGTATTGATAAAAAAGTTATATATTTTGGTGTTGCAAACATAAGCACTCATTGAGTAAGAATTAACTGTGTGTATTTTCAGCTTATAGTTTTACTTGGCAATGCATGGTAGTATGTCATAGCTTTGTTTTCTTAAAATGAAACCTTTATGTTTCAGAACATACTGAAAATAATGGCTCGTGTGCATGCCCAGAATGTAACGGTACGATGAAACAGGAGTCGATGATAGAAGTAAGCTGCTTCTCATTACCAGTTTAAATAACAAATTTAATTGTTGTGTTGACACGATGCATGTTTCAAACATTGGGAATTAAAATGAGGTTTCATCTGTTCATTCGTTTAAACATATTCTATTTCATATCATTTTGAAATCAGGCTGGGCCGCAAGTTCTAACAATGGTACGATTCGGCTCTTCTCCTTGAAACACTGAACACAACATAAAAGTCTTACAGAGACAATTGAAAAAGAAAAACAAAAAAATATATCTGCATATTAACTATTGAAAATATGTAAGAGGAACAATAGATTAGGAAAAGGAAACGGGAATCAAGGAAGCATTCTGTCATTAAATGCAATCACATTTATCTTCCATGAAACATGCCAATATAACAAACTAGTTTATGTCCTGATCCAGCAGAAGAAAATATTTTGATTAGTGTTATATGTAATCAGTTCTGCGGAGCGCGTGGCCCAGGGGTAGGGCCTCTGCCACAACTGTATGTGGTGTCCTTGAGCAAGACACTTTTTCCACATATGCTTAGTACTGGTTCTACCCAGGAAGACTTTGAGTGTGATTTGTATAAGTTGTAGCCATTTGTCTTGCAATCGAAGTAAAATCAATAAGTTTAAAACTAAATACAGTCATTTGAGTTTCATATGATTATGCATGTCCTAATGTTACTTGTGTATATTATTACCTGTCCTAAATTTTGGAGATATAAACACAGGGTGGATCATTTTAATTATTTTTGTTGACCATTGTATATAAAAACATGGAGGTTTGACTGAATATCAAGATACATTCTATCATTGTAGGTTGGCCATGCATTTCTACTGGGTACTAAATATTCAAAAGCTTTAGATTGTAAGTTTTACAACCAAGACGGAAAAAAAGAGTAAGTAAGATGAGTTGCTATAAAATCTACTTTAAACAAGTTTTTAAAATGAAAAACTATTGCACTGTGAAAAAAAGATTATACGAGGTACGTCCCAAAAGTAATAGGATGCATTTAGAACTATGCCTTTTATTGTTTCAATACAAACAAAACTTGGCATGAATAATTTTCCTTATTTAAACTATAAGCATGCAAAATTTCAATATAGTACACCACCATTTAACATTAATTGTGACAAGTCAAAATGTATATGTAACAAAATACAGGGGAGTTTGACGTTATTTGTGAGACGTCAAGTTGACATTCAAATGAAAGCCATTCTTTTTCAAAGTATGAACCGCTGTGCAAAACACATTTTTTTTGTGGTACTGCACCCACTTCTGGTACATGTCATGATACTATGATGACTCATAGATCCTAACCACAGAATGTACACTCCAGCACATGGCCCGGAGGTACTGAAAGCACTTTTCACGAGGATCTGACTTGAATCCCAGGGAAACCACACAATATTTAGGTTTTCCAGATCGCTGATGGTCAGTTACTTTCGTCTTCCCATCGGAAACCCGTTTGTACCACCAATAGATAAGACCATAGGAAATGCCTTCTGTTAAAGAGTTGTGTGAAATAAACTTCAGAGTATCCTGTGGGGTCATATTACACCCAATACAAAATTTTACCACACTCCAATTTTCCACTCTAGGCGCGACGTCATCCAATTTCTTTTCTATTCAAATTCACACTTGTTATTTCAAAAATGTGCACAATATTCAAATGTTTGTCGATAACATCGAATCTTTAAATGACATTCCCACATGATCTGAAATTAAGTCCACTGTTATTTCATAACATTTGGCACAAAATTGAGGAAGTTGTCTGCTTTCCGAGGCAATGTTGTTTTTTTAAATGGCGTCTAATTTCAAAGTACCCCGTACTTCTTATGTGTCGATCTATCGATTGATACCATTGGTTTGCATGTAACGCCTTAAATACAAAAATGACAGGTCATTTTATCACTTTTGGGACATATCTCGTAGTACAAAGATAGACACATTTTGCATCTGCACATTATGGGTAAATAATTTTCATAAAGAAAACTCAATAAATTTTATTCAATAGGTCTACTAACAAATCACATAGTTACTTTCTAAATTACTTCAAATGACAATTAAAATGCTTCAGGTATCAGAAATAAAAGGCTCAACATTGACTTTTGTCTGATCTGCATTTAAACTGACAGCAGTTGTATAAAATATTAGGCAGGTTCTCTGTGGCTGAGTAGTATAACGTACCGTCTTAAGATCACAAACCTCTCACCGTTAAGGTCGTAAGTTCTAGTCACAAAAACTTTATGTGAGAAAGCTTCCCAATTACTTGTGGAGGGACGGTGTTTCTACTCAGATTCATTCTTAGGTCTTCCTCTACCAATGAAACTGGATATGCCATATGTAACCTGAAATGTATTGAAAATAGAATTTAATCCCCATTCAAAAAAAATTATATATAATATATATTGGATATTTGTGAATTTTAACTGTAAGAGTGATGTTCTTTGAATGAATAAAGATATATACATATTTATCTTTCTTTCATAAGGTCATCCTTAAAAAAAGATTTGTTTGCCGGGCTCCTACCTACTCTGACTCAAAGATGCAACTACTCAAACTTTTTTTTTTTACTTTCAAAGCATTTTTTTTAAATGACTATGCAAAATCAAAATCTGCTAAAAAATAAATAGTTAGCTACCTACCTACCCACATTAAAAATACTGGGTCGGAGCATAGCAAACAAATATTTTTTTAAAGATGGCCTAGTTCAGTTAGATTTTCACATGACAGTGAAAATTGATTGATCCATCATACTGTATCTATCTATAGTATTGGTTTATATAAAAGTATTTACACCAGTCTGTTCAAATGTTGCATTATTAAAATTTTAATGTTTTAAACCACCCAATGGATACAAATCCATATAGAAACACAACTTGTTAATTGACAATTTACATACACATGAACAAGTAAACTGCAGTCAAACCTGTTTTAAGCAGCCAGTCAAGGAAAGGAGCAAAAGTGGCTTCTTAAGACAGGTTGTTGCTTAATACAGGTTATTGTACTCTGAAAGCATAGAAACTGGAAATAGAAAAGGTTGCTTAAGACAAGTGGCTGCTTGATAGAGGTGACCACTTACACAGGTTTGATTGTATCTATTTCAGCAATTAGGAAGCACTGAGACGCCTCATTTATGATTTTCCAGATGTTAATTAATCTTTGATTTTTCCTACTCCAGGTTAATGCAGATGGGTTGTTACGGTCTCGGAGTGAGTAGAATTTTACAGGCTAGTGTGGAAGTGCTAGCTAAAGATGACAGAATTGGTTGGCCTTCAATTATAGCTCCATATCAGATCTGTATATTACCACAAAAGGTACATCTTATAAAACTTGTCTTTGTGCAAATAGGAATTTTTTAATCAGAAGTGTCACTTTCTTGTTTTAGTTTAGTTTAAACTTTTTATTTATTTCAATATTGAAAATTTTTTTTACAACTTGGACAGATCATGCATGAAGCTTTCTTTGGTAGAAGCAGTACTAAGCATGCATATGCATAAAAAGTGTCTTTCTCAAGGAACACTTAGATGTGACGGAGGATTGGACCCAAAATCCTTCGATCCTTGGGCCAATGCTCTACCACTAGACCACATGCTCCACACTTCTGGGTAGATAAATAACCAAGCAGAAAACAGATAAACTCAATGGCACAACTGTTGGTCTCACTATGGGTTGAATGATGAGTGTTGTTTAGGCCACTGGTCTTTGCTTTATCATCTACATCTGGCTTTACTTTCAACAATTTGTCAGTCATATCACAACAGTGTATGCTTGGGAATATTCTAAGCTGGCTATCTTGCATGAAATATAATACTCCAGTCATAATATAGTATACCGGACCTAATAGGCCTAGAACTATCCTCGAAATGCTGAACACCAAGAGAAGATCATGTATAATACAATCAAATACAGTATTAGACAATATACATGTAGTAAAATTCTGCACAATCCAGTACAGTACAATACAGCACTACTTTTTAATACCAAGCTACAGTAGTATTTTTATTGTGTCTGTTCCTCTGAACATTTCATATTTTGTGTTCAATATATGAATATATGGTACATACATAAGAAACTATGATACATCTTTTTCAGACAGGATATATGAGTGATAAATTTAATGAAATGGCTGACCAGCTCAGTGATACATTGACCAGTTTACCCAATCTATGTGGCGAGGTAGTCGTGGATGATAGATTAAAGTTGACAGTTGGCAAACGTCTACACCAGGCCAAGCGTCAGGGATACCCCCATATAATTATCATAGGAAGAAAGGTATTTGTACATACATGTATATATGGTGTGTATCTGCTGCAGCAGATGAGAAGTGAGCCTGGGTATTTGTACATACTTGTTTATATGTTGTGTATCTGCTGCAGCAGATGAGAAGTGAGCCTGGGTATTTGTACATACATGTATATATGTTGTGTATCTGCTGCAGCAGATGAGAAGTGAGCCTGGGTATTTGTACATACATGTATATATGATGTGTATCTGCTGCAGCAGATGAGAAGTGAGCCTGGGTATTTGTACATACATGTTTATATGTTGTGTATCTGCTGCAGCAGATGAGAAGTGAGCCTGGGTATTTGTAAATACATGTATATATGGTGTGTATCTGCTGCAGCAGATGAGAAGTGAGCCTGGGTATTTGTACATACATATATACATGGTGTGTATCTGCTGCAGCAGATGAGAAGTGAGCCTGAGTATTTGTACATACTTGTTTATATGTTGTGTATCTGCTGCAGCAGATGAGAAGTGAGCCTGGGTATTTATACATACATGTATATATGGTGTGTATCTGCTGCAGCAGATGAGAAGTGAGCCTGGGTATTTGTACATACATATATACATGGTGTGTATCTGCTGCAGCAGATGGGAAGTGAGCCTGGGTATTTGTACATACATGTATACATGGTGTGTATCTGCTGCAGCAGATGAGAAGTGAGCCTGGGTATTTGTACATACATGTATATATGGTGTGTATCTGCTGCAGCAGATGAGAAGTGAGCCTGGGTATTTGTACATACATGTATATATGGTGTGTATCTGCTGCAGCAGATGAGAAGTGAGCCTGGGTATTTGTACATACATATATACATGGTGTGTATCTGCTGCAGCGGATGAGAAGTGAGCCTGGGTATTTGTACATACATGTATATATGGTGTGTATCTGCTGCAGCAGATGAGAAGTGGGGCTAACAGACGATCAGTTAACCTAACCACTGTTTCCTGGGATTAACCGGTACTCCAGCACACCCCATCTCTGCAAGTAACTGATAACTTTCCAACTTGAATCAGTGGTGAGAGACGAATGATAATGAGACACAATGTCATATATCAATCATCATGGAGACTGTTGCTGGGTGGGGGTAGCAGCAGATGAGAAGTGAGCCTAGGTTGTTATTAAGTATGACAATGTGATCAAGGCTTTTGTTGCATTGGATTCTGTTTTCACAAACATACTATTAAAGAGTGTATTTTTACTTTATGAAACAGGGACCTTAATCTGACTCCTTCCCAATCTGAAAATACTGTATTTTTTCAGTTTACTTCTTTTCCTCAAATAATTTTAACTCTTCTCTAAACCAATGAAAAGTGAAATTTAATCAAACAAAACTTTTGTTGCACCTGATTGTAATAATAATTGTTTGGACAGTTTTGAAACATCACTCTAGAGCAAGAGATATAGTTATCAACATGCATATGATTATCACTCATTGCCGACATAATTTGCAAAAACTGGCCTGTGCATTATGAGTACATGGCTATAATTATTGACAGAAGGAGACAGTCATTGACACATGCTGGTATTATTAAACTTGTACCTGAAAGTTGTTGGTTAAAATATACTCTGTGTTCATATTATTATACAGGGATTTCAATTTGATATTGACAAGCAAGATTTCTAGTTGACCCATTTTCGATGCATAGAAATTATGGAAAATATATGATTTCTTACAAATATATTTTTTTTATTTAAAGTAAATTTGCCTTTTTATTGAAAAATATTTACAAAGATTACAGTTTTATGCAAGAAAATAAATCATGTTAAAGATCTGCTTTTGTTTTGTTTTTTCAGACACTGGAAGAATCCCTATATGAGGTTGTTGATAATGTTTTAGACACGACAGACTTTCTGTCGTTGGAACAATTAGTGGATAAATATTCCAGTATAGAGACCATATGATGACTTCTTTGTGTAATGTACGGATATTTCAGGAGCATTGGTATAAACTGTGTTAAGAGTAGAACACAGTCTATGATACTCATCTGCATGATTTTTAATTTAGCTTGATTGTGAAGAAGCTTAAAGTTTCCTTGAACTGCTCTCAAATCTGCTTCCTTGGTAGAACCAGTACTGAATGTGTGGTCTTTTTAAGAGGCATTGGATCAAACTGGGGATCAAACCTGCAATATCTGGTGTAAGCACTACTGCTCCATTTTAATAGATCATTATGATCAACAGGGGTATAATTTATATTGATGGCTATGCTGCCAATGTGTCTATTCGACCATCTTCCTATACATGTAGGGACTGTGATTATACTGGTCATGTGTGAAGATGATATTAACATGTGCAGCAAATGACATATACTGGTAGTGCTTCCATATTGACCAGTAACCAAACTTTGAGAGGTGTCTGTATTTGCTGAATATTCATTTGTTTCCAGATATAAACATATTGTACTTGATTGACAACAGAATAAAGATGAAAACTACAGTTTTTGATATCTCTCTTTTTTTCAAGTTACCAAAATGGAATAAAATCAATTTTTGCAATCTGCAATCGTTAACCATGATTGCCTGGTGTTAGAGCACTCACCTTTTAAGGACGTTGCCTGTTCTATCCTAAGATCACTGCTACCAAACTAATAAAATGGTACAAGTAACGTTTTATCTTGGTATTGAGAGACTGGTTCTTGGTCTTGTCAGCCCTTTGCCAGTATATCTTGGTATTGAGAGACTGGTTCTTGGACTTGTCAGCCCTTTGCCAGTATATATATCTTGTGACTGGATCATGTTGTAGCACTATAATTTCAAACTTGATTCAAGTATTTCAAGTTATAGTTTCGCATTGTGTTGATTGCAGCGTCTGTCGAGCTGTACACACAAATAGGTTTTTAATTGGCTGGGGATTAGGGTGAGTAATTTTTTTTAATAGTTTAAATAAATTATGTGGCTGTTTCTAGACACTTGAAAAGCAGCTTTTATGTGGCCAAATTCTGTCATGTGGCTAAAATTAAACCACACAAGTAATCAGCTGGATGCAAAGAAGCCACTCAAATACCCATTTGTTAGAACGTCCATCCATCTGTTCATCAGTCTGTCCATTCTTCCATACCAAATTTCATGTCCAGTCTTAAAACATTTTTTATACATGGTGGGATTTTAACTTTGCACAAGTTATCATCATGACATGATGTGTTATATGCAAATCCCATGTCCGTAGCTTGAAGGTCAAGGTCACATATAAAGGTCAAACATGAAAAAGAAAAATGCATCTATTGAATTCACAGATCACTTAAGGGGACACTGGTAAGTGACATTACGTGAGTGACATTTCTTGAAAATGTTATCCTTTTTTTTTTAAGTTTAGAATCTATTAGGCCATATTAAACCATATTACATATTGATTCCTATAACTGTAACAGAAAATGTTGGGTTGTGTAATTTTTTATAATTTTCCACTTATGTATAAATCAAATTCTTATTTTGAATTTTTCTTTTTTGGCAGAAAATCAACATGGCAGCAACTATGTTATGACGGTAATATACTTAAGCAGTACATGTCGTTGGAATTTTAAAGAAAAGTTATTAAAATATAATAGTATTTTATTTGTATAAAATATATTATCCATACCCTTGTTAACTTCACAAATATAATATTTTGTTTTATCAAAAATATCTGCTCCATATTTGCTGTTTTTCTGATGGTACTCATCATCATGTGGTTTGTATTCTCAAACAAGAATGAATAGTCAAGGTCTGTATTTTAGCCTAGTCGGAGTCATTTCCCACTATTCAAGATTTGTATCGGTAAAAGACGGTACAACTATTATTAATCTTCACCGTTCTCAGTAATGTGGACCACTCCATCATGTCATTCTATACATGGATGTTTCAAGCACAGGCCCTATCTTACTATAGCCTTTGGATATCTATATATAGTAAAGAATGGATTATTTGCTATATAACTATCCAAAAGCTTTAGTAAGATAGGGTCTGTGGTTTCAAGTTGATCAGTTAACTAGCCATTATGGTTACTTAGAGAAGTCGGTTTTTAGATTTGTCCATATTGTAGTTCAGTTTATAACTTTTTTAACAGAGTAGGGCGATTTACTCTTGTAAAATTTTAGATCATTGTTTGTTTTTCTGTTTATAACAGTATGGAACATTTTTTTTCTATCGATGTTTATTTTAAGATGTTTGCATATTTTTAATACAATGTCACAGAGTAATGATACTAAATGTTTTGATGAAAACAATTAAATCCACTGAAGCTTTATCAAGTATTCCACATTGTCTGCATTCTCCGGAATTCTTTTCCAACATCTTTAGGTCTGTTTTGATAAAACTTGGTAAACGCTTCCTTCAGTTTTCTCTGGGTCTGTTTGTCTTCACTTGTTTGGTGCTTTGGTCTGGGACTGTAATACAATGTAAAAAAAGGAGATTTTGTGGAGATGATTGATAGAAACGGAGAATACCATGTTAACGTCTAACATTATCAACTTTATCAGGTGAGGTAGAAAACAATCATGACGAGGCTCTGTCGAGTCCTTGTTGGTTTTTTTTGCCAAACCTGATCAAGTTGATAATTTTAGACACAAACATGGTATTCTGTTTATCATGTCAATATTTCTCATTCATCTTTTTTAAATCAGCACCAAACTTTTGTTACAGCTTCAAGAGATTCTGTCTCAGTCAAAACATATAATTATACATAATGATGTCATGTGCCTGATAAACTTGCATTGATGTGATAAACCTATGTTTATCAGGCAGGCTGATAAATTTTCATTGATGTGATAAACCTATGTTTATTAGGCAGGCAGTGTATCAACAGAAAGAGTGCATTGACATGATAAAAGGGTTTGATAAGACACTGTGAGCAGATGTTGGGGTGAAAGTTATAAGTTACTTTCAAAGTATCACAAACTGTGAAGTTTGTCAGTTTAAAAATTTTTATATCAGAATTTAAATATACTGGGTACACTCCTCGACTTTTTATAAAATTATTTGCTTATCAATAAAAATGTTGAACAATCTTAGTTTATTACCTATGCTATACAACAGGTGCCAAATTGTTTTTAAAATGTCTAGAAAAAATAGAAATATCCATAGAATTTTGTCATGCTCAAAATGCACTTCTGCCTGTCATTTAACCCTATGAGTACAAAGTAAGTAATGCAACCATCAGAATTATGTTTTATTACAATTTTACGTTATTTTGTCACGTATAAAAATAATTACTAAAAATGTTACTTCAAACTGCCATATTTTTACTTCAAGACCATTTTGCAAGATCAAAACAACATAAAACATTGTAGGTGACAATAATTGATCATTCTTGTGCTATTTTAGTGATATTTAGTCATGAAGTGCAAATATTCTTCTCCACATCAGTCCTTGCTTAAAGGAAGTTTATCAGGAAAATATGCTATAGAATGTCTTAAACTTAAAATGATTATTAAAATAGATAAATTGAATCTTATTATCATTATTAAACAAAATGTGAATGAATTGGAATGTCAAATCCACCAAAACGTGACAAAATCAATATTTAATCTTGAGTGGTAAACTTGAAACAAAATCCCAATTCTAAAAACAGACAGCACTTAAAAACTGATTGACAACCTTAGCATCGTCGTTTCGGGCCCCTTTCTAAGGTGAAATATTGTTAATACGTGCAAACTTGTACAACAGATCAAATTGAAATCAAGTGTGAAATCATGTGACTTGTACGTTAAAAATTATATTGCAATTTTAAGTGGGAAATCTATTTTAGTTTAACTTCGGTGCATAGCCCAAGTTAGGAAATCCGTTTCCAATATATTATTTTGGCACATTTAAATATATATCCTTTAAGCGATATGGTGTCGATGAGCAGGTATGATATATTGGAAAAAAATGTTTTTAGCCAATTTTAAAAGTTTGAAAAATCCTTATAAATTCCCTTTAAACTAACAGAAATATATATATTACTAATATGCAAATGAAGTATAAAAGGAGGCTAGGAACATTTTCAGATTTTGCTCGCACAATCATGTTAATATACACTCACCCTTTATCAGAACTGACCCTTATTGGGGTTGTTGATTTTCCTTTAGATAATCCACCATGGACAGGACTCTGAAATACCATGGATGTGTTGTTAGTAAGTGATTTTGTAAAGTGATAAAAAATTGAAAAGTGAATACAATTTTGTTTTATTTAAGTTCCCTTTTTTTTAAAAAAAGTAGTTGCTTACAGCACAAACAGAAAGCAACCCCCGATACAAATTAACTATAAAACTACCAGCTAATCATTCTTATCTGTTTCTTGGCTCACTGAATCAAGTCTGTTACTTAATTGTGTAATTAAACACCAGTTAATGGCTCCAGGTGCTTTTTGCAACATCAATCTAACATTTACAGCTTCTGCACTGTTTATTCCATATTTATATGCTAATAAACACAATAAATATTTGAACACTTCCCTGGTTTAATATGAGCTGTCCATTACCAATGCTGAATATTGGAATTTTTGCTCGCAAACAATGTAGTTGGACCATATGCCATTAAGAGTTGCAGAGGTAAGTGTTCCACAAGGACACGTAACTCCCTATAATTGACAAAACCCGATAGAAAAGAAATATATATACATCAACCTGTCAGTCTTAAAGTAACGGACAGAATTAAATCAAATCTGATAGTTTAAAAAAAAACACTTTAATTGTTGGTTTTTCGAATTCATTCTAAATAGTGGTGTTAACTGTTGAACCATTTGTGAAAACTTCAACAGAAAAGTGAAAAAGAATGAAAGAGAAGAAGAGATACATGAAGGGATTAACATAGAAGAGGATTAAATGTATCATAGCTGTAGAAACCTGAATGTGTGATCACCTCAATTAACGACCACCTGTCTTTTGTACAGTATTTTAAAGTTTTCATAATTATGTCTATTTGTAAACCTGTATAATCTGGGGTCACATTCAGCGACCATTCTTGAGAATATTCTTAGACTTAAGCTTGAAAATCCATGTTTAAACCTAGTTTACAATGACATATAAAATACTTGGGACAGTTTATTTGACTATATATAAGGTGTGACTGCATGCTTGCAAATTTTTATCTGAAAAATGGTCTCTAAATGTGCTTACCAAAATTCATTATTGTGTTCAAGTCTAAGAATATTCTTAAGAATGGTTAGTGAATAGCACCTCAGCTGTTTAAGGAGATCCACTTTCCATTTACTGGCTGCTTAATAAGGGTTAACTGCATATTAAAAAAAATATTTAAAATATTACATACCAAATTTTTTGTTGAAGAAGCTTACTATACATGGCCATGCATGCACTATTTTCTGATCAGTCTGTGATCTACTAGTCACTACCAAGTGAATATTGAATCTCTTACCATCCATTTTCTGATCAGTCTGTGATCTACTAGTCACTACCAAGTGAATATTGAATTTCTTACCATCCATTTTCTGATCAGTCTGTGATCTACTAGTCACTACGAAGTGAATATTGAATCTCTTACCATCCATTTCCTGATCAGTCTGTGATCTGCTAGTCACTACCAAGTGAATATTGAATATCTTACCATCCATTTTCTGATCAGTCTGTGATCTACTAGTCACTACCAAGTGAATTTTGAAGATCTGACCTTCCATTTTCTGATCAGTCTGTGATCTACTAGTCACTACGAAGTGAATATTGAATATCTTACCATCCATTTTCTGATCAGTCTGTGATCTACTAGTCACTACCAAGTGAATTTTGAAGATCTGACCTTCCATTTTCTGATCAGTCTGTGATCTACTAGTCACTACCAAGTGAATATTGAATATCTTACCATCCGTTTTCTGATCAGTCTGTTATCTAATAGTCACTACCAAGTGAATATTGAATATCTTACCATCCATTTTCTGATCAGTCTGTTATCTACTAGTCACTACCAAGTGAATATTGAATTTCTTACCATCCATTTTCTGATCAGTCTGTGATCTACTAGTCACTACCAAGTGAATATTGAATATCTTACCATCCATTTTCTGATCAGTCTGTGATCTACGAGTCACTACCAAGTGATTATTGAAGACCTTACCATCCATTTTCTGATCAGTCTGTGATCTACTACTCACTACCAAGTGAATATTGAATCTCTTACCATCCATTTTCTGATCAGTCTGTGATCTACTAGTCACTACCAAGTGAATATTGAATTTCTTACCATCCATTTTCTGATCAGTCTGTGATCTACTAGTCACTACGAAGTGAATATTGAATATCTTACCATCCATTTTCTGATCAGTCTGTGATCTACTAGTCACTTCCAAGTGAATATTGAATATCTTACCATCCATTTTCTGATCAGTCTGTGATCTACTAGTCACTACGAAGTGAATATTGAATATCTTACCATCCATTTTCTGATCAGTCTGTGATCTACTAGTCACTACCAGGTGAATATTGAATATCTTACCATCCATTTTCTGATCAGTCTGTGATCTACTTGTCATTACCAAGTGAATATTGAAGACCTAACCATCCATTTTCTGATCAGTCTGTGATCTACTAGTCACTACCAAGTGAGTTTTGAAGATCTGACCTTCCATTTTTTTATCAGTCTTCGATCTACTAGTCACTACCAAGTGAATTTTGAAGATCTGACCTTCCATTTTCTGATCAGTCTGTGATCTACTTATCACTACCAAGTGAATTTTGAAGATCTGACCTTCCATTTTCTGATCAGTCTGTGATCTACTAGTCACTACCAAGTGAATTTTGAAGATCTGACCTTCCATTTTCTGATCAGTCTGTGATCTACTAATCACAACCAAGTGAATATTGAATATCTTACCATCCATTTTCTGACATTGGCATCAATTGTAAACTCAGTGTAAAACTGCAACTTTGCTCAGAGTATAGGCTCATTAAAACATGTAGTTGACACCGAACTTGTTGATTGTTTATAGAATCCTTATCTTTGGATCATTACATTATCATTAAGATGGGATTTCAATATGAATCATATGAGTGTGAGCCAAACAATGTAGAATCTGAGCAATATAAAAATTCAGCAAGTTAGGGGTCACATTTACTGAGATTGGGTAATGTTAAAATGTATTTTTCAGAAGAATTATTTTGTTTAGATTAATTCAGCAATTAATATATGAATTAATAAAGGAAGAAAACTTCTTCGTCTGTCGTTTTTATTGTTTTAATGAGCCTGTCTGGTCTTAAAGATGGTACGTACGGCTGAGTTGGCGTGGTTGTGCCTTTTATTGTTAACTATGACAGTCACATTACGTATAAGAGGATGACGTGTCTGGTTAGGACGGAATGCTGGAGGTCCAAGGGTAGGCTAGAGGAAATAATGCAAAGTAAAAAAGTATGTTAATAAACAGTAAGAAGGTTGTGTGTTAGAAAGTCAAGTACACGGAGTGTTTGATGAGATGGCTATTTTAGGGTTTTGACTTCTCTAGCAAATTTTTCAAACTTTTTTTGAATAGCAATCAACACCATTTGTAACACAGAACTGATCATATTTGTCAACCAGTTTTTTTATTGGCAGAGGAAGACTCGTAATCTGTGTAGAACCACCGTTCTTCCTTGAGTAAGTTGTACACTTTTTCATATGAAGTTTTTATATCAAGTTGAGCTTGCACCCAAAACTTGAGATGTGAGAGGTTAGTAATCTCAAGACAGCACATTAGACCATCAGCAACAGAGGACCACTATATAAATGTTTCCATAGATACTACAGCAGGATCTTGTGTGAAAACATTCAATACTGGTACTTCATAACTATCAGGAACCCTGGCAATCTGCAGTTACAGGTCAGCAAAACAATAAGTCAAAAGTCTGATGAATTTATGCCCTGATCAAACACTCTTCAAGATAGAAACATTCAAAGGCACTAAATAATCAGGGGCGTTCCTAGATGGTTTTTTGAGTATACGCCCTTGGGAGGTAGTTGTCCCTTTGTACTTGTGGTGTTATGTTTTTTAAATGAACTGCAAATTTAGTTTTTAATGACTTTGACACAGACTGTGAAATCATTCAAACTGCCTGAAATTATACGGGTTCTTTATTTCCTGAAGCATAAACCCTTACCCAACACCCCTTCAACTTCATTTCTTTATTGCATTTTTCGCATTTTAACCTCTTTTTATTTCCACATTTATCTCATGAGTTATATGCCTGGGCATATAGATGTATGCCTAGGAACGCCCCAGATAATACATGTAGTGGACATACGTGTACAGTTCTAAATGTTTTGTGAATCAGGGTGAAGATTTATGTACTGAACAAAAAAAGAAACTTCGGCTATGTTTAAATATTTAAGATTACATACAACTTACATTTTATGTACAAGAAGCAGTTTCCTGCAAATTGTGAATGATTAATTTGCCAAATAATTAATCCTTTGTGTACGTTTTTATCAACATTTAGTCAAGAGACACAAGTTTCTTCTCTTTTTATATAAGTCCTTGAGTATAAAATACACCAATAGATTTTTTTGTAAAAAAAAAAGTTCTACTCTGTTTTGAAATCAAACAATGAGAACATACATGTATTTAATAGAAATTTACAGAATTCACAGAAATAAACATGTCTCTTAGAATTATTCTTAAAGTATAGGATGTACTGAAAAAGACAAAATCTGGTTATTAAAGTGGAGTTCCACTGCTATTGTGTCTGGTGAATATCACGGATGCACCCTTTTGTTTAACTTTCAATTTTCCATCGTGACAGAACAGTAAGATATGACCTCCAAAAATATAAACTGTTATATACCATATGGAAGGCATCCTTGTACAAATATGTTCTTAGAGATGATTAAAAAACTTAATGATAGTTTGTATCCAGTTATATCCGGGTTCTCCACAGGTTGGAATTTAAGAGCACACTCAAAGGCCTGTCTGGAAGCCCGAGTATAAATATGGTCTGTTGAGTATAAATATGGCCTGTTGGGAAGCCCGAGTATAAATATGGCCTGTTGGGAATCCCGATTATAAATATGGCCTGTTGAGTATAAATATGGCCTGTTGGGAAGCCCAAGTATGAATATGGCCTGTTGAGTATAAATATGGCATGTTGGGAAGCCCGAGTATGAAAATGGCTTGTTGAGTATAAAAATGGCCTGTTGGGAAGCCCGAGTATGAATATGGCCTGTTGAGTATAAATATTGCCTGTTGGGAAGCTCGAATATAAATATGGCCTGTAGGGAATCCCGAGTATAAATATGGTCTGTTGAGTATAAATATGGCCTGTTGGGAAGCCCGAGTATAAATATGGCCTGTTGGGAATCCCGAGTATAAATATGGCCTGTTGAGTATAGAAATGGCATGTTGGGAAGCCCGAGTATGAATATGGCCTGTTGAGTATAAATATGGCCTGTTGGGAAGCCTGAGTATGAATATGGCCTGTTGAGTATAAATATGGCCTGTTGAGTATAGATATGGCCTGTTGGGAAGCCCAAGTATGAATATGGCCTGTTGAGTATAAATATGGCATGTTGGGAAGCCCGAGTATGAAAATGGCTTGTTGAGTATAAAAATGGCCTGTTGGGAAGCCCGAGTATGAATATGGCCTGTTGAGTATAAATATTGCCTGTTGGGAAACCCGAATATAAATATGGCCTGTAGGGAAGCTCAAGTATAAATATTGCCTGTTGAGTATAAATATGGCCTGTTGAGTATAGATATGGCATGTTGGGAAGCCCGAGTATGAATATGGCTTGTTGAGTATAAATATGGCCTGTTGGGAAGCCCGAGTATGAATATGGCCTGTTTGGAAGCCCGAGTATGAATATGGCCTGTTGGGAAGCCCAAGTATGAATATGGCTTGTTGAGTATAAATATGGCCTCTTTAGAAGCTCGAGTATAAATATGGCCTGTTGGGAAGCCCGAGTATGAATATGGCCTGTTGGGAAGCCCGAGTATGAATATGGCCTGTTGGGAAGCCCAAGTATGAATATGGCTTGTTGAGTATAAATATGGCCTATTAAGAAGCTTGAGTATAAATATGGCCTGTTGGGAAGCCCGAGTATGAATATGGCCTGTTGAGTATAAAAATGGCCTGTTGGGAAGCCCGAGTATGAAAATGGCTTGTTGAGTATAAAAATGGCCTGTTGGGAAACCGAGTATGAATATGGCCTGTTGAGTATAAATATTGCCTGTTGGGAAGCCCGAATATAAATATGGCCTGTAGGGAATCCCGAGTATAAATATGGTCTGTTGAGTATAAATATGGCCTGTTGGGAAGCCCGAGTATAAATATGGCCTGTTGGGAATCCCGAGTATAAATATGGCCTGTTGAGTATAAATATGGCCTGTTGAGTATATATATGGCATGTTGGGAAGCCCGAGTATGAATATGGCCTGTTGAGTATAAATATGGCCTGTTGGAAAGCCCAAGTATGAATATGGCTTGTTGAGTATAAATATGGCATGTTGGGAAGCCCGAGTATGAAAATGGCTTGTTGAGTATAAAAATGGCCTGTTGGGAAGCCCGAGTATGAATATGGCCTGTTGAGTATAAATATTGCCTGTTGGGAAGCCCGAATATAAATATGGCCTGTAGGGAAGCTCAAGTATAAATATTGCCTGTTGAGTATAAATATGGCCTGTTGAGTATAGATATGGCATGTTGGGAAGCCCGAGTATGAATATGGCTTGTTGAGTATAAATATGGCCTGTTGGGAAGCCCGAGTATGAATATGGTCTGTTTGGAAGCCCGAGTATGAATATGGCCTGTTGGGAAGCCCAAGTATGAATATGGCTTGTTGAGTATAAATATGGCCTATTAAGAAGCTCGAGTATAAATATGGCCTGGTGGGAAGCCCGAGTATGAATATGGCCTGTTGGGAAGCCCGAGTATGAATATGGCCTGTTTGGAAGCCTGAGTATAAATATGGCCTGTTGGGAAGACCGAGTATTAATATGGCTTGTTGAGTATAAATATGGCCTGTTGGGAAGCTCGAGTATAAATATGGCCTGTTGGGAAGCCCGAGTATGAATATGACCTGTTGAGTATAAATATGGCCTGTTGGGAAGCCTGAGTATGAATATGGCCTTTAGAGTATAAATATGGCCTGTTGGGAAGCCTGAGTATAAATATGACCTTTGGAGTTTAAATATGGCCTGTTGAGTATAAATATGGCCTGTTGGGAAGCCCGAGTACGAATATGGCCTGTTGAGTATAAATATGGCCTGTTGGGAAGCACTAGTATAAATATAGCCTGTTGGGAAGTTCAAGTATAAATATGGCCTTTTGGAAAGCCTAAGTATAAATATTGTCTGTTGGAAAGCCCGAGTATAAATATAGCCTGTTGGGAAGCCTTAGTATAAATATTGCCTTTTGGGAAGCCCAAGTATAAATATTGCATGTTGGGAAGGACAAGTATAAATATTGTCTATTGGGAAGCCCAAGTATAAATATGGCCTGTTGGGAAGCACAAGTACAAATATTGTCTGTTGGGAAGCATGAGTATAAATATGGCCTGTTGGGAAGCACAAGTACAAATATTGTCTGTTGGGAAGCATGAGTATAAATATGGCCTTTTGGAAAGCTTAAGTATAAATATTGTCTGTTGGAAAGCCCAAGTATAAATATTGCCTGTTGGGAAGCCAAGTATAAAGTATTATGATTTGTAATTACAATTGTTACTGTACTACACCACACAGGTGATTAAGATTAAGTGTGTCAGTTTTGAGACAATTGTGAGTGCAAACTAGAAATATTAGAAAAGCTAGGATAAAAAACATGTTTTGAAATGTCATTCATTTTTAAGTGATAAATCTAATTTAGTTTAACCCAGGGTTAATATGAATCAATTATGATGATATTCTGGGAATAGTCTGGATGCTGTTTATAAACAATGGTCAATGAAGATGAGTTACTTTTTAATAAATTAGTTAAGTTGCTGTAAGAAATACATGTACAGGCATTATCAACCACTTAATGCAGAATAAATAGGAGTTAAATTCGACCCATACAAGTTTTTAAGTTTTGAACTTATCTATTTTATATTGAATGTGAAACAATTTTTAATTATAACATCATTGTTGAAATCTTATAGGTCACAGAACCAGTACTAAGCATATGCAGATAAAGTGTCTTGCTCAAGGACAGCACACATAGCCATGGCAGGGAATCGAACCCTCAACCCTCCAATCCTGGGTCAGATGCTCTACCACTGGACCATGCACTTCGCAATGTTACCATTACCATTCATGTAAATGACAATTGTTTTAGTAGAACAATATATTCTGTTTATTGAGAAAAGCTTATTACAAGAAATTCATGCATTTTCAAACACTGCAGAATAAATACCAGTTTAGCACGACCTATACCATTTATGTACATGAGTAGTAGTAGAATATATATTTATATAAACAGTTTATTGAGAATTGTACAAAGATTTTTTTTAAATGGCATTGATCAATGTGTTCTAAGCTAAGTTTAATTTTTGTTATCTTATCCATAAACACCCAGAGACATTGTTTGTTCAGTAATGCAAAGTAATTATAGAATATTACACTCAGTATGTCAAAACAGTCAAGGTCATAATGAAGATAGATTTGTACATAAATACATTCAAGGTCATGCAGGTTTTGTAATGATAGTGTCACGGTCAAAATACAGTCATAGTCATAATAGAATTGGTGTTAAATTATAGTCATGGTGATAATACAGTCAAAAGTCATAAATAGTCATGTTTGCAAAACAGTCGCAGTCATAATACAGCCAATGTCACAAATGAGTCAAGGTCATAAGACAAACAAGGTTACAATCTAAATATAGAAATTATCATGTCAAAATTATTATGATACAGTTATGCATTCTTGGCTAAAATATAATGTCAAAATATAGTCTAGGTCACCATACAGTTCACTATATAGACATAGTCGTAAAAAATTCAAGGCCATAATACAAGCAATGTGATAATACCATTATGGTTGTGTTAGTCAAGATCACAATACAATCAATTTTATTATACAGTTGGTGTATTTATACATGTCAAGTTCATAATACAGTCAAGGTAACAGTACTGTTACATTAATTATACAGGCGTATAATGTCAAGGTCAAATACATATACAGTCCTGGCCATTGTCATCGTCAAATACAGTCCTTGACATTGTCAAAGTTGTAAAACATGTTTTGAATACATTAAAGTTCAAATATAGTCCTTGCCATTGTCAAGGTCAAATACAGTCCTTGCCATTGTCAAGGTCACAAAACATGTCTAAATACATTAAAGGTCAGAATGCAGTCTGTTTTTAATACAGTTGTTACAAAGTACAATTATGGTCAATTTAGAGCCAAGGTCATAATAATGTCAAAGTCAGAGTATTGGTTCAATTCTTAAATCAAACTGCAGCAGAAAGGAGCACCTACATTGTCTTTTCACTCAAAAAAAAAAACATCAAGAAAAAGTCATTGTTTAGTAATTTGTTCAAAAGAAAATTAACATTTCAAAACAGCATTATTATACCCCGCCTGGTTGTTAGTATTTGTGGGAGGAGTCAGGGTTTGTTAATAAGGTATGACAAATTAAGTTTCTAGATTAGAAAATTAAATACCAATGTTTGTTTCTTGTTACGAAACTGAAAGGAAAAATCATTTTTACAAAGATTAAAATCCAATAAATAGGAATACTCAACTCAGACATAGACTCAAAACATATTCTCTTGATGTTAATATTTTAAATACGTAGTGAGAACTATATTAATTAATAATACATGTACTACTGTCTCTTTGACCACTACTACGTACTATTAGTTGAAGTATTCAACAAATATGTTGTAGTATCTCAGGCATCTCTGATAATGCAAAATAAGTTAAAAGGCTCATCAGAGATGCACATTTTTGACGTTAACCATGTGCAATATCACTTTCTATTCATCATCAAATGTTTTCCGTATAAATCAGCTCTCGTACGTAAAATGCTTAACTAAATATATAAAGGACGTCATTTTGTCATGATAAAATGACATTATTTTAAAATTTTACTTTATTGGACAAATGACGGAAAAAAAATATGCCAGACTTTTTTTTGTTCCTTATAGAAGATATTATATGGTAATTGAACAATTTTTCTTAGTTATGTGCTAAACAGAGTCTTATATTCGTGCTCATTCCTTATGTAATTTATTAATAATTATTCTTGTAAGATCCTCTGCATATGTCACAATAGCAGTAGTAGGGCAACCAGCTGTTTATAAATTATCAACATTATTGCATGTAGACATAAAACAAAATAATATCCTTTATAAATCATTAATAATGTCATTTATGAATAGTGACCTCAGAAGGCAATGGGTTTAAATGTCCTGATGGATATCCCTTGTCATAACCACTAGATAAAAAAAAAGTAGATCTAGTATTGGTTAGAGTCTTTGAGATAGGTCAAAATTTTCAAACTTGCTTTAATAGGACTTAAACCTTAAATACTGCAAGCTGTATGTTTTGAGCCTGGGTCCTTGTGATGTTAGATAGTTCACTAGAGGCTTACAAAAATGATAATATACTTTGTTATGGCTGACTGCTGCAAGCAAACATTCCATTGATATGTTATTTAGGTAACTGATAAACATGGGTCTTGTGAAATCACACTAGACAGAACTGTCACTGAGACATAGACACAAAACTACACATATTTATAGATATCAATGTTTAATATAAAGTTAACTGAAAAACATGGGTCTTGTGAAATCACACTAGACAGAACTGTCACTCATAGATAGGATGTTACACATATTTATAGATATATTAAGGTAACTGAAAAACATAGGTCTTGTGAAATCACCCCAGACAGAACTGTCACTCATAGACAAAATGCTACACATATTTATAGATACATAAAGGTAGCTGATAAACACGAGTCTTGTGAATTTGCATTAGACAGAACCGTCACTCATAGACAAGATGCTTCACATATTTATAGATTTATAAAGGAATCAGATAAACATGAGTCTTGTGAAATCGCACTAGACAGAACTGTCACTCATAGACAAGATGCTACACATATTTATAGATATATAAAGGTAACTGATAAACATGGGTCTTGTGAAATCACACTAGACAGAACTGTCACTCATAGACAAGATGCTACACATATTTATAGATATATAAAGATAACTGATAGATAAACATGGGTCTTGTGAAATCACACTAGACAAAACTGTCACTCATAGACAAGATGCTACACATATTTATAGATATCAATGTTTAATATAAATAATAAGAATAATATGCAACAAAAGAATACAAAAATCTACAAAAGTTAACAATAATCTTTTTACATTAAGTTTGTTAAAATGTTTTTATTCAACCACACAACCACTTCATAATATAAGATACATGTATATCTGAATTACAATAAAACATTTTTACTTGTATTTCAATAACTAAAGTTACTTTTCTGTAAGTTTGGTCACCAAACATCAACTATCAATATGCTGTGTTGAATCAAATCATACCAATGTTTGATATTTATTTTACCTGATTGGTTAAGATAAAATGTTTTATTCTTATAAATTTTACATCAATTGTGAAACATGTTTTTTCAAATTAATGTACAGCACTTAATATTGATAGAGATTTTATTTTTGACCTAAATTAGTGGTTGAGGTCCATTTTAGTAATATTGCCAATAAAGAAAGTCAATGTTTACCTTCATCTTAAGTGTTTGCACATGACTTTTTTGTTAGGTCAAATTTATTTCAAACAAAAAAAATAAACATGCTAAAATGAAAGACTGGCAATAAGTCAATCTGGAAAAAAATGCTAAAAATTTTATACAAACAAAATTTAAGTGCTGTATAAAAATCTCACTGATGACTTCCTTGCAGCAGAACTAAGCATATACACAGATGAAGTGAGACAACACTTTGTCATGGAGAGGATAGAACCCTCAACCCTCAGGTCCTGGATCTGATGTTTGAGCACTGAAGCACACCATTCAATCACAAATTGAATTACATGTGTAATAATTTTGGGAATTGGACCATGTTTCAATGATAATTACGTCGTGACAAAATAGATATATGTCTAGGAAGAATTTAAGAGTTACCGAGAAAATAGAATACAATGAAACTACTCCTATAATGCCAATTTAATGTTGACAAAAAAATATGGCCATGATGGCAGAATTGTATCTATAACAGAACTATAGTTATAATTACTGCATTGTATATACAATTGCATTGAGGCTATAATGAAATTGCTTACATGTATAATTATGAATAGAACTGTGGCTAAAATGCCTGAATTCCATTACTAGTACTAGGTACTTGGTTATATTTTGTCTATAACTACATAAGAACTTTGGCTATAATGCTTGCATTCAATATACTAGAGAACTTTGGCCAGAATGCCTGAATTCCATATTCTAGAGAACTTTGGCCAGAATGCCTAAATTCTATATTCTAGAGAACTTTGGCTATAATGCTTGTATTCAATATACTAAAGAACGTTGGCCAGAATGCCTTTATTCCATATTCTAGAGAACTTTTGCCAGAATGCCTGAATTCCATGCACTAATTAACTTTGGCTATAATACCTGCATTCCATATACTAGAGAACTTTGGTTATAATGCCTGCATTCCGTATACTAGAAAACTTTGGCTATAATGCCTGAATTCCAAACACTTGAAAACTTTGGCTGTAATGCCTGAATTCATATACTGGAGAACTTTGGTTATAATGCCTGCATTCCATATACTAGAGAACTTTGGCTATATTGCCTGAATTCCATATACTAGAGAACTTTGGTTATAATGCCTGCATTCTATATAATAGAGAACTTTGGCTGTAATGCCTGAATTCATATACTGGAGAACTTTGGTTATAATGCCTGCATTCCATATACTAGAGAACTTTGGCTATATTGCCTGAATTTCATACACTAGAAAACTTTGGTTATAATGCCTGCATTCCATATAATAGAGAACTTTGGCTATAATGCCTAAATTCCTTACACTAGAAAACTTTGGCTGTAATGCCTGAATTCATATACTGGAGAACTTTGGTTATAATGCCTGAATTCCATATACTAGAAAACTTTGGCTATAATGCTTGTATACATGTACTAGAGAACTTGGGCTATAATGACATATTTTAGTTTGTCTATAACTACCAAAGAACTTTATAAAGAAAGAACTGGCTATAATGCCTGAATGTTAATATACCAGAGAACTTTGTCTATAAAAGCAGAATATATTTTGTCTATAACTACAAAAGAAGTTATATAAAGCCTGAATTAAGTATATCATTAAAATAGAAATGGATGGTAGTGCAATGCATATGGTGTCAGTCACTCATGCCAGAGGTTGTGGGTTCGATCCCAGCACAATGAATGAACCTCCAATTGTATAATATAATATTGCAGAAGTGACAAACACACATCAAAATATGTATCTTATGTTTGATATAGACGCCTACACTACACACACGAAAAATATCTCAACACTTGAAACACTACAAAAATAATTTAAAAAGATATTAATAAATAAAGAAAAAAAATGTTCACAAAATTTGTTAATTTGTTAACCATCACAGTTTACCTCAGTTGAATTGTGGGATATATGAGTTGTTTCCCTTTGATTCAACATTCGCTTGATGTTACTATTAGTGTCAAGGACTGTAATAGCATTTGACCCAGGGACATGTGCATCATGCTGGTGTAAATAATACTGGCTGTTTCAATTCATTATTTAAATGTACCAATAACAATACATGGTAATAAAGGAATTTAATCCTACAGCATGATTTGTAATATGATAAAATATATAGATAATTACAGAATAAATAGTTAAAATGGACAGATATCAATATAATCACACAGATGGATGCATACACACACTATAAAGTAGAATCAGGAAGGATCTATAACAATGTAATCAGACACACAAATACATACTAAATGATATAATCATATAAGATAAAAAGAATTCTTAACAACATAATCAGACACACAAATACATACTAAATGATATAATCATATAAGACAAAAAGAATTCATAACAACATAATCAGACACACAAATACATACTAAATGATATAATCATATAAGACAAAAAGAATTCATAACAACATAATCAGATACACAAATACATACTAAATGATATAATCATATAAGACAAAAAGAATTCATAACAACATAATCAGATACACAAATACATACTTAATGATATAATCATATGAGACAAAAAGAATTTATAACAACATAATGAGATACGACAAAAACATATATAACAACATAATCAGATGCACAAATACATACTAACTGATATAATCAGATAAGACAAAAAAACATCTGTAACAACATAATCAGATAAGACAAAAACATATATAACAAGATAATCAGATACACAAATACATATTGATATAATCAGATAAGACAAAAACATCTATAACAACATTATCAAATAAGACAAAAACATATATAACAATATAATCAGATACACAAATAAATACTAACTGATATAATCAGATAAGACAAAAACATCTATAACGACATAATAAGAGACACAAAATACATACTAAATGATATAATCAGATAAGACAAAAACATCTATAACAAAATAATCAGATAAGACAAAAGCATCTATAACAACATAATCAGATACACAAATACATACTTAGTGATATAATCAGATAAGACAAAAAATCTATAATCAGATAAGATGAAAGCATCTATAAACACAAAAACATACTAAATGATATAATCATATAAGACAAAAACATCTATAACAACATAATCAGATAAGACAAAAACATCTATAACAACATAATCAGATAAGACAAAAACATCAATAACAACATTATGCATCTATTACAGAATAATCGTACAAAACGATGGATCTTAACAATTGAGATAGACAGATGCATCAATTATAAATATTTTAGGTACATACTGATTCATGTCATATCATATATAGTGTTAGAAGTCCTAGTTTCCAGAGTGTATTTTGAAATTTGTTACTAAAAGGCATTCAGGAAACTCTACAGGTAATAAAAATGGCAGTTTTGTCTTTAATTTAAAAACTGCAGATAGCATGTAGTATAATTTGTACCTACCTTTTCAATGCCACTTGTTAATAAATCCATGCCTTTCTTCAGCAGCATGTAGCCATCATCTTCATACGATACATTGGTTGACATTAGATCTGGCATTGTGTTGTCATGGTGATTCATACTTGGAGGAGGTCCCAATTTGCCTTTCGCATAAGGATTGGTGTAAATATTTTTATCTACAGCAGGTAATAAATCCCCTATACAATATGAGGTGGCTTGTCGTTCTATAACAGAATACTGCTGAGACCACATTGGTTCTTTAGAACTTTTATTGTTAGGATCATTGAACTCTCTGTTGTTATATCTAGAATGATGAGATTTGGGTCTGTTTTGTAACCTGTGGTGTGAATTATTTTGAGACATACTAGAACTAGAACGTGAAATTGCTGAAACAGCACGTGGTGTGAATAATTCTGCACGTGTAACAGCAGAAGTTACCCGTGATCCTGTTGCCCTGTCACTATTATGCCTCTGAGAGTTTGTACCACTTGCAATTTCCTTTGACTGACTATTCCAGGTACTTGGAGGCATTATTGATGTTAAGTTTTCATCTGAATTCTGTATACTTATTTTTCTAAGGATAAGTGTAACTGGTTTCATAGTATCCAAACTATACACAGTGTCCTCATGATGGTTTGGTTGTTCCAGTGGAAGTTGGCAGCTCCGGTTGAGCTCCTTTGATCGTTTAAGTTTAGCAATTGACCAATCAGTATCCTCGCTTTCAATCCTCTTTTCAAGTCTCACTCTGTCATGAACTAGTTCTACATGAGGATCTGGCAGTTGTAAAATAGCTGGTTGATGAGTATAGGAAAATTTAACTCTTGCATTTTCTATTTCTTTTATATCATTTTTTCCACTGCCTATGGCATTGGAAGGCAGATCAGACAGATCTATCATACTAGAGTACATTCTGTTTTTGTCATGTTTACTCTGACCACCCTCTGTCTCATCTTCACTATCACTTTCTTGTCCAAGACCTGCTTTAGTTTCGGCACTTGATGTCTTAGAGGAATATCCCTCGTCGTCTTCATCAAATCTTCTCTGCCTCCTGTCCTTATTTGAAAACTTCAACAGTCGCTTTATCTTGTGATATGTAGTAAGCTTTTGGTTTTCTTTCTCGTAAACATGCTTCGGATGTGATTCCGGGACACTGCGACTTCTACGTTCTGGTAAACTGCCATCATTCTTTGCTTGCCTGTAGGAATCAATCGTCTCTCTGGCAGGGTCAATGTTGTCCTGTTGTGTTTCGATTCGCTCTCGATATCCAACAGGGGTGATCACTCCAACTACATCATTGGCAGCTTCTCTGGCAGTGTTGGTGTACCTGAGCGCTACAGCATTTCTATTGTCATTTTTCATGGTGGATTTTTGTTCCTTTGGATGGAAGGTTGAGTGCAGACTTTGCTGTATAAATAATCCAGAATCTTCTATGGCAGAACATTTGTTCTTCACGGGAATGTAGTGATCTGTATCCAAAGCTGGGCGTTTCTTGCTTCCTATAAAAATACCGGATAAATGCATTATATATCAGTTTTGTAAATGAGTCCTTAGTCAGTTATAAAATCTTATCTGAATTGTGTCAGAAGAATTGTTAGTATTCAGTCATAATGGAGCTACTGGAATCCCAAGTGGCCACAAAACAATATTTATCAAATAAGTCTTGCATGAAAGCCCATATTCAGTCAATTTGTTAATGATGATTTTTGGATCTAAGAAATCAAAAGCTTTGATACAGTGTGTGTAAGATGCCCATAAAACAAAGTTGGTAATGAGGCATTAGTTCAACTTTAAAATGTTAAACCACACCTGTATTTATTTTTATTAAAAACAAGGGTCCTCCATGGCCCAGTGTTCTAAGGCGCCATCTCAAGATCACTTACCTATCACCACTAAGGTAGTAGGTTTGAGTCCTGCTAGCTCAAAAAAAATATTTATGGGAGAAAGTTTGTTAGTTACTTGTGGAAGGACAGTGGTTCTACTCAAATTCATTCTGTTAGACTAGTTTATACTAATTTATTTTAACTCAATTACGATGAAAGCTCAGAGCTTATATGAACCGCTCTCAAGTCTGGTTCCTGGGTGAGAGACTTACACTCTATCCACTACACTAATGTCACTTAGGGTCCTCCATGGCTGAGTGGTCTAAGACGCCATCTCAAGATCACTAACCTCTCGCCGCTAAGGTCGTAGGTTTGAGTCCCACTCACTCCAAAAACTTTATGCGAGAAAGTTTCCAGTTACTTGCGGAAGGACTGTGATTCTACTCAGTCTGAATCAGTCTGAGGTGTTCTTCCACCACTAAAACTGGATATGCCATATATAACCTGAAATATGCTGAAATGGCATTAACCCCATTCAAAAAAAAAAAAAAAATAATAATTATGTCTCACTTTAAAAATATTTTATGCCATATAATGCATTCAACACTAGTACTACCATATGTCTGCTTATTTGGTCATACAGTCCCTGTATACCAATATTATATTCCATGTTATTACAGTATTAAGCTGTCAGAGTGCCATAAGTCTATGTATGATTTGCCTGATCCAGACTGGTGGATTATTGGACAAGTCTTCCTTATTGGAACACTATCAGCAAGTGCAGATTAACAGTTTTAATAAGGTCGATGATTTTGTGTCCACACCCAGTCCCTGGACACACACGCACACACATATCAAAAGTGACCTTCTCCGCAATAATGCTAATTAAGCTAACTACTTTTATTCATGACAATCATACAATCTGCAAACATATGAACCCAGAGCTGGTATTCACCAACAATCTGCAAACATATGAACCCAGGGCTGGTATTCACCTACAATATGCAAACATATGAACCCAGGGCTAGTATTCACCAACAATCTGCAAACATGAACCCAGGGCTGGTATTCACCAACAATATGCAAACATATGAACCCAGGGCTGGTATTCACCAACAATCTGCAAACATATGAACCCAGGGCTGGTATTCACCAACAATCTGCAAACACATGAACCCAGGGCTGGTATTCACCATCAGTCTGCAAAGACATGAACCCAGGGTTGGTATTCACAAACAATCTTCAAACATATTAACCCAGGGCTGGTATTCACTAACAATCTGCAAACATATGAACCCAGGGCTGGTATTCACCAACAATCTGCAAACACATGAACCCAGGGCTGATATTCACCAACAATCTGCAAAGACATGAACCCAGGGTTGGTATTCACCAACAATCTGCAAACATATGAACCTTGGGCTGGTATTCACCAACAATCTGCAAACATATGAACCCAGGGCTGGTATTCACCAACAATCTGCAAACATATGAACCCAGGGCTGGTATTCACCAACAATCTGCAAACATATGAACCATGGGCTGGTATTCACCAACAATCTGCAAACATATGAACCCATGGTTGGTATTCACCAACAATCTTCAAACATATGAACCCAGGGCTGGTATGCACCAACAACCTGCAAACACATTAACCCAGGGTTGGTATTCACCAACAATCTGCAAACACATAAACCCAGGACTGGTATTCACCAACAATCTGCAAACACATGAACCCAGGGCTGGTATTCACTAACAATCTGCAAACACATGAACCCAGGGTTGACATTCACCAACAATCTGTAAACATATGAACCCAGGGCTGGTATGCACTAACAATCTGCAAATATGAACCAAGGGCTGGTATTCACTAACAATCTGCAAACACATGAACCCAGGGCTGGTATTCACCAACAATCTGCAAACACATGAACCCAGTGCTGGTATTCACAAACAATCTGCAAACATATGAACCCAGGGTTGGTATTCACCAACAATCTGCAAACACATGAACCTAGGGCTGGTATTCACCAACAATCTGCAAACATATGAACTCAGGGTTGGTATTCACCAACAATCTTCAAACATATGAACTCAGGGTTGGTATTCACCAACAATCTGCAAACATATGAACCCAGGGCTGGTATTCACCAACAATCTGCAAACATATGAACCCAGGGCTGGTATTCACCCGCAATCTGCAAACATATGAACTCAGGGTTGGTATTCACCAACAATCTGCAAACATATGAACCCAGGGCTGGTATTCACCAACAATCTGCAAACATATGAACCTTGGGCTCGTATTCACCAACAATCTGCAAACATATGAACCCAGGGTTGGTATTCACCCGCAATCTGCAAACACATGAACCTTGGGCTCGTATTCACCAACAATCTGCAAACATATGAACCCAGGGCTGGTATTCACCAAGCATTTGCAAACACATGAACCCAGGGCTGGTATTCACCAACAATCTGCAAACACATGAACCCAGTGCTGGTATTCACCAACAATCTGCAAACCTATGAACCCAGGGCTGGTATTCACCAACAATCTGCAAACATGAACTCAAGGCTGGTATTCACCAACAATCTGCAAACATATGAACCCAGGGTTGGTATTCACCAACAATCTGCAAACATATGAACCAATGGTTGGTATTCACCAACAATCTTCAAACATATGAACCCAGGGCTGGTATGCACCAACAACAACAACCTGCAAACACATTTACCCAGGGTTGGTATTCACCAACAATCTGCAAACACATAAACCCAGGGCTGATATTCACCAACAATCTGCAAACACATGAACCCAGGGCTGGTTTTCACTAACAATCTGCAAACACATGAACCCAGGGTTGGCATTCACCAACAATCTGCAAACATATGAACTCAGGGCTGGTATGCACTAACAATCTGCAAACATGACCCAAGGGCTGGTATTCACTAACAATCTGCAAACATATGAACCCAGGGTTGGTATTCACCAACAATCTGCAAACACATGAACCTAGGGCTGTTATTCACCAACAATCTGCAAACATATGAACTCAGGGCTGGTATTCACCAACAATCTGCAAACATATGAACCCAGGGCTGGTATTCACCCACAATCTGCAAACACATGAACCCAGGGCTGGTATTCACCAACAATCTGCAAACATATGAACCCAGGGCTGGTATTCACCAACAATCTGCAAACACATGAACCCAGGGCTGGTATTCACCAACAATCTGCAAACACATGAACCCAGGGCTGGTATTCACCAACAATCTGCAAACATATGAACCCAGGGCTGGTATTCACCCGCAATCTGCAAACATATGAACTCAGGGTTGGTAGTCACCAACAATCTGCAAACATATGAACCCAGGGCTGGTATTCACCAACAATCTGCAAACATGAACTCAGGGCTGATATTCACCAACAATCTGCAAACATATGAACAAAGGGCTGGTGTTCACCAACAATCTGCAAACATATGGACAAAGTGCTAGTATTCACCAACAATCTGCAAAGACATGAACCCAGGGCTGGTATTCACCAACACTCTGCAAACATATGAACCCAGGGCTGGTATTCACCAACAATCTGCAAAGACATGAACCCAGGGCTGGTATTCACCAACCATTTGCAAACATATGAACCCAGGGCTGGTATTCACCAACTGTCTGCAAACATATGAAGCCAGGGCTGGTATTCACCAACTATTGCAAACATATGAAGCCAGGGCTGGTATTCACCAACTATCTGCAAACATATGAACAAAGGACTGGTGTTCACCAACAATCTGCAAACATATGAACCCAGGGCTGGTATTCACCAACAATCTGCAAACACATGAACACAGGGCTGGTATTCACCAACAATCTGCAATCATGAACTCAGGGCTGGTATTCACCATCAGTCTGCAAAGACATGAACCCAGGGTTGGTATTCACAAACAATCTTCAAACATATTAACCCAGGGCTGGTATTCACTAACAATCTGCAAACATATGAACCCAGGGCTGGTATTCACCAACAATCTGCAAACACATGAACCCAGGGCTGGTATTCACCAACAATCTGCAAAGACATGAACCCAGGGTTGGTATTCACCAACAATCTGCAAACATATGAACCTTGGGCTGGTATTCACCAACAATCTGCAAACATATGAACCCAGGGCTGGTATTCACCAACAATCTGCAAACATATGAACCCAGGGCTGGTATTCACCAACAATCTGCAAACATATGAACCATGGGCTGGTATTCACCAACAATCTGCAAACATATGAACCCATGGTTGGTATTCACCAACAATCTTCAAACATATGAACCCAGGGCTGGTATGCACCAACAACCTGCAAACACATTAACCCAGGGTTGGTATTCACCAACAATCTGCAAACACATAAACCCAGGACTGGTATTCACCAACAATCTGCAAACACATGAACCCAGGGCTGGTATTCACTAACAATCTGCAAACACATGAACCCAGGGTTGACATTCACCAACAATCTGTAAACATATGAACCCAGGGCTGGTATGCACTAACAATCTGCAAATATGAACCAAGGGCTGGTATTCACTAACAATCTGCAAACACATGAACCCAGGGCTGGTATTCACCAACAATCTGCAAACACATGAACCCAAGGCTGGTATTCACAAACAATCTGCAAACATATGAACCCAGGGTTGGTATTCACCAACAATCTGCAAACACATGAACCTAGGGCTGGTATTCACCAACAATCTGCAAACACATGAACCCAGGGTTGGTATTCACCAACAATCTTCAAACATATGAACTCAGGGTTGGTATTCACCAACAATCTGCAAACATATGAACCCAGGGCTGGTATTCACCAACAATCTGCAAACATATGAACCCAGGGCTGGTATTCACCCGCAATCTGCAAACATATGAACTCAGGGTTGGTATTCACCAACAATCTGCAAACATATGAACCCAGGGCTGGTATTCACCAACAATCTGCAAACATATGAACCTTGGGCTCGTATTCACCAACAATCTGCAAACATATGAACCCAGGGTTGGTATTCACCCGCAATCTGCAAACACATGAACCTTGGGCTCGTATTCACCAACAATCTGCAAACATATGAACCCAGGGCTGGTATTCACCAAGCATTTGCAAACACATGAACCCAGGGCTGGTATTCACCAACAATCTGCAAACACATGAACCCAGTGCTGGTATTCACCAACAATCTGCAAACCTATGAACCCAGGGCTGGTATTCACCAACAATCTGCAAACATGAACTCAAGGCTGGTATTCACCAACAATCTGCAAACATATGAACCCAGGGTTGGTATTCACCAACAATCTGCAAACATATGAACCAATGGTTGGTATTCACCAACAATCTTCAAACATATGAACCCAGGGCTGGTATGCACCAACAACAACAACCTGCAAACACATTTACCCAGGGTTGGTATTCACCAACAATCTGCAAACACATAAACCCAGGGCTGATATTCACCAACAATCTGCAAACACATGAACCCAGGGCTGGTTTTCACTAACAATCTGCAAACACATGAACCCAGGGTTGGCATTCACCAACAATCTGCAAACATATGAACTCAGGGCTGGTATGCACTAACAATCTGCAAACATGACCCAAGGGCTGGTATTCACTAACAATCTGCAAACATATGAACCCAGGGTTGGTATTCACCAACAATCTGCAAACACATGAACCTAGGGCTGTTATTCACCAACAATCTGCAAACATATGAACTCAGGGCTGGTATTCACCAACAATCTGCAAACATATGAACCCAGGGCTGGTATTCACCCACAATCTGCAAACACATGAACCCAGGGCTGGTATTCACCAACAATCTGCAAACATATGAACCCAGGGCTGGTATTCACCAACAATCTGCAAACACATGAACCCAGGGCTGGTATTCACCAACAATCTGCAAACACATGAACCCAGGGCTGGTATTCACCCGCAATCTGCAAACATATGAACTCAGGGTTGGTAGTCACCAACAATCTGCAAACATATGAACCCAGGGCTGGTATTCACCAACAATCTGCAAACATGAACTCAGGGCTGATATTCACCAACAATCTGCAAACATATGAACAAAGGGCTGGTGTTCACCAACAATCTGCAAACATATGGACAAAGTGCTAGTATTCACCAACAATCTGCAAAGACATGAACCCAGGGCTGGTATTCACCAACACTCTGCAAACATATGAACCCAGGGCTGGTATTCACCAACAATCTGCAAAGACATGAACCCAGGGCTGGTATTCACCAACCATTTGCAAACATATGAACCCAGGGCTGGTATTCACCAACTGTCTGCAAACATATGAAGCCAGGGCTGGTATTCACCAACTATTGCAAACATATGAAGCCAGGGCTGGTATTCACCAACTATCTGCAAACATATGAACAAAGGACTGGTGTTCACCAACAATCTGCAAACATATGAACCCAGGGCTGGTATTCACCAACAATCTGCAAACACATGAACACAGGGCTGGTATTCACCAACAATCTGCAATCATGAACTCAGGGCTGGTATTCACCAACAATCTGCAAAAATTAACTCAGGGCTGGTTTTCACCAACAATCTGCAAACATATGAACCCAGAGCTGGTATTCACCAACAATCTGCAAACATTAACTCAGGGCTGGTATTCACCAACAATCTGCAAACATATGAACCCAGGGCTGGTATTCTCCAACAATCTGCAAACATGAACCCAGGGCTGGTATTCACCAACAATATGCAAACATATGAACCCAGGGCTGGTATTAACCAACAATCTGCAAACATATGAACCCAGGGCTGGTATTCACCAACAATCTGCAAACACATGAACCCAGGGCTGGTATTTACAAACAATCTGCAAACACATTAACCCAGGGTTGGTATTCACCCACAATCTGCAAACACATGAACCCAGGGTTGGTATTCACCCACAATCTGCAAACACATGAACCCAGGGCTGGTATTCACCAACAATCTGCAAACATATGAACCCAGGGCTGGTATTCACCAACCATTTGCAAACATATGAAGCCAGGGCTGGTATTCACCAACTGTCTGCAAACATATGAACAAAAGGTTGGTGTTCACCAATTATCTGCAAACATAAGAACAAAGGGCTGGTATTCAACAACCATTCTAAAGGATTATCTTACACTTGAACTCAAGAATGAATTTTTAAAAACACTTAGAGACCATTTTTTAGGCTTAACTTTGCAAGCATACAGGGACACCTAATATATAGTTAAATAACTCTCAAAATTGTTCTACATGTCATGGTAAACTAGATATCTAAGGTTGAAAGTTTAATGTTCAAGCTGAAGAATGGTTTGTGGATACGACCCCAGATCAACATGCAAATCTAACCTTGGTTTACATTGTTTGGTTCTTAGTCAGTTAATTCATAGAAACACGCCTTCTGGAAATGCTAATGTAATGGTCCAGTTGGAGAGTCCATCATAGAAATTATGAAAGTTACAATTTGAGTGCTGTGTAAAATACCCAGAAATTATATCTCTCTTTAAAGGTAGTATATCAGTAAAAAATCTCTATAAACGTTTTTAAAGAAATAAATAAAATACAAATGATTTGGTATGTCAGTACCATCAAAACATGACAAAAAGATTATTTCCATCAGAGTGGGAATATACAATCCTCCATCCTAAAAATAGAGAGCACACTTAATAACCTTCATCTTGTCATTTTTTCTCTGATGAAACAAATGTTACAATAAGTACTGATTTGTCAGATCAAATTGAAATCAAAATGAAGTCACATGACTCACTTGATACGTCATAAAATACATGTCAATCTATGTTTGTCTAACCTGGACGCATAAGACAAGTTAGGAAACCCCTTTTCGATATATAATTTTGGTATGTTTAAATAAATATCAGATGATAATATAATATATGAGTATGATATATTGCAAAAAAAATGCTTTTTGCCAATTTCAAACAATTGAAAAATCCTGATACACTTCCTTAGATTCATTTGCTTTAGTATATATCAACATTATAAGTCTGCCGTGGCTAACTGATCTGAGTCTTCGAATTACTTTACTCTCACAGTTGAGGTTCTGGGTTTGAGCCCAGTTTGGTACAAAAATTGTGCAAAAGATTGCCAGTTACTTGTGGAAAGACGATTGATGAATTCTATTCTGATTCGTTCTGCCGTCTTTCACCAATAAATATGGATGTCATTATAACCTGTAACATCTGAAAGATGATATTAAATTCTATTAAAGGTTTAAAGGGAATATATCGGGATTTTTCAAACTTTTAAAATGACCAATACACGTTGCCTGTATATATGAACTCATTGGCCCAATATTGCCAAAAAGATATCTTTTTAAACATGCCAAACACTTTTATATTGACAAGGGCTTTCCTAAATTGAGCTACGTGCCTAGGTTAGACTAAAATAGATTTCCTATTCAAAATGGCAACATATTTTGTGGAATATTAAATGAGTCAAGTAATTTCAATTTTATTTCATTTTGATCCATCATGCAGGTTTACCCTAAAAATTGTTTCATCTTAGAAGGAGACAGAATGACAAAATGAAGGTTGTCAAACATTATTTGAGTGCTGTCCACTCTTTTTTACCACTCCAGTTCAAATATGTGATTCTGTCACATTTTGGTGGATTTGTCTTGCTATTTAACTATTTGGTTTATATTTATTTATGATAAATAGATGCTTTTTATCCATTTGATAATTAATTTATTTAAAGACATGTATAGCATTTTATCTCTTTAAATATCAATTTAGTATTTCCCTTAAAATTTTCAACAGCAAACATCATACTATATTACTAATCAAACCCACTACCACTATCCGCAAATCTTGGATCAGCTCTTGTTCTTGTTACACATTTAATAGAACTTGGACATCATTCAAAATGCATTCAGTGAAGCCATTATAGCTACTTATAATGGTGTATACAAGCAATAAAAAGGATTATGAAGTTGTGAAGAAAAATAATTATATCTTAACTTGTCATTTGTATGTTGTCATTTCATGTGTGTGAATATTTTAACAACTTGTTTTGACACAGTATTTATTTGTTAGATCTGTAATGTCATTTTACCACAAATATCATTGACTATTGATATAAATGTTTAAATATTTTAACAAAAGATAAAGACATGGCCTACCTTGTTTTGATTCTAAGACAGTTCGTCTTTTCACCCATCCAACAATTCCTGAAGAGAAAAAAATATATATAATCACTATAGTGGATGCTGTTTGTGAGATAAAGGGTGGATATTTGTGTAGTGGGTGCTGTTTGAAAGATAAAGGGTGGATATTGGTGTAGTTGGTGCTGTTTGTAATATCAAGGGTGGATATTGGTGTAGTGGGTGCTGTTTGTAAGATAAAGGGTGGATATTGGTGTAGTGGATGCTGTTTGAAAGATAAAGGGTGGATATTGGTGTAGTGGGTGCTGTTTGAAAGATAAACAGTGGATATTGGTGTAGTGGGTGCTGTTTGAAAGATAAAGGGTGGATATTGGTGTAGTGGGTGCTGTTTGAAAGATAAAGGGCGGATATTGGTGTACTGGGTGCTGTTTGAAAGATAAAGGGTTGATATTGGTGTAGTGGGTGTTGTTTGTAAGATAAAGGGTGGATATTTGTGTAGTGGGTGCTGTTTGAAAGATCAAGGGTGGATATTTGTGTAGTGGGTGCTGTTTGAAAGATCAAGGGTGGATATTGGTGTACTGGGTGCTGTTTGTGAGATAAAGGGTATATATTGGTGTAGTGGCTACTGTTTATGAGCAAAAAGGGTAGACATTGGAGTAGTGGGTGCTGTTTGTGAGACAAAAGGTAGATATTGGTGTATTGGCTGATGTTTCTGAGCAAAAATGGTGGATATTGGTGTTGTTGATGCTGTTTGTGAGATACAGGTTGGGTTTTGGTGTAGTGGCTGATGTTTCTAAGACAAAGGGAAGATATTGGTGTAGTGGCTGCTGTTTCTGAGACAAAGGGTAGATATTGGTGTAGTGGCTGATGTTTATGAGCAAAAAGGGTAGATATTGGTGTTGTCAGTGCTGTTTGTGAGATAAAGGGTGGATATTGGTGTAGTGGGTGCTGTTTGGGAGATAAAGAGTGTTATTGGTGTTGTTGATGTTGTTTGTGAGACAAAGGGTAGTTTCTGGTGTAGTGGCTGATGTTTCTAAGACAAAGGGAAGATATTGGTGTAGTGGCTGCTGTTTCTGAGACAAAGGGTAGATATTGGTGTAGTGGCTGATGTTTATGAGCAAAAAGGGTAGATATTGGTGTTGTCAGTGCTGTTTGTGAGATAAAAGGTGTATATTGGTGTAGTGGGTGCTGTTTGGGAGATAAAGGGTAGATATTGGTGTAGTGGGTGCTGTTTGTGACATAAAGGATAGATATTGGTGCAGTGGCTACTATTTATGAGCAAAACGGGTACACATTAGTGTAATGGCTGCTGTTTCTGAGACAAAGGGTAGATATTGGTGTAGTGGCTGATGTTTCTGAGACAAAGGGTAGATAGTGGTGTAGTGGTTGATGTTTATGAGCAAAAATGGTTGATATTGGTGTTGTCGGTGCTGTTTGTGAGATAAAGGGTAGAGAGTGGTGTAGTGGGTGCTGTTTGTGAGATAAAGGGTAGATATTGGTGTTGTTGATGCTGTTTGAGATAAAGGGTAGATATTGGTGTTGTTGATGCTGTTTGTGAGATAAAGGGTGGATATTAGTGTAATGGGTGCTGTTTGTGAGATAAAGGGTAGATATTGGTGTAGTGGGTGCTGTTTGTGAGATAAAGGGTAGATATTGGTGTAGTGGGTCCTGTTTGTGACATAAAGGGTAGATATTGGTGTAGTGGGTGCTGTTTGTGAGATAAAGGGTAGATATTGGTGTAGCGGGTGCTGTTTGTGAGATAAAGGGTAGATATTGGTGTAGTGGGTGCTGTTTGTGAGATAAAGGGTAGATATTGGTGTAGTGGGTGCTGTTTGTGAGATAAAGGGTAGATATTGGTGTAGTGGGTCCTGTTTGTGAGATAAAGGGTAGATATTGGTGTAGTGGGTGCTGTTTGTGAGATAAAGGGTAGATATTGGTGTAGTGGGTGCTGTTTGTGAGATAAAGGGTAGATATTGGTGTAGTGGGTCCTGTTTGTGAGATAAAGGGTAGATATTGGTGTAGTGGGTGCTGTTTGTGAGATAAAGGGTAGATATTGGTGTAGTGGGTGCTGTTTGTGAGATAAAGGGTAGATATTGGTGTAGTGGGTCCTGTTTGTGACATAAAGGGTAGATATTGGTGTAGTGGGTGCTGTTTGTGAGATAAAGGGTAGATATTGGTGTAGTGGGTGTTGTTTGTGAAATAAAGGGTAGATATTGGTGTTGTCAATGCTGTTTGTGAGATAATGGGTAGATATTGGTGTTGTCGATGCTGTTTGTGAGATAAAGGGTAAATATTGGTGTTGTGGATGCTGTTTGTGAGATAAAGGGTAAATATTGGTGTTGTGGGTGCTGTTTGTGAGATAAAGGGTAGATATTCGTGTAGTGGATGCTGTTTGTGAGCAAAAAGGTCAGATAATATGTGTTGTGGGTACTGTTTGTGAGATAAAAGTTAATTCATTTGTGAAGTCACTTGTTTTTGATTTTCATTATAAAAAATAGACAAAAAATAAAGAAATGTAAAAAAATATCATTAAATATAGTTATTTATTGATGAAAATCCATTAAACCATTAACAGAACTCAAATAAAATACAACTTAATATATATATAATGGTATAACTTTATATGGTACATAATATATAAATTATACAATTTATTTTATAGGTTTTCACACCGTTTTCAACACATGATAGGTTGTAATTTGCATATCCCGTTTTATTATCAGATTAAACCACCCTCCTTCCGCAAGTCACTGTGAAACTTTCTCATCAAAAAGGTTTTGGATTGAGCAGGGCTCGAACCCATGAAAGTTTATTAGGGGACAGCGCCTTAGACCACTCAGCCGTGGAGGATCCCTAACTTGATAAGTATCACTATTGATTTGCAGATAGGTCAAAATCAATGTACTGCATATATAATAAATTAAAAATTTGTACGATGATAATATTTTTCGTTATATCTTTAAATTGCTGAGCTTGTCAAAAAATAAATTTGTACTTAATTGATCTTGGAGTCAGCGCGTGTGCCCTAATTGCTTTGTTATTAAATGTCAAATACATACATACATCAACTTTTTATAATCAAGCCACTGTGTAATTTTGATAATTACAATTAAGATAATGTTTGAATCAGATAACATAAACTGGGAATCAAAGCTGTATTCTGCCAGGGTCAGTGGCACACACAATCTTCGTATATCAGAATTTGACACCGGATTCACCACAGGATGATTTGTGATTTATAAGCAGCGTTAAATTCCTTTATATTCTGTAGCTTTATCTTTTGTTAAGTCAAGTATTGAGTATCAACAATGAAATTCAAATTAGATACGTGTCATTAATTTGATATAAGAAGTAAGCACATAATAATTGAACTGCTTAATATTTTCTTTTGTTTGCCGGCATACTGGTGTATCTATTGTAAAGCATGCCTTAAAATTTTGAACGGCAATGGATGATTCTTTAATTTTCAGATTAAAAACAATGCTTGACATTTAAAATATATGTATATTCAAATACCAATAAACCTTAGACTGCTTTTATTTGTAAATATGGTCTAATTGAATATTTGTTCGTTTTATGGCCTTCTGGAATTGAGATCATTTGAAGACAATATTTGATTGTCTGTGGAATAAGCATGAATTTGTTGTATTATGGTACACAGGTATCAATCAAGCACATGGATATAATATAAATTGTAACTTCCCCTATCTGGATATTGAACCAAAACACATAAATTTGACCCAGTTCAGTAACAATTCCATAGCTACCACACTTTTCCAGAAATGGGGCAGTGTATAGAGGGTTGGCCACTCATGTTAAAGGTTGTGGGCTTGATACCCAGCTTGAACCAAAGGCTACAATTAGGTATGAATTATGAATCAAACACATGCATTCTGAAACTTCAGTGTCATCTGTTCTTTTAAACCTCTTAAAAACACCACCTGGTGCTGGTTCTATCCAGGAATCTGAGTTGAGACTAGTTTATAATATAAGATCTGAGCTGTTTTCATAATCAAGATAAAATATATGATTATTAACTACCAGTAACCCTGTTCTGGGCATAGTCATCGGTAATCTATCTGAATGAAGCCCCCTCACACTCAGCCATGTTACCCAGCACTACGTCTTCAAAAAACTGGGTGGACACAGTAAGAAATTGTACAACGTAGTAGGAATGCAGTTGAAACCGATAAGGACGTGAAGTGGTTGGATAAGGATGTGGAATGGACCATGGAGTTTCCATGTAAGCCAATCATCTTTTACAAGTTTGGGGATCGAGGTCTCCTTCATGAATTCTTTTTTTAAATGCTCTTATTTTTAATAATTAACCTGGGTGGTTAGAATGATAATTATATGACTAAACATTTTATTACATATAGAAATGATTGAGATTTCGATAAACTTGAAAGAACAGTACCAGTTGTGTTAAGAAAATATGTGGCCTTTTGTATTGTTGTTGTTGTTGTATGGTGTTTAGCGTCGCTTTCAAAAAATTTTCAGTCATATCGCGATGGTGTCTACTTGAGACAGTATTCTGAGCACTGTCACACTGGAGTATCATGCCGCAGACACATGGTATGATACCCCACCCAGTCACATTATACTGACACCGGGTCAACCAGGCCTAGAACTTTCCTCTAAATGCTGAGCATCAAGTGAGGAAGCTTCTAGTACCATTTTTAAAGTCTTTGGTATGACCCGGCCGGGGATTGAACCCACAACCTTCTGCATGCGAGGCTGGACTTTTGTAATTCAACATTTAATAAAGCACATGAATGAAATTTATATTGCTTTAAAGAGTAATATTTCCTCTGCGCAATTACCAAATTTCATATCTATATTAACCCTTTACCTTATATAGTCGCCTTTGGACACCTCTAATATAGATGCCTTTGGACACCTCTAATATAGATGGCTTTTGAATTATTGGGTGAATTATGTTTATATTAACTGACAGAGTGGAAAACAGTGCAGGAAGTGTTCAGATTGTTGTAACGAGCAATCTGAACTCTTCCTGCACTGTTTTCAAAGGCCTTCTGTGATTGGTGTGGGAAGACGCGTATCTTTGGAGTAAAGGGTTAAATACAATTATGTAGCAAAAGCGCTACAAAATATGCATAAAATGGCTACCTTGAGCAGTTTGATGGTGTCGACAATGAATTTTTGTGGGACGTTCAATCGGCCAAATCATATCTTGTCAAAGTACCTATCCGGCTCTTGGATGCACTCCATACATGTCTTTTCACCCATTTATCATACACTCTGTATCACTCCTCCTTAAACTGTGCAATGATGCAATGTGTTCAAAACTGCAGGTCGGTAAAACATGCAAATACTTGATGTCATTGACATTGTCAGACTCTTCTTGGTAGCCATAACATGCATATTTTCTAGTACTGTTGCTATGTAACAGTATTCATATCAATATGGAATCTGACATTTACAGAGAGGAAAATTCACTTTTTATGGCAATCTGATTCTTATTCATGTTCTATATTAAATTTGGAAGACATAACAAAAGTCCACATATATTTTGAACACATCTTGTAATGCTACGTATTCTGTGTCTCTAGGGAGTCGTGACAATTTTTAAATTACATCTCCTGAGAAACTTAATTATTTTCATGACAGCAAGTTAAAAATTGAATTAAAGTTACAGTCCGTCAATTAATATAGAATTCACTATCAGAAAATGATATGTACAAAATGAATAATTGTAATATATCCCAATTTTTATTATCAAAAGAATAATTATTTTCCAGAAAAATATTGGTGTCCAAAATATAGGATAAATATGGTAAATAATATTAAGTCCATTCGGAAAAAAACACTTACCATCGTCTGCGATTCTGTCTGTATCCCATCCCTTCAGCGACCATTTCTTCTCCTTATCAGCTTTCCTGCGAACAATATGTGTATGTGTTAGTGCCCTAACTAAGCCTTCATCACGTACCAGGTTGCGTCGTTTTAGCTTTCTGATTTTATTATGAACTATTTGCGGGAGATATAATTTCTGGGTTTCGGCAGTAATTCTATTCATTTTTTCCATGCTTCTTACTAATTAAGACATTATATTAAGAATGTTTTAAAAACAACAAATTAATTCCACTTTATGAAATAAATGTGTCACATTTTAATTGAGCACTTGTTCAACTTCAGCATCATTGGTATATTTAAAAGCATTCTTATAATTACTCCAACTTTGTTTTTTCAGCATCTATAACATTTAAATAGACACTTGATGATAGTATTTCTACCATACCTTTATAATATGTTAATTAGTCTACCTTATCAACTGTAATAAACAATTATTGTCTGTTATCTTCAATCAACATGCAAAAATCACCAATTTCTAATAGAACAAATTATATTTCTTTTTTTATTATTTATAAAAGTGTTCCAATTAATTCCATTTCCATTTCTCTAACTGCTTAAATCACATTCTAATTTCATCTTGTTAATTCCTGTGTCACTCAACAATGTTAAATACATGTGGTTTTATATACACTTTCTTGCAATGACCAGAGACTTCAAAACTTTTTAAACTCTTTACCCCTATTGTCATGTGCCAGATCTGATCAGATTTGCATTTACTTTGAGGAATTAAGATATAGATACTTTTAAGTCATGGGTTATAAAATTACTTTAGAATTCTCATACTGACCTTGGATGGATTAACTATATAATAGGCAGCAATAAAATGTTTAAGTGCATTTTAATGTATATTCCACAGAAAATGGTGAATATAGTCTCAGGTGCACGCATCCTGCATTACTTGTACATGCTAATTTATTTAAAGGCTTTTAAGGCCATTTTATTTTTTGTGTAACATGTAGATTAGTTGTATCCAAGCATCATTTTTAAGATCTAACTAAAAAAAAATATTGTATGTTTTGTATCTTTATACATCTTTATTTATATGCAGAGAAAAGTATTGTTTAAAGGGAGTGTATCAGGATAAATTGCATTAAGTGTCTTTAAAAAATTAAAATGGATAAAAAGCATCTCATTATCAGCAATATGGGGTCAGTTAGTGTATAAAGGCATGATTAAGTGGGGGGGGGGGGGAGTTTTTAGCCAATTTTAAAAATTATCGAAAATGTCGATATATTCACTTTAAAAGTGACTGAAAATCCTTTCAAATCAGCCTTTGTCTGTACTCATCATTTTCATTCATCATTTCCTAAAATCCAGTGAATCTCTGCCTGCCTGCTTGCCCCCCTCTCTCTCACTCAAAATAGTATGTTCTCTCAATGAAGGAGAAAATAAAAAATCAAATCAAATGTTAGGCTGGTGGCATAAAAATAACACTAAAATTCAAACAAATCAAAATAGTAAAGTATCAATTAAATATCAATTTTACCTTTTAACAATTCCAACATTTCCATTTCCTAAACATGATTTATTCCTTTGTAATTGCATAGTAAGTTTTTATTTATCGCTGCATCACCTTATGCTGCTTTTCTAATTTTTTCACTCTCCCCTTTGTTAATGCAAATATACAGGTATCGCATTAATCATATATTCAAAGAATATTTCAAAACTGTTTTCCAATACATATAATCGAATAAAGACGTTAAGGTTAAACTGACAGCTCATCTCATTCATCTTTGAAGGAAAGTTTAATTCTCACTTTGACTTTCGCATACTTTTATCATTTTGAATTGCTTTTGTGGGACTGCCAGGTTAGTGTTCCAGGTTTACAAAATGTGTTTATATTGAGATATTATTTTGGTGTAGGGTTTGTAGAATATAGTATTAGATTTAAAGGTAGTATATCAGGAAAGAACGCTATAATTGTTGTAAAAAAATAAAATTATTTACAGTAGGAAGTCTCAATATTTATTCCAAACTACATATTATGATTTTAGGAGTCTTTTTCAGCCCCAGAAATGTCCTACCATCAAAGGGCATAACTCTGCAGTGAGATGCAAACTTTATTGATATTAATAGCTTTTTTATATTATATTTCAACAATTTTAGTTACAGGGCTTTTAATTTATATGTTATTGGATCTGGTGAATTTAAGGTAGTTCCCAGCATTACTTTCCGATTTTTTCACATATAGCATAATTTATCAAAAATCAGCTTTTGTTTAAGCTTTGTTTTTTTTTAATATAGTATATAAAGTATATAGTATATATTGATATTTTACTTGATGTATTTCAGGTGATAAGATTATAACTTTCATGTAGATAAAATATAATTTGTGTTACCGTTACATCTAATCATAATGCCGGGGTTGATATAAACACGCAAACAAATTTTGAATATTCACCGCTAATTGCATGATCCAGTACAAACTCTTGAATCCACATAATGTTAAACTTTATTAATTTCACGCCTGTAATTTCAGACAATGTCAATAGAATGCCATATAATATTAACGTAAGATACAACATCGTCCAAAATAGAAAGCAAACGTTGTATGTCTTTAAAACTTTCATTGATAATTTGATGTGAAAAATTAATTAAATCATAATATTTATATAAGTTGTACATGACTATATAGGCCCTGCGGTTCTCTGTAACCTAACTGTACCTAATTATATAGGCCCTGCGGATATCTGTAACCTAATTGAACATAATTATATAGGCCATGCAGTTCTCTGTAACCTATCTGTACATAATTATATAGGCCCTGCGGTTCTCTGTAACCTATCTGTACATAATTATATAGGCCATGTGGTTCACTGTTACCTAACTGTACATAATTATATAGGCCCTGCAGTTCTCTGTAACCTAACTGTACATAATTATATAGCCTCTGCGGATCTCTGTAACCTAACTGTACATAATAGCCTCTGCGGTTCTCTGTAACTTAACTGTTCATAATTATATAGACCCTGCAGTTCTCTGTAACCTAACTGTACATAATTATATAGGCCCTGCGGTTCTCTGTAATCTAACTGTACATAATTATATAGGCCCTGTGGTTCTCTGTAACCTAACTGTACATAATTATATAGGCCCTGCAGTTCTCTGTAATCTAACTGTACATAATAATATAGGCCCTGTGGTTCTCTGTAACCTAACTGTACATAATTATATAGGCCCTGTGGTTCGATGTAACCTAACTGTACACTATTATAAAGGCCCGGCGGTTCTCTGTAACCTAACTGTACATAATTCTATAGGCCCTGCAGTTCTCTGTAACCTAACTGTACATAATTATATAGGCCCTGCGGTTCTCTGTAACCTAACTGTACATAATTATATAGGCCCTGCGGTTCTCTGTAACCTAACTGTACATAATTATATAGGCCCTGCGGTTCTCTGTAACCTAACTGTACATAATTATATAGGCCCTGCGGTTCTCTGTAACCTAACTGTACATAATTATATTGGCTCTGCAGATCTCTGTAACCTAACTGTACATAATTATATAGGCCCTGCGGTTCTCTGTAACCTAACTGTACATAATTATATAGGCCCTGCAGTTCTCTGTAATCTAACTGTACATAATAATATAGGCCCTGTGGTTCTCTGTAACCTAACTGTACATAATTATATAGGCCCTGTGGTTCGATGTAACCTAACTGTACATAATTATAAAGGCCCGGCGGTTCTCTGTCATCTAACTGTACATAATTCTATAGGCCCTGTGGTTCTCTGTAACCTAACTGTACATAATTATTTAGGCCCTGCGGTTCTCTGTAACCTAACTGTACCTAATTATATAGGCTCAGTAGATCTCTGTAACCTAACTGTACATAATTATATAGGCCCTGCGGTTCTCTGTCATCTAACTGTACATAATTATATAGGCCCTGCGGTTCTCTGTAACCTAACTGTACATAATTATACAGGCCCTGTGGTTCACTGTAACCTAACGGTACATAATTATACAGGCCCTGCGGTTCTATGTAACCTAACTGGCCCTGCAATTCTCTGTAACCTCACTGTACATAATTATATAGGCTCTGCGGATCTCTGTAACCTAACTGTACATAATTATATAGGCCCTGCGGTTCTATGTAACCTAACTGTTCATAATTATATAGGCCCTGCAGTTCTCTGTAATCTAACTGTATATAATTCTATAGGCCCTGTGGTTCTCTGTAACCAAACTGTACATAATTATACAAGCCCTGCGGTTCTCTGTAACCTAACTGTACATAATTATATTGGCCATGCGAATCTCTGTAACCTAACTGTACATAATTATATAGGCCCTGCAGTTCTCTGTAACCTAACTGTACATAATTATATAGGCCCTGCGGTTCTCTGTAACCTAACTGTACATAATTATATAGGCCCTGCGGTTCTCTGTAACCTAACTGTACATAATCATATTGGCCATGTGGATTTCTGCAACCTAACTGTACATAATTATATAGGCCCTGCGGTTCTGTGTAACCTAACTGTACATAATTATATAGGCCCTGCGGTTCTCTGTTACCTAACTGTACATAATTATATAGGCCCTGTGGTTCCCTGTAACCTAACTGTACCTAATTATATAGGCCCTGCTGTTCTCTGTAACCTAACTGTACATAATTATATAGGCCCTGCGGTTCTATGTAACCTAACTGTACATAATTATATAGGCCCTGCGGTTTTCTGTAACCTAACTGTAAATGAATAGATTTCAATAAAACTTCTACCAATGAATATATACCGGCATATCTGAAATAATATATATGTTTACAATTTTTTCTTTCGTCTTTCTCAGCCTATCATGAGATTCTACTCTTAATAGAATCATTATTAAAGCACCTGCAGTTTTTCATTTCCCATTGTGTTTTGTTAGTTAATGTGATTTTATGGATAAGAATATAATTACATTTTGGTGGAGGGAGACGAGACAAAATTGAAAAATAATTCTTCAAAAAACAACTCTCTATCTCTCCCATGATTTTGTTTCAAATATAAATGACTAAAATAAATTTTCCGCTGAAAAGTTCAACATATTTTGTGATGTAACAAATGATTCACGTGATTTCATTTTGATTTCAATTTGATCTGTTGTACACAGGAAATGAGTCAGGATTCCAGTTTAGAGGGGGCACAACACAAAATCTGAATCGGCACACATGTTTTCAGTAGAAATATAGTGAAATTTGATAAATATGGGGTTAAACACATGGTTAAAGAGTAAATTTGCCATTGATACAGTTTTATGCATACTAAAAATTGTTTCATCTTAGAAAGAGTCTGAATGATGTCAATCAGTATTTTAGTGTTGTCTATTTTTAGAATGGGAGTTTCATTTCAAGATGACCACTCAAATTAAAATATATTTGACATATATCAAACCATTCGGATTGTATTTTATGATGATAATGAGATGTTTTTTTATCTCCATTTTAATAATTGTTTTATATTTTAAGACATTTATAGCATTTTTTTCTTCATATTTTCCCTTTAAGCCATTCTAATGGAAACCATTTAATGTTAGGTAGGAACTCTGAGCTTACTTTGCAGTTGATCTAAAAGAAACTAAACTATCAACCTGCTACAACAAAACATCTTACTACATTAGTTTATAGTTATTCATATTAGCTTGATTGTGAAGGAAGCTCAGAGCTCCGGGAGAATCAGTACAGAATGTTGTTTGTGAGAAGCCATTAGGTTGACGGGGGATCAAACTGGCAACCACTAGCATGAGCTACATACATTCTATCCACTACACTACCAAACCACATTTTACAATTTTGATATTCTACATTTTACACTTGTGACATTCTACATTTTACATTCTATGAAAAAAGGTTTTAAAATCTCAGCTGAATAGCAATTACATTGACATTTAAGAGTAATTACAGAAATGGGTTTAAGGAAACGTTAACACATGTTCAGATTAAGTTAGATTGCGGTATACGGAGAAATCAGGCCAACGTTTATAATGCGATGATTGCTGCACGCATTTATAGGGCCTTTGATCATTTAATACTTTATTACGAATGGAAGGATCTGTTTGAAAGAAATTACTTTAAAATTGTATATTTAATCATTAATTAGATGGAAATATGTGAAAGGAAATAAAAATATCAAAATAAAGGTTAGTTCCATAATGGAAAAAATGAGCCTAGGGTTAAATCTAAATTCATCCCATTTCAATTTCATGCGTAATGACATTACAATTTTATGGTATTATAATTGGTACTAGGGGTCATGTTCCATAATGTTGAGGGTCTATTTGGTCAGCTACCTTGGTGAGAGATGAGATTCCAAATAGACTCATGATGTACAAAGTGTATTATTATCTCAAATGCCCTTGTTCCAACCTCTTTAGTATGATAGGATATGACACAGTATGATACAATATGTTATATGATATGATACAATATAATACAATAAGATATAATACAATGATTTTAAGATATATGATACAATATGATACGTGATACAATATGATATATCAGCCTGGATATATGATACAATAAAATATGATACAATATGATATATAATAAAATTTGATATATGATACAATACAATACAAAACAATATGATACAATATAATATGATATAATATGACATATGATTCAATACAATATGAAACAATATGATACAATACAATATTATATATGATACAATATGATATGATACAATATTATATGTGATACAATATGATATATGATACAATACAATATGATACAATATGATACGATGCAATATGATAATTGCATGACACAACACGAATTTATATGATATGATTTATCTTTCGTTGGGACAATTGTTTTCACAATAACACAGAGTAAAACAGTTATCCAATGGAATGGAATTTTCTATTTAAACTGAAAAAGACTTCAAATAAATATTTTAATTTAATTTGTATTTTTTTACCATGATCACTTTTCAGATGTCAAATCGTACTATTCAGATATTTTTTTATACATTGTATCATAGACCTTATTCCAGTATCACAGCATGAGAGTTGAATCTGAACCCCAGGATGAGATCAAACTAATCTCAAACTGGTAAAATAATAGACACCCTTACCAGGTATGCAAGAAAGGATTGACTGATATCAGTGCATAAATCCATATCACAAGTATAATATTTATGGAAACTTTAGTGATATTATTTTGACAAAACCAGTTCTGTATGTGCTTTCATAAATCAATTTTGATTCCGTTATATGAAGATAATCCAGGGTTCTGTTTGCCAAAATCAACATTTTTATGAAAAAAGGCAATGAAAAAATAGTGCTTTCATAATTGAAAAGCTACAGAAAGCATTGATTGGTATTTTTCCTTTTCATGGCAGGATTTGTCGGTATTGTCCGAGTCAATCAGGCATATTTTGTTTGTGGAGAAGTCTGATTTCATATCAATAAATCTTAATAGCTAACCATTAATATAACTGTGGAAAAGTTCTTCCCATGTAAACTGACAGGTGTACAATTTAATTTTTATGGTCAAGTTACACAGTGATTTCAATTCAAGCTTCTTTCAAAATCACTTAGTTTCTTCTTCACATCAAATGTTTTATTTGAAAACACTGTTGATCCAAGTCAGCCTGTGAGAAACAGATCTGTATTTTTCTGATATAGAGTTTAGTTTTATTCTTTAATTATGTTTTAGCTCATTATGATTCTTTTAATTACTCTTCCTGGGTAGGACTAAAACTGATTTAGTATTGTTTTTGAGAGACCATTGAATTTTGGTCAAACTTGGGATTAAACCAATGACCTCTTGCATGAGCGGCCAACATCCTATCAAGTGTAGTATCACCCTGCTCCACATGGTTTGACTGTCAGTATCACCTTAATCTATGTGGTTTGACTGTCAGTATCACCCTGCTCTATGTAGTTCGACTGTCAGTATCACCCTGATCTTCATGGCTTGACTGTCAGTATCACCCTGCTCTATGTGGTTTGACTGTTAGTACCACCCTGATCTATGTGGTTTGACTGTCAGTATCACCCTGATCTACATGGCTTGACTGTCAGTATCATCCTGCTCTATGTGGTTTGACTGTCAGTATCACCCTGCTCCACATGGTTTGACTGTCAGTATCACCCTGATCTACATGGCTTGACTGTCAGTATCACCCTGCTCTGTGTGGTTTGACTGTCAGTATCACCCTGATCTATGTGGTTTGACTGTAAGTATCACCCTGTTCTATGTGGTTTGACTGTCAGTATCACCCTGATCTATGTGGTTTGACTGTAAGTATCACCCTGTTCTATGTAGTTTGACTGTCAGTATCACCCTGATCTACATGGCTTGACTGTCAGTATCACCCTGCTCTACATGGTTTTACAGTCAGTATCACCCTGATCTATGTGGTTTGACTGTCAGTATCACCCTGATCTATGTGGTTTGACAATCAGTATCACCCTACTCTATGTGGTTTGACTGTCAGTATCACCCTGATCTACATGGTTTAACTGTCAGTATCACCTTGATCTATATGGCTTGACTGTCAGTATCACCCTGATCTAGATGGTTTGACGGTCAGTATCACTCTTGGTTTGATGGTCAGTATCATCCTGATCTACATGGTTTGACTGTCAGTATCATCCTGATCTACATGACTTGACTGTCAGTATCACCCTGCTCTACATGGCTTGGCTGTCAGTATCACCCTGCTCTACATTGTTTGACTGTCAGTATCACCCTGATCTATGTGGTTTGACTGTCAGTATCACCCTGCTCTACATTGTTTGACTGTCAGTATCACCCTATGCTATATGGTTTTACAGTCAGTATCACCCTGCTCTACAAGGTTTGACTGTCAGTATCACCCTGCTCTACATTGTTTTACAGTCAGTATCACCCTGCTCTATAAGGTTTGATGGTCAGTATCACCCTGCTCTACATTGTTTAACTGTCAGTATCACCCTGCTCTACAAGGTTTGACTGTCAGTATCACCCTGATCTACATTGTTTAACTGTCAGTATCACCCTGCTCTACATTGTTTGACTATCAGTATCACCCTGCTCTACATGGTTTGACTATCAGTATCACCCTGCTCTACATGGTTTTACTGTCAGTATCACCCTGATCTACATGGTTTGACTGTCAGTATCCCCCTGATCTACATTGTTTAACTGTCAGTATCACCCTGCTCTACATTGTTTGACTATCAGTATCACCCTGCTCTACATGGTTTGACTATCAGTATTACCCTGCTCTACATGGTTTTACAGTCAGTATCACCTTGCTCTACATGGTTTGACTGTCAGTATCACCCTGCTCTACATGGTTTTACAGTCAGTATCACCCTGCTTTACATGGTTTTACAGTCAAAATCACCCTACTCTTCAAGGTTTGACTGTCAGTATCACCCTGCTCTACATGGTTTTACAGCCAGTATCACCCTACTCTACATGGTTTGACTGTCAGTATCACCCTGCTCTACATTGTTTAACTGTCAGTATCACCCTGCTCTACATTGTTTGACTATCAGTATCACCCTGCTCTACATGGTTTGACTATCAATATCACCCTGCTCTACATGGTTTTACAGTCAGTATCACCCTGCTCTACAAGGTTTGACTTTCAGTATCACCCTGCTCTACATGGTTTTACAGTCAGTATCACCCTGCTTTACATGGTTTTACAGTCAGTATCACCCTACTCTACAAGGTTTGACAGCAGTATCACCCTGCTCTACATGATTTTACAGTCAGTATCACCCTGCTCTACATGGTTTTACTGTCAGTATCACCCTGCTCTACATTGTTTGACTATCAGTTTCACCCTACTCTACAAGGTTTGACTGTCAGTATCACCCTGCTCTACATTGTTTGACTATCAGTATCACCCTACTCTACAAGGTTTGACTGTCAGTATCACCCTGCTCTACAAGGTTTGACTGTTGGTATCACCCTTCTCTACATGGTTCGACTGTCAGTATCACCCTGCTCTACAAGGTTTGATTGTCAGTATCACCCTGCTCTATGTGGTTTGACTATCAGTATCATCTTGCTTTACATGGTTTTACTGTCAGTATCACCCTGCTATACATTGTTTGACTATCAGTTTCACCCTACTCTACATGGTTTGATTGTCAGTATCACCCTGCTCTATGTGGTTTGACTGTCAGTATCACCTCGCTTTACATGGTTTGACTGTCAGTAAATACTTATCAACAAAAATTTTAGCCTACAAAAGTATGTTCCTCTTTTGCCACATTTTGGTGTTATCAGTAGTTTAATTTTTTTTAAAATTTCATCACTACTGACTCTATGGGAAATTAAAAAAAAACATTTTCAATTATTCTATGACAGAGGTATTCCAGTAAATTCTCCTGTTGGACACTCTCTTCTTACAAATGGAACCAGGGGTCGAGTTTCCCTACACTGAAGTGAGAGGGTGTTCATCTAATCAAGTTATCTAGGTCAAGCTTTTTACATTTAACTTGATCTGCAGCAGTGGTTTAGTGGAAGAGTATCCATCTTGCATTGCGGAAAATTGTGGGTTCAATCCCAGCCAGGTCATACCAAATACTTGTAAAATGGTACTAGAAGCTTTCTCGCTTGGTGCGCAGTGTTTAGATCATAAGCTTCTAGGTCTGGTCCATCAAGTGTCAGTATAATGTTACTGGGTGGGTTATCATACCATGTGTGTGTGTGGCATGATACTCCAGTGTGAAGCACTTAGATTAGTGTTACAAGTAGACACCCTTGCAATATGTCTGAACAATTGTTTAAAGGGACACTTTACAATATCTAACTGTTCTAGTGGTTGAGCGTCCGCCTCTCATGCGGAAGGTCATGGGTTCAATCTCCTGCCAGGTCATACCAAAGACTTTAAAAATGGTACTAAAAGCTTCCTCGCTTGACGCTCAGCATTTAGAGGAGAGCTTTAGGTCAGGTCGGCCTGGTGTCAGTATAGTGTGACTGGGTGGGGTATCATACCATGTGTCTGCGGCATGATACTCCAGTGTGACAGCACTTAGAATACTGTCTCAAGTAGACACCTTCGTGATTTGACTGAAAATTTTTTGAAAGCGACGCTTAACACCATACAACAACATACAATATCTAATCTAACTTGTAACCTTCAGAATCGTTCAACTAAAGATTGTGTAACTATAATCAATATCACATATCTCGAAATAACTGTAAATTATAAGATATATATATATAAACTGCTTTTTCATGTCAATGATAGTGATTTTTTTTCAAAATATTATTTTTTATTACCAAACATACAGCATTTTATCTTTTTTTTCTTATTCTTATCAAATTGATAGCTTTAATCATAAACACCTGGGTTTACCAACGATGCTCAAAGTCTATGTGGAAAAGACAAATACTTACGATCGGAAGCCCAAATTGTATTGATAAAATTTTGATATTGATTGTGGATTAGTACTTGAATGACAATTATGTTAGGACACTGGGTGAATTTCAAGTGGAATAAAATATTTAATCAAAGGACACTTCAGTAAACGTGGTTACCGTATCACACTTTATATCCATTTATCAAACTACATGGTATGGTTTAGGTTTTCTAGGGTCAGACCAGTTTTTAAGACCTGTCAGTCTGTCTGTTAGTTAAGTTCTCTCTTGTGGAAGACACCTTTTTTATTGCATGTCACTGACAGGAAGTCACAATCAATAAGCGATGAAAAAAAATCTAATTATCCGGCTATCTGTCAAACCATTTAATACCAGGCTCATTCCACATGTCATGATTAACAGGAATTGCATTAATTCTTCACGCATTTAATAACTGTATGAGTACAACAATCGATAAATCATATTTTTATATTTGGTTCTGTTTTCTAAATTTGAAGGCAAATATCTGGCCCATACACAGCAGGAGTTGGTGATTTATCAAGTAATGGTAATATCCAAGTGTCAAATCAAACAGCTGACTGCATTAATCTTGAGAAACTGTATGAAGTATATCTACAAGGTTCCAAAATATCACTCCAAGGGTCGCGTATTCACCAACCATTCTTAGATTTGAGCTTTAAAATAAAAAAATTCAATATAAGATATCTAATTTACAATGACAGATAGAATAATTGTGAGAGTGTATTTGACTGCCTATTAGGTGTACCTGTAAATTTTGGCCTCAAAGAATGGTCTCTAAGTGTGTTTTTCAAAATACATTTTTGAGTTCAAGTCTAAGAATGGTTGGTGAATACGACCCCAAATGATGTCTCCAGTGACATACATATGTTACAGAAACATTCTTCTTGCAAGGGCCGGGAACCAGCCCAGTTTTAATGATTGGTGCACATAGCCAACAGTGACATCATGACAAAGAAATAAAATACAGAGATGCAGTCCCACTAAACAGTGGTCTAATTATTCCCACACAAGTCTGTAGGGCAGCAGTTTATGTACATACACTGCAGTCGCGTTTTAGCGTGATACTTGTTTTAACACATTTTTTCTACAGCTCCCAAATTTAAAACATTGATATTTTCAGATGCATGAAAAAATTGTGTTATAACAAGGAATTATATAGAGAAGGAAAGGTAAAGGATTGAGATTTTGTGAATGCTCGCATGTTCATGTAAAATCTCACAATATCTCGTTTTCAATTATCTTAACTTCCATTCATCTTAGGAACACAAATCAAAATGCATATATTGCAGAATGAAATTCTCATCAAAACAATACCATTCTGAGAAATTTGTGTTTAAAATTGTTGCAATACTTTTGATTGCAAAATTTGTATACTGCAGCTAAAATAACAATACATTATAAGAAATTTTCCTTCAAACCTCAATATCTTTAATCTTAGATCATTTTGCCTGATTGAAACATGTTTAAACATTTAAAATTGCATATAGCTTACAGTTTTTGTATACGAAATCATTTGCCTGTGAATTTTGCCAAATAATTAATTGTTCATGTGCTGTTTTATCAACATTAAGTCAGGTGGTGCAAGTTTCCTATCCTTCTATACAAGGTTATAATTATTGATGAATTGATTTAAAAATCTAAACTAAATCGTGAAGTTTCCCAACTGTGTCCTATTAGTAATTAGAGATATCAACAATTATTTTTTGTTTACATAAACTTATCAAATTCTTAATTGATATTAAGATTTAATGATATCATGAAATGAGTGTTATTTCATGATATCATGAATCATTCTTTTCATCATTAAAATAATTTATTGATATCAAGAATTAGTAACCTTGATATGAAATCAAATTCTTGATATCATAAATTAACATTTTTTGATACTATCCTGTATTGTTTACAATGATATCATGAAATCCAATTATTGATCAGACCTTTAAATCATTTTATGATATCAACAATTGCTCAATGATATCTCTTTCATTTGAGGATATCAATAGTTTTATTCCACAATAATAAAAAGTTCTAATGATGTAATTATATTTATTAAATAATACTATCAGTAAATGGTACTTTGCAAATTATATTATTCATTATTTTTTTTATTATGTCACTGTTGATGCCAGACTATTATTGCCATATATGCTGCCATTGGCAAATTGTGAGCAACGGCAAAAAGATCCTTAGCATTCTATTTTTAATGTTTTACAAAGTTTAAATAAAGCTTGCATAGTTTGTTATTTGAAATGAAGGAGTGTGAAAATGCATAACAATTACTGTTTCTGAAAGGAACACATAGCAATGCTGAAATTGGTTATACAAGGGTGTAGACATGAATTTGATATTGGTGTCACTAAATATTTTACAAAACTTGTAGTCAATTCTAAAGTGTTGATTTAATTGAAAATAAATCAACAATGACAAATGCTGTTATCGTCAATATTTAAGATATCTATAAAACAAGAATAAATCGCCAGTGTCCAGTGTCCAGTATCCAGTCATCCAGTCACCAGTGTCCAGTCACCCAGTCACCAGTCACCAGTGATCAAGTTACCAGTGTCCAGTCACCAGTGTCAAGTCACCCAGTCACCAGTGTCCAGTGATCCAGTTACCAGTGTCCAGTCACCCAGTCACCAGTGTCCAGTGTTCCAATTACCAGTGTCCAGTCACCAGTGTCCAGTCACCCAGTCACCAGTTACCAGTGATCAAGTTACCTGTGTCCAGTCACCAGTGTCAAGTCACCAAGTCACCAGTGACCAGTGATCAAGTTACCAGTGTCCAGTCACCAGTGACCAGTGATCAAGTTACCAGTATCCAGTCACCAGTGTCCAGTCACCCAGTCACCAGTGTCCAGTCACCAGTGTCCAGTCACCCAGTCACCAGTGTCCAGTCACCCAGTCACTAGTGTCCAGTCACCAGTGTCCAGTCACCCAGTCACCAGTGTCCAGTCACCCAGTCACCAGTGTCAAGTGATCCAGTTACCAGTGTCCAGTCACCAGCGTCCAGTGACCAGTGACCAGTGATCAAGTTACCAGTGTCCAGTCACCAGTGTCCAGTCACCCAGTCACCAGTGACCAGTGATCAAGTTACCAGTATCCAGTCACCAGTGTCCAGTCACCCAGTCACCAGTGTCCAGTCACCCAGTCACTAGTGTCCAGTCACCAGTGTCCAGTCACCCAGTCACCAGTGTCCAGTCACCCAGTCACCAGTGTCCAGTCACCCAGTCACCAGTGTCCAGTGATCCAGTTACCAGTGTCCAGTCACTAGTGTCCAGTGATCAAGTTACCAGTGTCCAGTCACCAGTGTCCAGTGATCCAGTTACCAGTGATCCAGTTACCAGTGTCCAGTCACCAGTGTCCAGTGATCAAGTTACCAGTGTCCAGTCACCAGTGTCCAGTCACCCAGTCACCAGTGTCCAGTGATCCAGTTACCAGTGTCCAGTCACCAGTGTCCAGTCACCCAGTCACCAGTGACCAGTGATCAAGTTACCAGTGTCCAGTCACCAGTGTCCAGTCACCCAGTCACCAGTGTCCAGTGATCAAGTTACAAGTGTCCAGTTACCAGTGTCCAGTCATCCAGTTGCAAGTGTCCAGTCACCCATTCACCAGTGTCCAGTCACCCAGTCACCCAGTGTCCAGTCACCCAGTCACCAGTGTCCAGTCACCCAGTCACCAGTGCACGCTCGTGTTATACTCATGTTCATGGTTATTCCTTTGAATATTATAACCCTGGCCAGCTGATTACATATATAGACATACATTTCTATAACTTCATAATAGAAAGACACCAACAGTCAAACTTGTAGTTTAGAAACTGTTAGTAAAACAATCTTTAAAACTAACAAATAATTACTTGGTTATTTTTAGTATACATGTACTTACAAAACCATTATCACTCTTTGTATTTGAATGAATGCAAATGTGTAAACCCTTTACTCCATAGATATGCGCTTTCCCGCACCAATCACAGAAGGCATTTGAAAACAGTGCAGGAATAGTTCAGATTGCGTGTAACAAGCAGTCTGAAAACTTCCTGCACTGTTTTCCACTCTGTCAGTTAATATAAACATAATTCATCCAATAAATCAAAGTCTTCAATATTAGTTGTTTAAAGGCGTCTATATAAGGTGTCCAAAGGCGTCTATATGAAGTTAAGGATTAAATAATATGCCTTTAACCAGAGTTATGTCCCTTCCTCATATAGATATGTAATAAAGGGCATTACTGGAGGGAGTGTTTTCAGGCTAAAGTGAAAGTTTAATCAATTGCCGTGTGTCCCTTAAATATCATAACATATTTGTCTGAATCATACAGTCAAATCTGTCTTAAGCAGCCAGCCAAGGGAATGAGCAAATTAAGTGGTCTTTTAAGACAGGTTATTGCTTAATACAGGTTAATTTGCTGGGAATGCATAGAAATGGGAAACAGAAAATATGGCTGCTTAAGACAAATGGCTGCTTAATACAGGTTACCACTTATACAGGTTTGATTGTATAGCACAAACAGAAAGGCCGAGTGGTCTAAGCTCCAATCTCAAGATCACTTTTCACCTGTCACCTCTCAGGTTGTAAGTTCGCTTGGTCCAAAAAATTTATATGAGAAAGTTACTTATGGAAGAATAGTGATTCTTCTAAGAGTCATTCTGATGAAAACTGGATATGCCATCTTTAAACAAAAATGTGTTAAAAGTGGCCTTAAATCCAATTTTTAAAAAAAAATGAAAGCAAACAGAGAACTGCCAATATTTTTAGAACATATTGTGTCATCAGAGATCAACATGAAAAACTGATTCAATAAATATTATTAGGATTGGTACCACACAATATTATAACAAAATAATACGTAATAAAAGCATATCTTACCTTGGGGTGGGTACATATTTATCCTTTGAGGCGCTTGTCTGTACCCCGAATTTTGGCACAGGTAGTTGACTGGTTCCAGTTCCATACCTTGGTGTGTTTGATACACTTGTTGGGTATCCAAATTTGGTCATACTGGTAATTGGATTGATTGAGCGTTTTCACTAAATTCTTGACAATTCACTTGTCCATTTCACTACTTGTGCACATGCATAAATGATGAAGTCTCTTTTTATTCCATGTAATCATCAATAGACAAATGCATAAAAATAACTTTTAGCTTACAATAAATCTATCATACGTTTTGTTCTCCTTTCAAGTTTTTAAACAATATAATTAACTGCGGCCATCAATTCCTGTAGCTCTTATCCAAAGTTGCCAAAATTTCTTTTTCCCATTATCATATCATATATCTCCGATCATGTACTGGAATATATAAAACAATATTGATATTATGATTTTTTTTTTAAAATATCAACATAAAAACAGGACTGGCAATCAAAGGAGAAAGAGAAGTCAGCTATTTTAACAGTACACAAATGTTGATTTAGTACAAAAATAGAAGCTGTATAAGGGCACCTGTCAATCTTCAATGTTGACACAGTCATTAAAATATACAACTTTCACTCTTATTTTTTTCTAATTTGAATATTCGATCTCGGACAGTGCACTGCTTGTTCAACTCTATACGATCAGAGACATGTAATTAAGTCACTGATATGACATTGACTAATCCATGATTGACCTTGGCAAAAATTGCTTTTATATCTATCTACTGAGCGATAAAAAAAAATGAATGGTATTCCATGTGATAATTTAACAATATTAGTCTTAACTGCCAGTCTAGAAGTGAAGCAGAAGGAGGACTGCCAGTCTAGAAGTGAAACAGAAGGAGGACTGCCAGTCTAGAAGTGAAGCAGAAGGAGGACTGCCAGTCTAGAAGTGAAGCAGAAGGAGGACTGCCAGTCTAGAAGTGAAACAGAAGGAGGACTGCCAATCTAGAAGTGAAACAGAAGGAGGACTGCCAGTCTAGAAGTGAAACAGAAGGAGGACTGCCAGTCTAGAAGTGAAACAGAAGGAGGACTGCCAGCCTAGAAGTGAAGCAGAAGGAGGACTGCCAGTCTAGAAGTGAAGCAGAAGGAGGACTGCCAGTCTAGAAGTGAAGCAGAAGTAGGACTGCCAGTCTAGAAGTGAAACAGAAGGAGGACTGCCAGTCTAGAAGTGAAGCAGAAGGAGGACTGCCAGTCTAGAAGTGAAGCAGAAGGAGGACTGCCAGTCTAGAAGTGAAACAGAAGGAGGACTGCCAGTCCAGAAGTGAAACAGAAGGAGGACTGCCAGTCTAGAAGTGAAACAGAAGGAGGACTGCCAGCCTAGAAGTGAAGCAGAAGGAGGACTGCCAGCCTAGAAGTGAAACAGAAGGAGGACTGCCAGTCTAGAAGTGAAACAGAAGGAGGACTGCCAGTCTAGAAGTGGAACAGAAGGAGGACTGCCAGTCTAGAAGTGAAACAGAAGGAGGACTGCCAGTCTAGAAGTGGAACAGAAGTAATATGTATATATTAATGACAAGGAAAGTGAATGTGTTAACGTTGTCAAATACATTAACTTCACCATAAATGTTTTCAACAGTTGTAAATTAAATGTCAGTTTATTTCAAACAATGGAACGTAAAACAATAGTTGCAAACTGAATTGCCCAGATCAGCCTTCAAATCTCTCACAGTCTGTCCAGTGTCTACATTGTTTGGCTAGAAATCGGTGATCAGCCTTAAAATCTTTCACAGTCTGTCCAGAGTCTACATTGTTTGGCTAGCATTCACTGATCAACCTTCAAATCTCTCACAGTCTGTCCAGGGTCTACTTTGTTTGGCTAACAATCAGTGATCAGCCTTCAAATCTCTCACAGTCTGTCCAGGGTCTACTTTGTTTGGCTAGCAATCGGTGAAGTTTCACAAACACCCCTTCTTAACACAGGAATGAAAATAGTTACTGGAATATCTTTATCAATCAGTAGTAGATACATGTATGCAGGTTAATATATGCTGAGCCAGCAGTCATGATGTAGCTAATCGGCATAGATACTTGTAGGCACTTGCAGGCCTGGGCCTGCACTTTTTTTCCAAGAAAAAAAATAATTCTGATTTAATTGAAATTCCCATAAGTAATTGGTACATAGAAAAAAGAACACAAAACCTCTGAGAATGCACCATTGGTCATTTACATTTTAAAAAAAAATATGGAAACGGACCCATACCCTCTGTAATAACATCTAGGTTTGCATGTTTAAATTGACTAAGCTATGCCCCTGTAGTTGGATTATCACAAAAAATGTAGATTATATACCAAGTTTGATTAAAGTTCCTGTAGATATAGTATAAGTAGCAATTGTTTGAATGGAGGTTAACACTATTTTCAACACATTACAGGTTATATATTGACATCCAACTTTAATGTTGGAGGAAGATCTCAGATAAATATAGAGGAGTCATGGTAGAACCACAGTCTTTCCACACGTAACTTGGAAACTGTTCCACATAATATATGAGCAAGCTTGGCCCGAACCCATGACCCCAGCAATAAGATGTAAGTGATCTTGAATTGGATATTATTTTATTATCTTAGTAGAAATGTATTAATCATGTCACATTCACTTTATACACCACAAGGTAATTGGTGAAAAAAATAATACTATTTTCTATTTTCTACATATTTGGATTACTTATTAATAAAATTGATTTACAGTACATGAATACTGTTCATACACTGCAATACAAGTAAAGGGAGTTGTATCATCCTAGACAAAATTGGCAGGAGGGTGTTTGCCTAAGAGAGATTTTGTACATCTTGCAAAATTGACAGGAGGGATTTTGTACACCGTGCAAAACTGGCAGGAGGGATTTTGTCCACCTTGTAAAATTGGCAGGAGTGATTTGTACACCTTGCAAAATTTGCAGGATGAATTTTGTCCACCTATATATAAATGAACCAGAGGGATTTTTTCCTAGAGTGATTTTGTCTATCTTGCAAAATTGGTAGGATGGATTTTGTATACCTTGTCAAATTGACAGGAGCAATTTTGTCCACCTCTATAAAAATGAACAGGAGGGATTTTCCTACACTCAGGCAACAATGACATCAGCTAATTAGCAAATCCCAAACTGACTTCTAGTTGATATTTGTGCAAGTTTTTAAACCCCACTGGTAGCATTAAATTATGTTATTGTGGCATTCAATAGTTGTAAGTTTTAAGCTTTTATCCAAAGTTAATAAGAGCCGTGTCATAAAATTAAATAATCAATAATAGATGGACACTATAAAACGGCCCGTGTGATCCGCATGCCATTTAATGTATTATTTATTCAATATATACGAGAAGCCCGGTTACATTGAAATATCATTCAGCTACTACAGTAATGACGTATAAGTATCTTTAGTTTTGATAATATTAGCATAAACATTTAATATCTTCTATGTAAATATCTGCAAGTTCTTCTACATAAATATTTACAAAGATCTTGATTCAAACTGATTTTAAGTTTGTGGATCAGGTTCTAACAATATGAACACTTCACATCCTTAGTTATATCCAACATAGACCCAGCCACTCAAGCTAGAGGTTGCAGGTTCGATTCCCTGATCAACCTGTTGCCTCTCATAAAACAACAATCAGTCCTGGTTCAACAAAGGAAACGGACTCAAGGCAGTTCATATAAGGTTTGAGCTTTCATCGCAATCAAGCTAAAATAAATTAGTATAAACTAAACACATATAGACAACTGAAACATCGATAAGTCAAATTAACCAAACTAAAAATATGTTGGTGTTTTGCAAAGCTTTTATATATTATTTACTCAAATATAAAAAGATGCATATTGTGGAATTTAGAATTATATTTACAAACCCCATTTTATGAATACCTCTTGTTTTAATTACTATGTCTTTAAATCAAATACAGCTATTCCTTTATACCAAATCATAACTTTAAAACCCCCATTCCTGATTGTCATATCATAATTAAAATACACTGAATGTCACATCATCAATATAATACTATGAATGTCACATCATAAATATAATACCCTAAATGTCACATCATAAATATAATACCATGAATGTCACATCATCAATATATTACCCTGAAATGTCACATCATAAATATAATACCATGAATGTCACATCATCAATATAATACCCTGAATGTCACATCATAAATATAATACTCTGAATGTCACATCATAAATATAATACCCTGAATGTCACACCATAAATATAATACCCTGAATGTCACATAATAAATATAATACACTGAATGTCATATCATAAATATAATACCATGGATGTCACATCATAAATATAGTACACTGAATGTCATATCATAAATATAATACACTGAATGTCATATCATAAATATAATACCATGGATGTCACATCATAAATATAGTACACTCAATGTCATATCATAAATATAATACACTGAATGTCACATCATAAATATAGTACACTGTATGTCACACCATGAATATAATACCCTGAATGTCATATCATAAAAATAATACACTGAATGTCATATCATAAATATAATACACTGAATGTCACACTATAAATATAATACCCTGAATGTCACATTATAAATATAATACCCTGAATGTCATGTCATAAATATAATACACTGAATGTCACATCATCAATAAAATACACAGAATGTCACATCATCAATATAATACCCTGAATGTCACATAATAAATATAATACCCTGAATGTCACATCATTGATATAATACCCTGAATGTCACATCATAAATATAATAACATGGATGTCACATCATAAATATAATACCCTGAATGTAATATCATAAATATAATACCCTGAATGTCACATCATAAATATAATACCCGGAATGTCACATCATAAATATAATACCCTGAATGTCACACCATAAATATAATACCTTGAAAGTCACACCATAAATATAATACCCTGAATGTCACATCATAGATATAATACCCTGAATGTCACATCATAAATATAATAACATGGATGTCACATCATAAATATAATACCCTGAACGTCATATCATAAATATAATACCCTGAATGTCACATCATAAATATAATACCCTGAATGTCACACCATAAATATAATACCCTGAATGTCATATCATAAATATAATACCCTGAATGTCATATCATAGATATAATACCCTGAATGGTCATATCATAAATATAATACCATGAATGTCACATCATCAATATAATACCCTGAAACGTCACATCATAAATATAATACCAGAATGTCACATCATCAATATAATACCCTGAATGTCACATCATAAATATAATACCCTGAATGTCACATCATAAATATAATACCCTGAATGTCACACCATAAATATAATACCCTGAATGTCACATAATAAATATAATACCCTGAATGTCATATCATAAATATAACACCATGGACGTCACATCATAAATATAGTACACTGAATGTCATATCATAAATATAATACAATGAATGTCATATCATAAATATAATACCATGGATGTCACATCATAAATATAGTACACTGAATGTCATATCATAAATATAATACTGAATGTCACATCATAAATATATTACACTGTATGTCACACCATGAATATAATACCCTGAATGTCATATCATAAAAATAATACACTGAATGTCATATCATAAATATAATACCCTGAATGTCATATCATAAATATAATACCCTGAATGTCACACCATAGATATAATACCCTGAATGTCATATCATAAATATAATACCCTGAATGTCACACCATAAAATAATACCCTGAATGTCACACCATAAATATAATACCCGGAATGTCATATCATAAATATAATACCCTGAATGTCATATCATAAATATAATACCCTGAATATCACATCATAAATATAATACCCTGAATGTCATATCATAGATATAATACCCTGAATGTCATATCATAAATATAATACCCTGAATGTCACACCATAGATATAATACCCTGAATGTCATATCATAAATATAATACCCTGAATGTCACACCATAAAATAATACCCTGAATGTCACACTATAAATATAATACCCTGAATGTCATATCATAAATATAATACCCTGAATGTCATATCATAAATATGATACACTGAATGTCACATCATAAATATAATACCATGGATGTCCCATCATAAATATAATACTATGGATGTCCCATCATAAATATAATACCCTGAATGTCACACCATAAATATTATATCCTGAATGTCATATCATAAATATAATACCATGAATGTCACATCATAAATATAATTCTATGAATGTCATGTCATAAATCAAATACCTCTATTCCTGAATGTCATAAGTTAAATACCTTGAATGTCACATCAAAAAAATAAATACTGGTACCTCTAATAAATAGCACACAATAATAATACCTTTTTTCCTGAATACAACATTATGAGTAAAATTATGCTCACTTTTTTTAATAGCTCATTTACATTATCCTATAGTATTTATTAATTATCCAGTAGATGACTCTTAACAATAAATGTTCCATGATTTAAATATTACATATTAAAGCCACTTTATTCTATTTTTTTTTCCCAAATATCTTTTTATTTCATAATCCAAACTTTGAACTATTTTATTTCATTTCCATCTAACATTAAATCCACTGGGGTACAGTAAATACCCTCCTTAATATGGAAGACCAAATTGTTATCATAAATGATTTAAACAATTTAGGACAGCTTGATCTGCAGATATAGGCTCGAATTCCGTTGACAAGTTATTATCTTTTTAACATAATTTGTCAACATTGTAATCAAAGAATCTCCCGGCTGAAAAAGATTTGGGTTATGATATTCAGAAGTCATTGAAGACCCTTGAATGGTAATCTATGAAAATAATTGTTGAAGATTATGTAAATGCCAGCGGTATAACTAAAGGAAATTTTAAAACTACTATAACAAATGGTCATTATAATATCAATTATTTAAAGTGTAAGAAAGATTACATGAATTACAAAGTCCCCGGTCACAGCTGGATGTTTTGCTATATTTATACACATATACTATATGTACTTTAATCGAGGAGGCTGAAATATCTTTATTTTAAACTCTTTTTTTTCACTTCGATTGCGAAACAAGTTATTACAATTGAGATAAATTATGCTCAAAGTCTTCCTTGGTAGAACCAGTACTAAGCATGTGCGGAAAAAGTGACATGCTGAATTACACAACCATAGCTTTGGTGAAGGATCGAACCAATGACCCTCTAATCATGGGTTTGATGCTCAAACACTGGACCACGCACTCTTAATTGATCGCGATGACATAGTTTTGTATAATGGGTTAAACACAATTTTCAATACATGTACATTACAGGTTATATATGGTATAGAGTTTTATTAGAACAGGAAGATCTGGAAATGAGTTTGAGTGAAACCATCATTCCTAGACAATTTCCCATATTAACGCTTTACTCCATAGATACGTGTTTTCCCGCACCAAACACAGAAGGCCTTTGCAAACAGTGCAGGAAGAGTTCAGATTGCGCATAACGAGCAATCTGAACACTTCCTGCACTGTTTTTTACTCTGTCAGTTAATATAAAATATAAATTAACCCAATAATTCAAAAGCCTTCTATATTAGGTCTCCAAAGGCGTCTATATGAAGTCACGGGTTTAATGTTTGGTCTGAGCTGGCCTCGAAACAGCGTTTTCAGCAGTGAGAGAAGTCATCTGGAGATTGGGCTTTAAATCACTTGGCTAACAGAGACTCTATCTACAATGGTATACAATATTTGTACATTAAAAATGATTATAAGGGTAAATCACTCTTCCAATGTAGTGAGTTAATAGAAGTTAACAAAAATGATAATTTACGCAAAAATTTGTGTACCCCATATAAAGTTTCAAGAATGATTCAGGTCTTTAAATATATCATGAAAATCATTACCAATTAGTGTAAATTATTCTTCAATTACATTCTTGTTTTAATACAAGTACCAGTCAACAAAGTTTTCCTTTAAATACAACAATTGTGTACTGTGATTAACATTTTTAAACATTAATGAGCCAATTAACAGAACAGAAACATGAAAACATTAGTCATTCCGTTTTGCTTTTCCATTGTTTGTACGGTGATATTTACTGACTGTAATTACCCCGTTAACAACTAACTGGCACTTTAAAATGAGAAAATAGGGGCGTTAATATCTTGGATCAGGCACGGCATCTACCTCATCTAAACTCCATAAAGAGCAGAGCAAAACAAAACATATATTTTATTAGACTTATACATACAGTATCTCGTTAAAACATAACCACAAATACCATACACATGTGAAAGGTTCTCACACGCACACACGCACACGCCCATCCTCACACATACATATCATTACTTTTTTTTTTTATTCAGGCAAATATTTAAAATTGCACCTGATAACATATTAAAACATATACATGTATATTTAATGTTGTTATACATTATTACTTAAATCTTTTTGAGGATAAACTTTAGTTGTAATTTACACTGTTTCTTATTGTAAATTCTTCTTTCAAGTAAATAGATAAATTAGTTCACTTCTTTTTTCAGTTCTGCTTGCAATGCATTAATTCAATAAATTTAGATACAATTAGATTTCTATATTAATAATTTTTAACATATAATTAATGAAAAGTTTGTACATTGGACAAATCAGAATAAAATGAAATTCATCTTCTATGTCTCTAAAATTCAAAATTGTACCATCTCTTTGGTTTCTTGCAGTTCTATTTTGTGCGTATCTTCAAGTTTCAATTCTGAGTTTATGTGCGGATAGCCACAATTTAGTCATAAATTGTCTTAATTTAGAAGGTATCATGTCTAAGAATATCTCATATCTTAACACATTTTTAAAGTTTTTATATATATATATAATAAAGATAATAATTATGACATCTTGAAAAGTTTGTTCATTGGACAAATCAGAATAAAATGAAATTCATCTTCTATGTCTCTAAAATTTAAAATTGTACCATCTCTTTGGTTTCTTGCAGTTCTATTTTGTGCGTATCTTCAAGTTTCAATTCTGAGTTTATGTGCCAATAGCCACAATTTAGTCATAAATTGTCTTAATTTAGAAGGTATCATGTCTAAGAATATCTCATATCTTAACACATTTTTAAAGTTTTTATATATATATATAATAAAGATAATATGACATCTTGAAAAGTTTGTACATTGGACAAATCAGAATAAAATGAAATTCATCTTCTATGTCTCTTAAATTCAAAATTGTACCATCTCTTTGGTTTCTTGCAGCCGGGCCCGATTAGCTCAGTCGGTTACGCGTCTGACTATCAATCCAGGGGTCATGAGTTCGAATCCCCTGCCCGGCAACAGTCTCCGTGATGATTGATATACGACATTGTGTCTCATTATCATTCGTTTCTCACCACTGATTCAAGTGGGAAAGTTATCAGTTACTTGCGGAGACAAGGTGTGCTCGAGTACTGGTTAATACCAGGAAACAGTGGTTAGGTTAACTGATCGTCTGTTAGCCCTCGATGGCATAAAAATGACGCTAAATATTCAATCAATCAATCAATGGATTCTTGCAGTTCTATTTTGTGCGTATCTTCAAGTTTCAATTCTGAGTTTATGTGCCAATAGCCACAATTTAGTCATAAATTGTCTTAATTTAGAAGGTATCATGTCTAAGAATATCTCATATCTAAACACATTTTTAAAGTTTTTATATATATATATAATAAAAACAATATGTCATCTTCAGTAAGGAGTTCCAGTCATTGACATCTCTTAAACAAAACACATTTTTCCTTAGTTCTGTTCAAGAGTGTTTTTTTTAAACAATTTAAGGTTGTTTCCTTGTTCTATTGAATGTGGCCCATGTAAGCAGATTTTCATTTGATGTATTATTGTACCCATGTAGTAACTCAAACACATGTTTCATATCTCTTCTTGTCCTCCTGTATTCTAGGGATGGAATGCCAAAGTGTTTAATTGATTGGTTGGTTGAATATTTACCATCATTTTTATGCCATTATGACCTGAAGCAATCAGTTAACCTAACCACTGTTTCCTGGGATTAACCAGTACTTGAGCACACCCCATCTCCACAAGTAACTGATAACTTTCCCACTTGAATCAGTGGTGAGAGACGAATGATAATGAGACACAATGTTGTATATCAATCTTCACAGAGACAGTTGTCGGGCGGGGGATTCAAACTCACGACACTTGGATTGATAGTCAGAAGCGTAACCGACTGAGCTAATCAGGCTGGGCTCCAAGATGTTTAAGTCTGTCACTATATGGTAAGTGGCTTATGTTTGAAAAGAGTTTGGTGGGTCTTCTCTGGACATTTTAAAAGCTGTTTTATGTTTCTTCAAGAACAGTGACCAGATTGTACTTGCATATTCTAAATGTGGTCTAATCATTGATTTGTATTAGTCCAGAAAGATATATTTATCTAGATATGTAGATTCCCAGATTTCTATTTGCTATGTGGATTTTTGATGTTATGTAGGTGTTGAATTGCAGTTGTTGGTCTACTATTACCCCTTAATCTTTTTCTTCAGTGACAATATTTGGTATTGGCTATTACCTATGTCTTTCATGAAGTAATTTTCTATTAAATCTTTTTTCACTATATGGAGCCTTTTGCATTTTTTTGTGTTAAAATCCAAGTCCCAAGTTCGAGATCAATCACAAAAATGATCCAAAGTGCGTTGTAGACATTGTTGGTTCTCCAAACAGTTCATGATGGTGTAAGTTTTGGTATCTTCAGCAAATAATATGACAAATGTTTGCACTACATCAGGATGGTGATGTATGAAGATTAAAAATAATAATTGACCAAATACACTACCCTGGGGCACTCAGCTTAAAACTTTTTCACTTTTTGATTTATTATTATTTGTCAGCACTGTTTGTGATCTCTCTGTTTAAAAAGTTTTTAATCCATGCCAGGACTTTACCAATTATTCCATAACCTTCTAGTTTTGGGATGAGCTTATCACGAGGAATTGTGTCATGGAATTTTTTTAAGTCGTATAATATATCTAGTTCATCTCCATTGTCCAGTCTTTCAATACTTCTAATAGTTGAAGTGGACAGGATTTGCCTTTCATAAATCCAAACTGATCCTTTGAAAAAGAAGTTATTTTCAGTCACATGATCTACAATTTTTTTCTTGATTATTTTTTGTTATATTAGAGCAAGTTAGGCTGATACTTCATTTAAGGATTTGGCAAATAATTTTGTAATTGGTTCATTTAATTCTAATTTGCATTCTAAATGACTTTTGGGTGAATGTTGTCTGGGCCCCGACTTTTGTTTGGGTTCATTTCTTGAATGGTCCTTAACATTATTTCTTCATCAGTATTGATGCAGCTTAAAGTTAAGTGGAAATTTCTTTTTGGAAATGCTATCTGGTCTGTATCAGTTTTCTTTTTAATTACACTGATAAACAAATTGTTCATTATATTTGCCTTTTTTTGTTGTTCTCTTTTATGTTGCCTTCTTTATCTATTAAATGGCTGATTTTTGTATGGGTTTTGCTGTTTGTTCTAACACATTTCCAGAACAATTTTCTGTTAGTATTTATTTTTGAGGCAAGATCTTTTCCATAGTTATACGGCACACCTACGCCAAATTCAAGTTATATTATTGCAAGCATTGCATTTATAGACAGCATTAATACTTTTTATGCAGAGTTTAAAGCCTCAACTGCCATATAAAAGCCGCAAGATGACTCTGGGGCAGGTTTTATAGCATTCTATACATGATTCAAATCAGAGAACCCTTTGTCAAAATTAGTCGCCAAAAATCAAAATTTCATAAAGGAGCTAGCGAGTTCATGCACTCTAAATTGTAAACAAATACATGTGGATCTGTTATACACTCATAGCAGACTTGAAGCTGTTGACAGTTATGGTCTAATCTTAGCACACTGAGCCATTAACAGCTGCTGTACATTAGCATATCCTACCGGTAAGGACCTGCTGGGGCAGAAAGTTTTGTGCCTTTAAAGGCAAATGACCTTTTCACCTTTTCGACTTTGAATTTTGATCCCAATGTTACATACTATCTCAGAGTATTAGCATGCACTCTTATGCCAAGTTCAGTCCATATAACTGCAGCATACACTTATGAACAATTTAAAAAGACTTTAATGCAGCTGGTATAGGGACAAAAACTTACATATTCACAGAACAGTAAAGTTAAAAATGACAGATAAGTTATAATTAAGCTGTATTGTCCAACATGTAAATTTATTGTGCCATAATGACAGGTAAGCTACAATGAAGGTATGTTATCATACATATGTATTTATGGTACCAGAATTAAAACAACTGATATCAGTGGCTGATAAACTACAATAAAGATATATTTCTGTACTGGACTGATATCAGTGACTGATAAACTACAATACAGTTATACTCCTGTACTGGACTGATATCAGCAACTGATAAACTACAATAAAGATAAGCTCCTGTGCTGGACTGATAAACTACAATGAAGATATACTCCTGTTCTGGACTAATATCAGCAACTGATAAACTACAATAAAGATATACTCCTGTACTGAACTGATATCAGCAACTTATAAACTACAATAAAGATATATTTCTGTACTGGACTGATATCAGTGACTGATAAACTACAATACAGTTATACTCCTGTACTGGACTGATATCAGCAACTGATAAACTACAATAAAGATAAGCTCCTGTGCTGGGCTGATAAACTACAATAAAGATATATTTCTGTACTGGACTGATATCAGTGACTGATAAACTACAATACAGTTATACTCCTGTACTGAACTGATATTAGCAACTTATAAACTACAGTAAATATATACTCCTGTACTGGGCTGATATCAGTAAATGATAAACTACAACTAAGATATATTTCTATACTGGGCTGATATCAGTGAAAACAATTTCCACATAGAAAAAAATGTTCTTTTTATTCACATAACTTCTACAACGACTTTGGGTATACAAATACACAAATGAACACATCAATATTTTTATGCTTTTATTATCTTTCTGGTTGATTAAACACCAACCACAAGCCAATTAAACCAGATCATTCTAGTTTCATAAATTATTAATATAATATTTTATATTTATGGACTTGTACAGATCAGATCATAATATAATACACCAAATCCACGATACAATTGGGATTTTTTTTATTTCACTTTGGATGCTAAGTTAATTTGTTTTACATTGATTGTGAAAGATGCGTACCACACAGAACAATCTCATTTAATTAAGATTTTACTACTAAGCATATGTTGATAAAGGGTGCCGAAGGATAAACGGCCATGGTACGGTATCACACTCACAACCCTCCAAACCTGGGTACAATACTTTACCACTAGACCATACACTTTGGACGGACAAAGAAAATGAATTATTCAAAGCAGAATGATGTTTGACATGAAGGTTTCCTTTGCTTGACTGAATAAACAGCTTTTTAAAATAATCAAGAGATGCATTGATATTTATACAACACTGTCCAGGTTAACACTGGACCTTGTTCATACATAGAATTATTTTTAATATCTGCAGATAGGGATATTGACACATGGATTTAATGATATTCCAAGTCATGGTCAAGAGGAAATGAAAATTCTAGACTCACCCTTCATTACAGAGACAAACAACAACAAAGATATATGCAGAATGAGCCCAGAACATTCATACCTTAAGTAAAGTAAACATCTATTATTGTCAAAAGAAGTTTTAATAATTTATACAAATGATTGTGCAATTATCATCATTTGTGCTTATTGCATCCATAAACATGTTTGCATCTTGCAGGTACAATTATCAACATCTGTACACCTGGCATGTACAATTATCAACATTTGTACACCTAGCATGTACAATTACCAACATTTGTACACCTAGCATGTACAATTACCAACATTTGTACACCTAGCATGTACAATAACCAACATTTGTACACCTAGCATGTACAATTACCAACATTTGTACACCTAGCATGTACAATAACCAACATTTGTACACCTAGCATGTACAATAACCAACATTTGTACACCTAGCATGTACAATAACCAACATTTGTACACCTAGCATGTACAATTACCAACATTTGTACACCTAGCATGTACAATTACCAACATTTGTACACGTAGCATGTACAATAACCAACATTTGTACACGTAGCATGTACAATAATCAACATTTGTACACGTAGCATGTACAATAACCAACATTTGTACATGTAGCATGTACAATAACCAACATTTGTACACGTAGCATGTACAATAATCAACATTTGTACACCCAACATATACAATAATCAATATAATTTTGTACACGTAGCATGTACAATTACCAACATTTGTACACCTAGCATGTACAATAACCAACATTTGTACACGTGGCATGTACAATTATCAACACTTGTACACCTGACATATACAATTATCAATATAATTTTGTATAGTAACATGTACAATTACCAACATTTAGCATGTACAATAATCAACCATTGTACATCTTACACAAACTATTTGAAAACTTCACTCTGCATGTCCATTTCAAACCAACAGTGACGAGTGCCAGCAAGTGCCATTTTGTAATCATTGATTAGCTAAAACACTCATTAACATTCCCTTCCCATGTCTATTACTACACCAACCACTAAGAATGCCTTTTATCCAATTACTGAACACAGCAGTAGCCTAGTGATAGATCCAATATAGGTCTAGTCGGCCTCGGTGATGTTTCATGCCAGATGACTGCAGCACGACACTACAGTGGGTAGCAGACACTGTCGCAATATGATTGAAAAATAGTTGAAAGTGACATCAAATACCATACAACCAAATTACCAACGTAAGTTTGGAAGCTCAATTAAAAACCATGAAACAATACAGCTCTGCTTAAATGATGTTTTCTTTGTAACTTTCAATAGAAATCTAGTACGACATATAACCATCATACTCGTATAAAGTACAGTGGTGAAGGTTCAAATACTGAAAAACAAATTAGCCTTTATTTATAGAACAAAGGACAAACCTTTTGTAGTTTACAAACACTTGAATGATTATGTAAATAAGCTGTTAAAAAAAATGGACATGCATAGTGAAAAGTAAAATGTTCAAATATCAACAGTTGTGCATCATGCATGTACATTCATCAATAATTGTATAATATTATAAACCACAAATCTACCACACACAAACAATATTTTTATTTTGGCTAAAGAAAACAAAGTTTTTTCGCCATTACAAAAACAATAAAATCCATAAACATCTGTGCATCTAGCATACAATAAACAGTTGTCATAGTAACTGCATAATTAAGGTGTTAGCAGCTACAATATACTAATTATTGGGTGACACATGACAGCATGCATGATAATGTGATTATGTACATAGTTTGTAGGATGAGGTAAAAAATACATATACACGTATGATAGAAGTTCATTATGTGCCTAACTTCAATAAATTTAGCAGCCAATCCCGATTAGTTCAGCCGGTAGCATGTCTGATTATCAATCCAGGGATTGTGAGTTTGACTCCCCATCCCACCACAGTCTCCATGATAACTGATATACCACATTGCGTCTCATTATCATTTGTCTCTCACCACTGATTCAAGTGGAAAAATTATCCGTTACTTGTGGAGATGGGGTGTGCTTGAGTACTGGTTAACCTTCCAAGATCACAGTCAACAGTGGTTAAATTAACCGATCATCTGTTAGCTCTAGATGGCATAAAAATGACACTAGATATTTAATCATAAAAATATTACTATTGTATCCATCTTACAATTCATCTGATATATGAATAAATGAACGATTTCATGCAAATAACAACACAATCAAACAGTATGACAGATAGAAGTTTCTGATATTTACAAACATTTAATACTTTCACTTTTTCCATCAAATGTGTATCCCTTTTGGTAGCCATCTTGAAAATCTACATTGGCCACCTGATACATGGAAACCAATATAGCATACACATGCAAGTTCATTCACAAAAAAATTGCGACATAAACTGAAATTACATGTATATGTAACTGTTCTGTATATTACATGTGTATCTCACTGTTCTGTACATTACATGTGTATCTTGCTGTTCTGTACATTACATGTGTATGTCACCATTCTGTACATTATGTGTGTATCTTATTGTGTTGTACATTACATGTGTATTTTCCCGTTCTGTACATTACTTGTGTATCTCACTGTTCTGTACATTACATGTGTTTCTTACTGTTCTGTACATTACATGTATATGTTACTGTTCTGTACATTACATGTGTATCTTACTGTTCTGTACATTACATGTGTATCTGACTGTTCTGTATATTACATGTGTATCTTACTGTTCTGTAAATTACATGTGTATCTTACTGTTCTGTACATAACAAGTGTATTTTACTGTTCTGTACATTACATGTATATGTTACTGTTCTGTACATTACATGTATATGTTACTGTTCTGTACATTACATGTGTATCTTACTGTTCTGTACATAACATGTGTATTTTACTGTTCTGTACATTACATGTATATGTTACTGTTCTGTACATTACATGTGTATCTTACTGTTTTGTACATAACATGTGTATTTTACTGTTCTGTACATTACATGTATATGTTATTGTTCTGTACATTACATGTATATGTTACTGTTCTGTACATTACATGTATATGTTACTGTTCTGTATATTACATGTGTATCTTACTGCTCTGTACATTCTGGTAGATTTAACTTTTAAAATATTTAGAGTTATGATAAGTTGGACTGAAATGTTATCACAAGAAACATTTTGTCCTTTTTTAACATGAAATTGTGATTTGAGAATTGTAACATCGTGTTATCTTTGTGACACTACAACTGACTGGTCAGAACTAGGTTTTGCAACAGTAACAGCGAATAATACATGTTACAGACCACTGAAACACACAGAATATTTGTATAATAAAATAGGAATATTGCACAACAATTTGAACATTCATGGACTGATGAAAAAATTAACAAAAAATATAAATTGTTTTCGGTATGCTGTTGATACATCTATACATAATCCACCATAAAATTAATTATAAAAAGACTCATATTTGAATACACAAAAGAAAAAAACACAATTAAAATTACTAATTAACAAATCCTTACAGCATCCATATAATAAATATAAAATATGTATATGTATACCGGTACACAAAATGTCAATAACGACTATGTGTAGTGTGCCTAATTTGATGCATATTTAGTTCATGCAAATAAATTCAGGTCTCACCACACAGTTGCATTTTGAACATACATTCCACATAGGAGAATTTCTAAATTTTTGTTTTTCCACAATAGGAATGTATCATCTCACCAAAATGCAGGCTAAGTCATGGGTTGACCAGCTTCTTATTTTTAATGACAGTGCAGTGCCACCCTTTAGTGCTTTTTTTTTAAAAAAAAGAAGTCCGCAAATGCTCTTAAATACACTCATCTGTTAAAATCCATTAACAGTCTTCTTTTTTTAAACACCAGTGATGTCTTATTGCAGTATGTGCTATGCCAGCGTCTGTTCCACTCATCTGCAGCAAGAAATCACAACCACTATGAACAATTTTGAAAATATTCAGAAGCAAATTACACTTTTTTTTTTTTGAGCAACTGTGTAGTGAGATGTTAAGTTCATACCAAGTGCATGAACCTACTCGTAGTTTCTCTTTCTTTTACAATTACATACATAACAAGACCAAAATTGATTCAAATAACAGAATTCACAAAAGTTCTAAATTAACATGCACCGGTTACCGGTTAAAAGTTGTCAGTACAATAGTAACTACTCTGTTATAGATAGAACTATCTCATAGTAACTATTTATCATAATATTGGCAACAAAACAGAGCATACATCTGAGGTCAAACCCTGTGTTTTGTTGAAAGTACACAATGCTAATATAATATTGTCGGTATTCATCTTTGTATTGTACATTTCTAACAGCTACCAAAAATAATTTGACATAAAGAAAGTGTTTTATGCATACAATCATAATGAAACCTGAAAGGATGAAAATTGGACCAAAATTATGATACCCCATGTTTACAAATAAGGGATAGTTGAGATACCTCCATCTGACTGAATAACAACAGCAACAAAAGGGACACAGGCATTTTTTTTTTTTTTAAGAATAAAAACATTTCTGTGATGCTAAAATTAAATTACCTGTGTGTTTCGAGATAAATTACAATTAACCCTTTACTTCATAAATACGTGTTTCCTGCACCAATTACAGAAGGCCTTTGAAAACAGTGCAGGCAGAGTTCAGATTGCTCGTAACGTCTGGTTTCAGAATATGTATTTGTTGATGCAAATAGCAGAGCCTAGTCAGAGCAATATTAGGAACAGATAAACAATATAACAAGATATATGTCAAACAAAGATAGCAAGACCTTATCAGTCAAACAACCAATGAATTGGGTTTTACCGCGTATCAACACATTTTAGGTTATTCAAAGCCAAGGAAGGAAGATTCCAGGTTCACTCTACATTTACATGAACAACAAATTAACATACAGATTAAAAATCACATCAACAAATGAATATGCATAATGAACCTTGAACCTTGATACCAGCAGAATTGCAGAGTTTCAGCAAATTGTCATATTACTGACAGTGATCCTTTTCTTGCCATCACTCATATGGCTCCCTGAAATCACACAGGGATTAGTAATTTTACCACAATAATGAACATGACAAAAAATGATAAAATGAACACAACACCTTTGGAAGATTCCTACCTCTTTGCAGAGAGAGAGAGAGAATCATAACAAGTCCTTGGCCAGTTTTCAAATCATAACAAGTCCTTGGCCAGTTTTCAAATCATAGCAAGGCCTTGGTCAGTTTAAAAATCATAGCAAGTCCTTGGTCAGTTTACAAATCATAGCAAGGCCTTGGTCAGTTTACAAATCATAGCAAGGCCTTGGTCAGTTTACAAATCATAGCAAGGTCATGATCAGTTTACAAATCATAGCAAGGCCTTGGTCAATTTACAAATCATAGCAAGGCCTTGGTCAGTTTACAAATCATAGCAAGTCCTTGATCAGTTTACAAATCATAGCAAGTCCTTGGTCAGTTTACAAATCATAGCAGCAAGGCCATGGTCAGTTTACAAATCATAGCAAGTCCTTGGTCAGTTTACAAATCATAGCAGCAAGGTCTTGGTCAGTTTACAAATCATAGCAAGGTCTTGGTCAGTTTACAAATCATAGCAGCAAGGCCATGGTCAGTTTACAAATCATAGCAAGTCCTTGGTCAGTTTACAAATCATAGCAGCAAGGTCTTGGTCAGTTTACAAATCATAGCAAGGCCTTGGTCAGTTTACAAATCATAGCAGCAAGGCCGTGGTCAGTTTAAAAATCATGTACATCAATACTTGGCACATATTACATATATCAACCATTGGCACAGAGTTTTACATGTAGCATAGATCTAGAAAGTTCACCAAGATGTGGCTCTTTTTAATAAATGTTGAAAGACATATTGACATGACAAACCATTGTAAAATCCTTAGTCACAATCTGACCTCAGATATTTAGAATTGTTAAGAAACATGTCCATGGAACACGAATACAATTTCTGTTTGCTTGAACTTTGAAAGCATTGGTCAATGTGAAGTGTTATTTTTTCAATTCAACAGCACTTATAAAAATACAAATATAATAATATTGTAGAGTATTGTTAGAAGCCATTATTTCCTTTTTTCCTATTTTTTTTATATAAACAGCTACCTTAGAAACAATCTATGGACAAGAACTCCACAAGATTTAATATTCTGTTCTAATCCTTTTCATATGGTGTGCTAATATATTGTATTGTTGTAATATACAAAATAAAAAATATTTTTACACCAGAAGCAATACCAAGTTCAAATATAAGGCTATGGAAAATGTTGTAGGCCCCTCTTTCCTTCTACAAGGTTACGCGTCTGACTATCAATCCAGGGGTCGTGAGTTCTAATCCCCAGCCCGGCAACAGTCTCTGTGATGATTGATATATGACATTGTGTCTCATTATCATTTGTCTATCACCACTGATTCAAGTGGGAAAGTAATCAGTTATTACGGAGATGGGGTGTGCTCGAGTACTGGTTAATCCCAGGAAACAGTGGTTAGGTTAACTGATCGTCTGTTAGCCCTCGATGGCTAGAAAATGATGCTAAATATTCATTCAATCAATCCTTCTACAAATGAGGGTTGCCAAAAAAGATTATAAATTACAAGTACTTCAACACCTGACAAAATTACAAGGTGTACAATTGCTCACATACTGAATTTGAATGCAAATGAAATAAAATTATGTTTCAAAGATAAATCAATATAGTTAACAATTTTTAAATAGGACATTTGATTAGTAACAATATGTTATAAAAGATATACAAGGTATGTGTATTTATAGAGAAGACATCACATGTATATCCAACTTCTGTATATATATATATTGTTGTCGAAGAGGCGAGCATTGTTTGTTAGGCATTATAAATATTTTGAACTTGCCTATTACATGAACTATTGTTTTAAAAGAGAATTAAATATAAACAATAAAAGATACATATTGAACACTGATCATCATGGACCATTTATTTTAATTGTATGTTTCTGCATATGATACCTTGTTACCCTTACTGTCACTGGCGGCAAGTCAGTTAAGCTAGCAAACAATCACATAACTAGCTACATGAGCCGTGTCTAAGAAATACATCACATGGTCCAACATGGATTTTAATCAAACCATCTGAACAACCAAGTACCACGATATAGACACTAATTGTTTATAACTATATTATGTAACAAGATCGGTTGATGTAACGTCAGTGGAAACTCTCTGTAAATCCATCAAAGTCCTCGGCAAGACTTTTGTCAATGACAGATTTTTCAACTTCTTCCATACCAAGTATACCATAGGCCTCTTCCACTATCTGTTGACAGGAAAATGTATGAGAATTATGAATGTTTTACTCAAAGCATGTTCTTTACATCAATTGTATATTTACAAACAAAGAAGATAAAAACAGCATCCATGTAACAAACAGTAGCACTCATTCAACTTGACCTATCACTGAATGTAATAAATACCACTACATTCAACTAGACCTGTCACTGAAGGTAATAAATACCACTACATTCAACTAGTCCTGTCACTAAAGGTAATAAATACCCATACATTCAACTAAACCTATCACTGAAGGTAATAAATACCACTACATTCAACTAGACCTATCACTGAAGGTAGTAAACACCACTACATTTAACTAGACCTGTCACTGAAGGTAATAATTACCACTACATTCAACTATACCTGTCACTGAAGGTAATAAATACCACTACATTCAACTAGACCTGTCACTGAAGGTTATAAATACCACTTCATTCAACTATAGCTGTCACTGAAGGTAATAAATACCCGTCACTGAAGGTAATAATACCACTACATTCAACTAAACCTATCACTGAAGGTAGTAAATACCAATTCATTCAACTAGACCATTCACAGATTGTAATAAATACCACTACATTCAACTAGACCTGTCACTGAAGGTAATAAATACCACTACATTCAACTAGACCTTTCACTGAATGTAATAAGTACCACTACATTCAACTACATCTATCACTGAAGGTAATATATACCATTACATTCAACTAGACCTTTCACTGAATGTAATAAATACCACTACATTAAACTAGACCTTTCACTGAATGTAATAAATACCACTACATTCAACAAGACCTGTCACTTAATGTAATAAATACCACTACATTCAACTAGACATTTCACTGAATGTAATAAATACCACTACATTCAACTAGACCTATCAATGAAGGTAATAAATACCACTACATTCAACTAGACCTTTCACTGAATGTAAAAAATACCACTTCATTTAACTAGACCTTTCACTGAAGGTAATAAATACCACTACATTCAACTAGAACTTTCACTGAATGTAATAAATACCACTACATTCAACTAGACCTTTCACTGAATGTAATAAATACCACTTCATTCAACTAAACCTTTCACTGAATGTAATAAATACCACTACATTCAACTAGACCTGTCACTGAAGGTTATAGATACCATTACATTCAACTAGACCTTTCACTGAATGTAATAAATACCATTGAATTCAACTAGACCTGTCACTGAATGTAACAAATACCACTACATTCAACTAGACCTATCACTGAAATTAATAAATACCACTACATTCAACTATACCTATCACTGAAGGTTATAAATACCACTACATTCAACTAGACCTATCACTGAAATTAATAAATACCACTACATTCAACTATACCTATCACTGAAGGTTATAAATACCACTACATTCAACTATACCTATCACTGAAGGTAATAAATACCACTACATTCAACTATACCTATCACTGAAGGTTATAAATACCACTGCATTCAACTATACCTATCACTGAAGGTAATAAGTACCACTACATTCAACTAGATCTATCACTGAAGGTAATATATACCATTACATTCAACTAGACCTTTCACTGAAGGTAATAAATACCACTACATGATTCAAGTCAGAGTCACGAAATTTGAAAGGCATCAGGTCCAGCTTAGGATCGAACCTGCAACCTTTGGCACGAGAGCACATCACTCTATCCACTTCACTACCGCCATATTTAAATTCAAGGGATATTTTAAATATGAAACATTGAACATTAATATACTCTGTTTGTGTATGCATAATGTCATAGACTGCGGCGTGGTCTAGTGGTAGAGTGTCCACCTCGCATGCAGAAGGTCGTGGGTTCAATCCCCGGCCGGGTCATACCAAAGACTTCAAAAATGGTACTAGAGGCTTCCTCGCTTGGCGCTCAGCATTTAGAGGAGAGTTCTAGGTCTGGTCAGCCCAATGTCAGTATAATGTGACTGGTTGGGGTTTCATACCATGTGTCTGCAGCATGATACTCCAGTGCGACAGCGCTTAGAATACTGTCTCAAGTAGACACCGTTGCGATATGACTGAAAAATTGTTGAAAGCGACACTTAACACCATATAACAACAACAACAGCATAATGTCATTCTGATTGTTAAAATATTTTAAATCATATAACAAAATATAAATTCAAGACTTATTCTGTGTATAACATGAACAATTAAAAGTCTCACCTTAGATATGTCAATTTCCTCGAAAAGTTCCTGAATAAATCTTCTAGCAGTGAGTCTGAATGAGCAGGTCCCTAGAAGGTAGGATACTTCGGAATAAAAACACAGGTTCTGGAAAGCTTTAGGGAACTTCTGCTTCAGACTAAAATGGAAAATGTCATTATGAAAATTATCAAACATTTGTTATCAGTACATATATCTTTCAAGTTTAATACTATGTTTCTCTTTTCTTTCATTATACCTTCCTAAGATACCAAAAAGATGAAAAAATCATTTAACCTATCAAGAGATTATCCTGCTGTCTACAAAATCCTTGCTCACCCCCATCACTAACACATAAGAAAGCCATATACACTGCAGTAGTCCTTGTCAAGAAGCCCAAATAATCATGCTCTACCCTACTTGCAGAGAGCTTGCCAGAAAGTCCAACTGCTTGCAGAGAGCTTGTCAAAAAGTCAAACTCTTTGCAGAGAGCTTGTCAAAAAGTCCAACTCCTTGCAGACAGCTTGTCAAACAGTCCAACTGTTTGCAGACAGCTTGTCAAAAAGTCAAACTCCTTGCAAAGAGCTTGTCAGAAAGTCCAACTGCTTGCAGAGAGCTTGTCAAAAAGTCCAACTCCTTGCAGAGAGCTTGTCAGAAAGTCTATCTCCTTGCAGGGAGTTTCTCAGAAAGTCCAACTCCTTGCAGACAGCTTATCAAAAGTCCAACTCCTTGCAGACAGCTTGTCGTAAGTCCAACTTCTTGCAGACAGCTTGTCAGAAAGTACAACTCCTTGCAGAGAGCTCGTCAGAAAGTTCAACTTCTTGCATAAAGCTTTTCAGAAAGTCAAACTGCTTGCAGAGCGCTTGTCAGAAAGTCCAACTCCTTGCAGACAGCTTGTCAGGAGGTCCAACATTTTTGCAGAGAGCTTGTCAAAAAGTCTAACTTCTTGCCGACGGCTTTTCAGAAAGTCCATCTCCTTGCAGGGAGTTTCTCAGAAGGTCCAACTCCTTGCAGGGAGTTTCTCAGAAGGTCCAACTCCTTGCAAACAGCTTGTCAAAAGTCCAATTCCTTGCAGACAGCTTGTCGTAAGCCCAACTTCTTGCAGACAGCTTGTCAGGAAGTACAACTCATTGCAGAGAGCTTGTCAAAAAGTCCAACTTCTTGCAGAAAGCTTGCCAGAAAGCCAAACTTCTTGCAGAGAGCTTGTCAAAAAGTCCAACTCCTTTCAGAGAGCTTGTCAGAAAGTCCATCTCCTTGCAGAGAGCATGTCAGAAAGTCCATCTTCTTGCAGCCAGCTTGTCTTAAAGTCCATTTCCTTGTAGACAGCTTGTCAGAAAGTCCAGCTTCGTGCATACAGCTTGTCAAAAAGTCCAACTTCTTGCAGAAAGCTTGCCAGAAAGCCAAACTTCTTGCAGAGAACTTGTCAAAAAGTCCAACTTCTTGCAGCCAGCTTGTCTGAAAGTCCATCTCCTTGCAGAGAGCTTGTCAAAAAGTCCAACTTCTTGCAGAAAGCTTGCCAAAAGCCAAACTTCTTGCAGACAGCTTGTCGGAAAGTCTAACTACTTATAGCCAGCTTGTCTGAAAGTCTATTTCCTTGCAGACAGCTTGTCAGAAAGTCCAGCTTCGTGCATACAGCTTGTCAAAAAGTCCAACTTCTTGCAGAAAGCTTGCCAGAAAGCCAAACTTCTTGCAGAGAGCTTGTTAAAAAGTCCAACTTCTTGCAGCCAGCTTGTCTGAAAGTCCATCTCCTTGCAGAGAGCTTGTCAGAAAGTCCAGCTTCGTGCATACAGCTTGTCAAAAAGTCCAACTTCTTGCAGAAAGCTTGCCAGAAAGCCAAACTTCTTGCAGAGAGCTTGTTAAAAAGTCCAACTTCTTGCAGCCAGCTTGTCTGAAAGTCCATCTCCTTGCAGAGAGCTTGTCAGAAAGTCCAGCTTCGTGCATACAGCTTGTCAAAAAGTCCAACTTCTTGCAGAAAGCTTGTCAGAAAGTCCATCTCCTTGCAGATAGCTTGTCAGAAAGTCCAGCTTCGTGCATACAGCTTGTCAGAAAGTCCAACTTCTTTCAGCCAGCTTGTCTGAAAGTCCATTTCCTTGCAGAGAGCTTGTCAGAAAGTCCAGCTTCGTGCATACAGCTTGTCAAAAAGTCCAACTTCTTGCAGACAGCTTGTCGGAAAGTCCAACTTCTTGCAGCCAGCTTGTCTGAAAGTCCATCTCCTTGCAGAGAGCTTGTCAGAAAGTCCAGCTTCGTGCATACAGCTTGTCAAAAAGTTCAAATTCTTTCAGAAAGCTTGCCAGAAAGCCAAACTTCTTGTAGAGAGCTTGTCAAAAAGTCTAACTCCTTTCAGAAAGCTTGTCAGAAAGTCCAACTTCTTGCAGACAGCTTGTCAGAAAGTCCAGCTTCTTGCAGCCAGCTTGTCAGAAAGTCCAGCTTCTTGCAGCCAGCTTGTCAAAAAGTCTAAACAACCTTAGCACTACATTCTCAACCCTGTTACTAACTCAAGTTACAAGCTAGAAACACCTTTTTACCTGAGTAATCCTTGTTCTGCTCCTTTGACACCAACTGAGCTACTCAGGTTGATCACAAATCTTATTATCTCTTTCCTCACCAATGTTCGTCCCATCTGGGTTTCTAATGTCAGTTTTTTATTAGCAGCTGAAAAATAAATATCAGTTACATTTGACATAATTCATAACAGCAAACTGCAGATGCTTGAATTTACACAAGGCAAAAAGGTGCATTATTTGATAATTCAAGGGCAATAACTTGTCTTATTATCCAATTTGGGCAGTGCATCTTACACAATATTTCATGGTTATATAAATACTGTGTAAGTTTGGTTAAGAAAAATATGGTTGCTGGAGTGAACATAATCTTGAAGTTAATTAATGGAATGAAGCTGGACACAGTGTGATAAAAATACTTCAAAATGAGCTTAAAGGAAGGTGGTTTAAAAACAAGACCATAAATGAATACATACAAGAATCAGATGCAGTACTGGTTAGACTCCCTGATGCTTGATCATTCAAACTGCTGGCTTGTGATCTGCTGACACCTTTCAATGTTCTTGATGGCCCGTCACCCTCCAATTTGTCCATTGATACATCACCCTCTGTAACATAACCATCTAAGCTGTTACTCAGATTATTATCTACTACAATGGAACTGTGTTAACAGATACAACAGTCCCCTAGTCCTACAATGGAACTGTTTTACAGATACAACTGTCTCAAAGTCCTACAATGGAACTGTGTTAACAGTTACAACAGTCCCCAAGTCCAACAATGAACTGTTTTACAGATATAACTGTCCCAAAGTCCTACAATGGAACTGTGTTAATAGATAAAACAATCCCTAAGTCCTACAATGGAACTGTGTTAACAGATAAAACAGTCCCTAAGTCCTACAATGGAACAGTGTTAACAGATATAACAGTCTCAAAGTCCTACAATGCAACTGTCTTAGCAGATATAACAGTCCCTTAGTCCTACAATGGAGCTGTGTTAACAGATACAACAGTCCCATAGTCCTACAATGGAACTGTTTTACAGATACAACTTTCTCAAAGTCCTACAATGGAACTGTGTTAACAGATCTACAACAGTCTCTAAGTCCCACAATCGCACAATGCAACTGTGTTAGCAGATATAAGAGTCTTTAAGTCCTACAATGGAACTGTGTTAACAGGTACAACAGTCCCCAAGTCCTACAATGAACTGTTTTACAGATATAACTGTCCCAAAGTCCTACAATGGAACTGTGTTAATAGATAAAACAATCCCTAAGTCCTACAATGGAACTGTGTTAACAGATACAACAGTCCCTAAGTCCTACAATGGAACTGTGTTAACAGATACAACAGTCCCAAAGTCCTACAATGGAACTGTGTTAAAAGATAGAACAATCCCTAAGTCCTACAATGGAACTATGTAAACAGATACAACAGTCCCAAAGTCCTACAATGGAACTGTGTAAACAGATACACCAGTCTCTAAGTCCTACAATGGAGCTGCATTAACAGATATTACACTCCCTAAGTCCTACAATGGAACTGTGTTAACAGATACAACAGTTCCCATGTCCTACAATGGAACTGTGTTAACAGATACAACAGTCTCTAAGTCCTACAATGCAACTGTCTTAGCAGATATAACAGTCCCTTAGTCCTACAATGGAGCTGTGTTAACAGATACAACATTCCCCTAGTCTTTCAATGGGACTGTTTTACAGATATAACTGTCCCAAAGTCCTACAATGGAACTGTGTTAACAGATACAACAGTCCCAAAGTCCTACAATGGAACTGTGTTAACAGATACAACAGTCTCTAAGTACCACAATCCCACAATGCAACTGTGTTAGCAGATATAACAGTCCTACAATGGAGCTGTTTTCCAGATACAACTGTCACAAAGTCCTACAATGGAACTATGTTAACAGATACAACAGTCCCGAAGTCCTACAATGGAACTGTGTAAACAGTTACAACAGTCCCCAAGTCCTACAATGAACTGTTATACAGATATAACTGTCCCCAAGTCCTACAATGAAACTGTGTTAACAGATACAACAGTCCCCAAGTCTTACAATGGAACTGTGTTAATAGACAGAACAATCTGTAAGTCCTACAATGGAACTGTCTTAGCAGATATAACAGTCCCCATGTCCTACAATGGAACTGTGTTAACAGATACAACAGTCCCCATGTCCTACAATGGAACTGTGTTAACAGATACAACAGTCCCTAAGTCCTACAATGGAACTGTGTTAACAGATACAACAGTCACCATGTCCTACAATGGAACTGTGTTAACAGATACAACAGTCCCAAAGTCCTACAATGCCATTATGGAACTGTGTTAACAGATATAACAGTCCCAAAGTCCTACAATGGAACTGTGTTAACAGATACAACAGTCTCTAAGTCATACAATGCAACTGTGTTAGCAGATATAACAGTCTCTAAGTCCTACAATGCAACTATGTTAGTAGATATAACAGTCCCTCAGTCCTACAATGGAACTGTGTTAACAGATACAACAGTCTCTAAGTCATACAATGCAACTGTGTTAGCAGATATAACAGTCTCTAAGTCCTACAATGCAACTATGTTAGTAGATATAACAGTCCCTCAGTCCTACAATGGAACTGTGTTAACAGATACAACAGTATCTAAGTCCTACATGCAACTGTGTTAGCAGATATAACAGTCCCCAAGTACTACAATGCAACTGTGTTAGCAGATATAACAGTCCCCTAAGTCCTACAATGGAACTGTTTAACAGATACAACTGTTCACAAGTCCTACAATGGAACTGTGTTAACAGATACAACAGTCCCTAAGTCCTAAAATTGGAACTGTGTTAACAGATATAACAGTCCCTATGACCAAAAGTAAATCAATGCTAAAAGAGGTACATATATAATTTACTTTTTCGTCCAAATAATGATAGTGAGAATATTCCGTCTAATGTAAATGAGGTATTAACTTACTTTACCCAATTGTATGGGACTATCAAAGCTGACATAGCATACAAATATCATATGAGACTATAATAGCTGATCAAGCATACAAGTATCATATGGGCCTATCACAGCTAGCCTGCCATACAAGTATCATGTAGGACTATCATAGCTGACTTACCGTACGAGTATTGTATGGGACTATCATAGCTGACCTGCCATACAAGTATCGCAATGAACTATCAAAGCTGACCTGCCATACAAGTATCGCAATGAACTATCATAACTGACCTGCCATACAAGTATTGCAATGAACTATCATAGCTGACCTGCCATACAAGCATTGTAAAGGACTATCATAGCTGACCTGCCATACAAGTATTGTAAGGGACTATCATAGCTAACCTGCCATACAAGTATTGTAAGGGACTATCATAGCTGACCTGCCATACTAGTATTGTATGGGACAATCATAGCTGACCTGCCATACAAGTATCGCAATTAACTATCATAGCTGACCTGCCATACAAGTATCATATGGGACTAACATAGCTGACCTGCCATACAAGTATCGCAGTGAATTATCATAGCTGACCTGCCATACAAGTACTGTATGAAACTTTCATAGCTGACCTGCCATACAAGTATCATATGGGACTTACATAGCTGACCTGCCATACAAGTATTGTATGGGACTATCATAGCTGACCTGCCATACAAGTATCATATGGGACTTACATAGCTGACCTACCATACAAGTATTGTATGGGACTATCATAGCTGACCTGCCATACAAGTATTGTATGGGACTATCATAGCTGACCTACCATACAAGTATCATATGGGACTTACATAGCTGACCTGCCATACAAGTATTGTATGGGACTACCATAGCTGACCTACCATACAAGTACTGTATGGAACTTTCATAGCTGACCTGCCATACAAGTATCATATGGGACTTACATAGCTGACCTGCCATACAAGTATTGTATGGAACTACCATAGCTGACCTACCATACAAGTACTGTATGGAACTTTCATAGCTGACCTGCCATACAAGTACTGTATGGAACTTTCATAGCTGACCTGCCATACAAGTACTGTATGGAACTTTCATAGCTGACCTGCCATACAAGTATCATATGGGACTTACATAGCTGACCTGCCATACAAGTATTGTATGGGACTACCATAGCTGACTTACCATACAAGTATTCTATTGAACTATCATAGCTGACCTGCCATACAAGTATCATATGGGACTAACATAGCTGACCTGCCATACAAGTATCGCAGTGAATTACCATAGCTGACCTGCCATACAAGTACTGTATGGAACTTTCATAGCTGACCTGCCATACAAGTATCATATGGGACTTACATAGCTGACCTGCCATACAAGTATTGTATGGGACTACCATAGCTGACCTACCATACAAGTATTGTATGGAACTATCATAGCTGACCTGCCATACAAGTACTGTATGGAACTTTCATAGCTGACCTGCCATACAAGTATCATATGGGACTTACATAGCTGACCTACCATACAAGTATTGTATGGGACTACCATAGCTGACCTGCAATACAAGTACTGTATGGAACTTTCATAGCTGACCTGCCATACAAGTATCATATGGGACTTACATAGCTGACCTGCCATACAAGTACTGTATGGAACTTTCATAGCTGACCTGCCATACAAGTATCACAATGAACTATCATAGCTGACCTACCATACAAGTATTGTATGGGACTACCATAGCTGACCTACCATACAAGTACTGTATGGAACTTTCATAGCTGACCTGCCATACAAGTATCATATGGGACTTACATAGCTGACCTACCATACAAGTATTGTATGGGACTACCATAGCTGACCTACCATACAAGTACTGTATGGAACTTTCATAGCTGACCTGCCATACAAGTATCATATGGGACTTACATAGCTGACCTGCCATACAAGTATTGTATGGGACTACCATAGCTGACCTACCATACAAGTACTGTATGGAACTTTCATAGCTGACCTGCCATACAAGTATCACAATGAACTATCATAGCTGACCTGCCATACAAGTATTGTATGGGACTATCATAGCTGACCTAGCATACAAGAATCATATTTGACTATTCAGCTGACCTAGCATACAAGAAGCACATAAGACTATCATAACTGACCTAGTATACGAAATCAAACCAGACCTAGCAAGAGAATGAATATCAAATTAAGTTAATAGCATATGGTGTGTTGATTACTAATGAATCATACCATCTACTATATTAGTCATCAATGAATTATACCATCTACAGTGTTAGATTGCAATGAATCATACCATCTACAGTGTTAGATATAAATGAGTCATACCATCTGGAATGTTAGATAACAATGAATCATACCATCTTCAATGTGAGATAACAATAAATCATACTATCTAGAATGTAAGATACCAATGAATCATACCATCTCTAATGTTGGATATCAATGAATCATACCATCTACAATGCTAGCTACCAATGAATCATACCATCTACAGTGTTAGATTGCAATGAATCATACCATCTACAGTGTTAGATATCAATGAATCATACCATCTACAATTTAAGATATCAATGAATCATACCATCTACAATTTTAGATATTAATGAATCATACCATCTAAAATGCTAGCTACCAATAAATCACACCGTCTACAATGTTAGCTATCAATGAATCATACCATATACAGTGTTAGATAACAATGAATCATACCATCTACAATTTTAGATATCAATGCATCATACCATCTACAATGTTAGATACCAATGAATTATACCATCTACAATGTTGAATATCAATGAATCATACCATCTACAATGTCAGATACCAATGAATCATACCATCTACAATATTAGATATTAATGAATCATACCATCTATAATGTTGGATTTTAATGAATCACACAGTCTACATTGTTAGATACCAATGAACCATACCATCTACAATATTAGATATTAATGAATCATACCATATACAATGTTAAATACCAATGAATCATACCATATACAATGTTAAATACCAATGAATCATACCATAAACAGTGTTGAATATCAATGAATCATACACTCTACAATGTCAGATACCAATGAATCATACCATCTACAATATTAGATATTAATGAATCATACCATCTACAATGTTGGATTTAATGAACCACACAGTCTACATTGTTAGATACCTATGAACCATACCATCTACAATATTAGATATTAATGAATCATACCATATACAATGTTAAATACCAATGAATCATACCATATACAATGTTAAATACCAATGAATCATACCATCTACAATGTTGAATATCAATGAAGCATACCATCTACAATGTCAGATACCAATAAAACATACCATCTACAATATTAGATATTAATGAATCATACCATCTACAATGTTGGATTTTAATGAACCACACAGTCTACATTGTTAGATACCAATGAACCATACCATCTACAATATTAGATATTAATGAATCATACCATATACAATTTTAGATATAAATGAATCATATGAATCATACCATCTACAATATTAGATATTAATGAATCATACCATCTACAATATTAGATATAAATGAATCATACCATCTACAATATTAGATATTAATGAATCATACCATCTACAATGTTAGATATTAATGAATCATGCCATCTACAATATTATATATAAATGAATCATACCATCTACAATATTAGATATTAATGAATCATGCCATCTACAATATTATATATTAATGAATCATACCATCTAAAATGTTAGATACCAATGAATACCACCAACAATGTTAGATACCAATGACTCATACCATCTATAATATTAGATATTAATGAATCATACCATCTACAATATTATATATTAATGAATCATACCATCTACAATGTTGGATATCAATGAATCAATATCAAAGAAGCATACCTTCTATAACTTGAGATATGTCACATGACACGCCTCTACACAGAATGCAGACAGCTGCATTGTGTTCACAGGACAACGGGGTTGGTATGAAATCTGTAGTGGTAACTAATCGAACTCGGCCACTACCAACTGTAAGCAGAAGATGATATAAATAAGCAAGAAACTATAACTTTAGCTCTCCTTATTGGACAAGGTTTAGACCCAAGGCTTTTCATATCTTTAAACAAAATATGGTCATATTTATATACATTACAGATAACTCTTAAATAAAGTAAATTTTCCATATAAAGTAAATTTTTCTGTTTACACTCATCCATTTTTGATGACTTTCTGTGTTATTTTCGTAAGTTAAAGGTACCGTTTTAAGTATGGATTAAATACATTAGTGTTAATGTATTTATTTTACTTTGATTATAACCCGTACTAAGCATATGCAGAAAAAGTGTTTTGCTCAAGGACAACACACAGTCACAGCAGAGGATCGAACCCAAGACCCTACCCTGGGTTTGATGTTCTACTTGAACATGTGCTAAACTTTTATACATCATTCCATCCATATTATATATCCCTATTATATCCACATTTAATACATTATTAACTGGATTGCCATTATAACACAGCTGCCGTATATACTATAACTACTTCTTCAGAGGTTAACTTACCACCAGGCTCCAATCTGTTCTCAAGTCCACTGTCTGACCTCTCTGACCTTGAATCAGCAAACTGGTCCACAAATGACTGTTGCCGAGATATCCCGGTTCCCAGCATAGATTCTGGGTCTTCATCATTTTCTGTATCATGTACCTGGAGTCCATTAAATTTTTTGTAAAATGTTAGAAATAATAACCTACTTCAATTTTTTTTCCCAATGAGGTTTAACATCCTTTTCGACATTTCGGATTATATCCAGTTTTAATGGTGGAGGAAGACCCACAAATGAATCTGAGTGGACCAAACTCATTCTGCAAGTAACTGACAAACTTTCTCACATAATGTTTTTGGAGATAAATGTCATAAAAAAATAATGGGGTCTCGTAGCTAATCACTTACTAGCAGACGATAAGTTAACCTAATCACTTACTAGCCGACAATAAGATAACCTAATCACTTACTAGCAGACGATAAGTTAACTCATCACTTACTAGCAGATGATAAGTTAACCTAATCGCTTTTTCACGGGAATCTTGAAGGTTAACCAGTACTCAAGCACATCAACCTCTCCAAATAGCTGATGACTTTCCCACTTTAATCTGAGGTGAGAGACGAATGACAATTAGACGTAATGTTGTATATCAATTCATTTTTTCAGCTATAAAATGGTGTGCAGCCCAGTCGACTTTGATGCTTTGCATCAATATTTTCCTGTATTGTCTTTCCCAAACTTGTTTTGTAAGTTAGACAATAATGCTTTGTTTGTGTGTATAGTGTTGCACTGACTTTTACACACAAACAGAGGGCAGTAGTAACAGGCTTGTGGAAATATCTATTTAGTTATATATAGCAACTGTCACTATATACTTAAATAGATATTTCCACAAGCATGTTACTACTGCCCTCTCATGGCACTAGCTTTTATGGGGACAAGGTACAGTGTTCACAGGAGATCTAAAACAGTTGTAAAATAAACAGGACAGTTCTACAAAATGCAAATACGACTTACTTCGAACATCATGTTAATATCCACTGGAAGTGCCACTCCCATAAACTCTGCCTCCCCGGTGTGGGGCCTCTGATGATACAGACTGGCTTTGGGCGGATGTACCACACCGGAGCTGTCCATGTCACTCAGTGATATTCCACTCATGTTACGCAGTATGCTGAAATCAACAGCAATGAATCATATTAAACAAGAAGCATAAGATAAAATATTTACCCAAACTTGTCCCAGTACAAACCATTAACTTAGATACCCAGCTGGGACATACTTATGCCATACTAATGATATACATGAGTACTTAGTACATTTTAGAATGTTGATGAAAGTTATAAAACTTTTCTAATTAATAGTGACATTATAATTATGTTTCTATTAAAAGTGATGTTTTTAGTTTATCCATTACAGTAAAGAATAAAAATAATGATATTTTTGTATTATTTTTTTTTGCTTTTGTTGATTTATTCAAAATTTGTGTTTAATATTTGTTTTTTTCTTTATTTGTTAATACTAACAAGAGGGCCAAGTAGGCCCTATATTGCTCACCTGACTGACCTTGAGTCACCCAATTTAAGTAGATTATATAATACATGTACACTCAAAATTCCAGAAAGATGAGAAAGGCAAGTAGTTAGAATTTTGAGTTGTTTTGAAGATGTAACAGATTTGTCGAAGAGTTCAAACTTGGTATAGGTTCACCCATGGTAAATGTCAGTGAAATTACATCAAAATCAGGTCAGTAGATTCTGACAAGAAGGCTTCTGAAGTTTTGATTATAGCTGCCGACTGTTCCAAACCTAAGTCTTTGAAATTAAGATAAAAATCCAGTTCCAGCACAGAACTAACCTGTTATATTTGAGAACAGTTTCAAACTAAAGCATCAGACTAAACTACTGTGCATGAAACAATCCACAGTTCCAGCACAATAAATATTCCTATGAGTTTCAAACACAAGCCTTCCCAAAGCCTATCGCTTGAAAGAACCTTTGTTGCAGTGCACTCTCCCCCAAAAACAATTAAGCTCCTCCACCAAGATGACACTGAAAATCTCAAGCAGACTTCTTGCTGTGAAGAAACTAGCTAATGGTATTGCTTTATTATGAAGCAGTAAACCATCCCTGTCTGAACCATAAAAACTCAGACTTTTATATTCAGAAAAACGCCTATTTTAAAATGGTTCATGATATATGAATAATATTTCAATCATTGATTATAATTGTATCATTCATCTTTTTATGATGAATTATCTTTTAAAACTTATATCTGGTATAATATAACATAATAATAGCAAAAAAAAAGTTTATTTAAAGAGTTTATTACCTCGTCTTTTAATAATTGCTATATACAGACATTTATGCTATAAAACAAGGGAAATAATTTGACATAAAACTAACCCCACCCCGTGGCTGCCATGTTTTTTGACAAATCAAGATGGCTTGAATAAACTTGGTAGAGGGTCACCCAAGGAACATTTCTGTAAAGTTATATTAAAATTGGCCCAGTGGTTTCAGAGGAGAAGATTTTAGAAGCTAAAAGTTAACAACGGACGACAGACGATGGACACCAGATGATCACAAAAGCTCACTTGTGAGCCTTTGGCTCAGGTGAGCTAAAACTAAAGAAGCTTTATCAATGTTCATATTTAATAATTATTTGCATGAACATATTATTATGTCAAAATAATTACTGTGCACAAATCCTAAACAACACTTACCTTGTAGGCCGTTTTGTATCTGATGTACTGTCAATACTTGGTCGTCGATTGATACTTGTCATACTGCCCATATTGTCATACAGGCTGTTCAACCCATAATCAGACTCTACGTCTGAACTCAGGGTGCGGTTCTTCATCAGTGATCGAAGAGTAGCATAGCCGATTGCATCCCGAGCTGTTGTGTACATAATTGCATTCTCCGAAAAGTCAAAGAATTTTGACGATGGCAACAATCCCACACCTGGACTTTGTTGTTTTCGAATACTTGGAACACGTGTGAGATTTGACATTCTACGTAAAGCATTTGAAGGGTGCACAAAATCTCTGGAATCTTTGCCATCTTTATTTCGATACTGCACTTCAATATGGTCTAGAGAATTTGTGCTTGCTATTGGACTTAGTGATGGGAATTCCATAACTCCATGGTGACCGGAGTCATAAGAGCCAATGCCACTAGTTACTGAATCTGTATTGAAACTATCAGTACGACTTTTACTTGTTCTCGAACTCTCACTGCTGCTACTTCTCTCATCTTTCAAACTTACAACTTTCTTAACAGACCCTTCTTTACTGTTCACTCTTTCTAGTACTTTCGGTTCAGCTTCATTTTTGATTTCTTGGTTAATTTCACTTTTTACACTTTGTGCTGAAGATATTAATTCACATTCTGCATTATTGGCACTGGTAAGTTTATTACTGTCAATGTCAGGTTCATTTTGGTTTAATGGTTTATGTATAAGTAATTCTTCCTGATCAGTATCAGTCACTTTTATTTTAATTGTATTATCACTACTATTCTCTGCTTGTAATATATTGTGGTTTTGTTCGTCATGTTTTTCAGTTTGTAAAATACTTTTGTCATCTAAACATTCATTAGTTTCCTTTTCAGAAGACACAATAGTTAATACTGTTTCTGACTCTGCCATTGAAGAGTCACCAGTCCGCATTTGATTATCTTCCATTTCTTTTGAAATAGTAAATTCTACCTGAGTATGTTTATTCTCATTTGAATCATTACTAGTTATTTCTTTGTTTTCAGTCAAAACTTCTTCTGTTGAATGTATTTTTGATATCACAGACACTTTTTTTGAGGAATCATTTGAATGTTTTAAAGTCACCTCTTTCATAGATTGACTCCTATTTTCCCGAGAAATCCTAATACTTAAATCCTTACTGGCTGATATATGCTCAACACTTTGAGTTCTATTTTTTATCAGCAATGATGTAGCGATATTTCTTGTTGTCTGAGATCTTGCGGGTAAAGTTTGACTTTTTCTGTAACCCTGAGTCTCAAAAGATGGAAATGTTTGACTTTTTAATCTGTTTCCAGGTCTCCGGAATTCGGGACTGTTAGTTTGAACACGCATTTGAACATCTGGAATATGAATACCAGACTCACTATCACAGTCAATGTCTGCACTATCACAACCAATCGACTGAAACATGCCTGATTCACCAGGCTTCCTTAACTGGAAGTGCTCTTCAGCAATGAAGTCCAAATTACTCACTGGACTGCCAAGTTCCAACTTAGTTCCTCCAAAGCTGAAACCAACATCAGAACGAATATCCTCCATGGAGTCTGCCAAAAGCACAGATCTATCTTCAACAAGAGGCCAGCGCTCTGACCGTGTGTTCCAACGCGACTCCCAGCCGTACTGAGAAAGCAATTCTGCTCCTTCACGAGTGCTGGAGAGCATACCCAATATGAAAAACGCTGTCCTGAAGTAGAAATTTAAACTTTGTATAAAAAATATGGACGAACAAATACATACTCACATCATCATTGTAAAATAAAATGTATTAATAACTCCCCCCAGAGATGTTTCTTAAAAGTATATCAGATCTCACTATGTACAGTTTTCTATAACTGATTTATAGTTCTGTACCTATAGCACATGTAAATTTGTAATAAAAATATAATAAGTATGTAGACAAACAAACAATGAGCATGTCAATTTGTATAAAAATAAAGTTATTGGCTTGTTATGTCCATTATTAACATAAAGCAAAGTTTAATCTTTTTATATTATAAGTTTCTGATAATTGTATATCATGTAGTACATTTATTATTATTATATGGATTCTATCATTCTGTCATTTTCTTCAAAATATAACAAAGCCGTCTAAGTCATTTCTGTATAGCTTCTTGTTTGTCTATTTTCTTTTAAAATATAAAAGAGCCACCCGCTTATATATTAGTTTCTTTGTACAAGTTTATTTTAGCTTGATAGTGAAAGATATAAATCAGTCTTCTTCACACTTTCTAGGTAGAACCAGTATGGAATGTTGTTTTTGTGAGAGGATGTCAGACAAGCTGGGGAATGAATCCCATATCACTGGCAAGAGCGAACAACACTATCCACTGTAACATTCTATCCACTGTAACCCTTTATCCACTGTAACAATATATCCACTGTAACATTCTATCCCCTGTAACACTATATCCACTGTAACACTCTATCCACTGTAACATTCTATCCACTGTAACACTATATCCACTGTTACACTATATCCACTGTAACACTATCCACTGTAACATTCTATCCACTGTAACATTCTATCCACTGTAACACTCAATCCACTGTAACGCTATCCACTGCACTACTACCCTGTCCCTCACTTTTATCATGTCAATGCATTCATTTCTGTTGATAAACTGCTTGCCTGATAAACATAAATTTATCATGTCAATGCAAGTTTATAAGGCACATGATGTCATTATGTATAATCCTGAACGAGAGGCTGTAAAAAATGTTTGATGCTGATTTTCAATTTCATAAAAAAGACGAATTAAGAGATGACATGATAAAAAGAATATCATGTAAGTGTCTTACATGATCAACTTCATCAGGTTGGACACAAAAAAACAGTTTTTTTTTCTAAGCCTCACCCGATACAGATGATAAAATCAGACGCTAACATGGTATTCTCAATATATCAAAAAGCCACTTTCTGAACCAGTCAAATTATACTTAGTTACCGCTTAATCCAGGAATATTTGTCTTTGTTGTAACAACTTGGTTTACAATCAAAGTTCAAACCAAGTTTGAATGTCAACAATATTTTACACACGTACCCTCTTATCGAGTAGACATCATTTTCCTCGGCCAGACGTATTATCTCTGGTACCAACTTCTCTTCCTGCAGCCAGGCCACACCCCATGAGGACATGCCTATGTGACCCTGGCATAATAAACAACATACCATATTAATCATTGTTTTATGTATAAGCTGAACTGCACTTTTTGGGTGATAATAGGAACAAATTTACGTTAAAGGCTCATTAAACTTCCAAATGGTTTTCAGTTTTAATTTAAGACAGCTTACACTTCCAGATTAAAGAAAACATGTTTATTTTATCACTGAAAAACTTTGCAAACGAAAAAATAAATAAACATGTATCGCACATGAATAGTATATAATTAAAAACATGTTTTGTTTACAAATTAATGCTTGTCTTTTCTGATAAACACCTTCGTCAGAAAACAGGGAGTTATGAAGCTTGTTCGGAAATGCGTTGGTCGATATAGTATGGGGAACTGTTAGGGATGCGTTTAGAAATTTAAAAAAACGCTTGCCGTTGGATAGTCTTTAACAACATCCCTTTTATTTCCTTCAGTGTATTAATGAATTGGAACCCAAGAGCTAATTTATTGTACAAAAGCGAAGAATCGGTCATATGGAATTGAAAATAAAAATTAATTCTTTAATAACTGTACTAAACAAACAACCCTTGGTAGTCTCTCAATAAGTGGATTGTGACGTATTAGCATGTGCGATAGAATCAAGTGTACATGATCCTGAGCAAGACTTACCAGACCAAACTAGTATTAGGTATGCATTGTTTCTCAGTGCGTATAAATAACATAATGCTTACTACACTTGATACAGTTTTATTGCAAACATCATTATTTTTAAAAAAAAAAAAGAAAAAGAAAACCCAATAACGATGCATTATGTTAGTCAAATAATACTTTTTAATCTTGTTAATCAACCCTTTATCCAACGGTCTTAATCCGCACACTACCACTGCAGTTTGTTTATTTTAAAAATAAACTGGTATGTTAACTCAATACACTTCATTATGCAACAAAAACAATCACCAAGAGGTCTACAGGAATGATTTTGCCATACTATTTAATTGCAGTCATTTTTGTTTTTTCGAAAAGTGTACATTTCCTAAGTTTATTGAGGCTTTAAAACTTGATGCTATATGTGTCAAATGCCAATGTTAAAAAATGTTATCACAATATTGTATGCTTATTACAAGTTATAGCAAAATACCTGAATGTTTGTAGTTTTGGCAACACTAAATTTACATATTCACCACCCCGCATTTTATAATCGCATTTTTGGTTTTTCATCTACAGATTTTCAAAAGCAAAATTATTTTTGTTTACCACTAAGAGATTTATCCAAACAAAAGACAAGATATAGTCACTTACCATATAGTATTAATATACAGCTTGGCACAAATAATAACAAACTTTATGGTGACCAAAACTGGTTGAAGATATACGACAGACAATATAAACATAGTTTGTTTAAATTCCTTTAACTAGACTAGAAACATGGTACATACCACAACCCAGAGGGAAGTTTTCAACTGCACTATATCTGTTTCTTTCTTCAAATCAGGAACTCTCACACATTGAAAGTAGTCTTCTATGTATGTCTGCAGAGAACATTAAACTCATTACAACATTACTTGGCTATTAAATTCCCTCTCTCTCTCTCTTCAATGATATAAGAACTGATATGAATTCTAATCCAATTATATTTTAATGCTATGATTATAAAAAATTTGGTTTAACCATAAACAAGAGGCCCATTTTTTTTAGGTCGCTCACATGAAAAGAGAAGTTAAACAGCCCAATGTTATGATTAGAAATCACTAAACATTGTTTAGTTAAAGATCTTAGCCAAACCCAGTTAGCTCAGTTGTTAGCACACCTGACATATCAATCGAGTGTCGTTAGTTTCAATTTCCGCCCGACAAGTCTCAGTGATGACCGATGTACAACATTTCATCTCATTGTCACCGATTCAAGTGGCAATGTAATCAATAACTTACAGAGATAGATGTGCTCTAGTACTAATTAACTTTTCAGGATCCCAGGTTAGGTTAGCTGTTTGTCTATTAGCCAGTGATGGCATAAACATGCGCTAAATATCCAATAATTGTGTCTATCTTAAACAGGAAGTCAAGAGTTAAGTCACAATTTCCCCCACACACCCCCAGCCCTTTTACCCCTCTCCCCGATAATTACCTGCTGCCTTAAAAGCTGAAAACTGTCTTTATGTTGCACGAGCTGTCCATATAAATGTGTTGGCACAAATACATCCTTCTTCTGTTGCCTGTTTCAAACATATATCAATTTCAAATATGAAAATTTTCTTACATCATCAATTTTGTGTAAATCAGACATTTCATTGTCTTTCTAACGATCCACAGTTTGAACTTACATGTTTTAAAAGAACCAAAGACCCCATAAAATGAGATCAGTTACTGACCTAGAGTTTGTGATGCTCAAGATATCGCAAGTGAAGTGTTTATAAAATATGCGCAGTGTTGTTCTGGACCACAGTTTCCTTTAATTAGCCAATATGCTCGAGATGCAGATACTTAACTTATCGTAATTCCACTTTATATAAAATATTTAGCTCAACTCTTTGCTTTCAGGTTCCTATCAAAACATATATGGGTACTGGTATGTTTGTTTAGTACATTCAAAATTGTATTGATTTGATTGCCAGATTCAAATCACCATTTTACACCTTTTGTTGATGTGTTTGTAGTTAAACCTGACTACATTTAAAGCTGGTCAAATACACAATCTAGTCTACCTTTTGCTGGATCGCCTTGTGTAGGAGCCCTCATATGTTTTCTCATATGTTGTCAATGCTTCATTCAACAATTCTTCAACAATGTTTACATAGCGGGTGTTGAATGACTGAAATAGTTGTAAAAACACAACATGAATATTTTAAAATATGGTAATTTTACCTTATTGTTGAAATTTATGAAAATGACCAGCCATCAGTGCTTTAACCCTTTACTCCATCTATACGTGTTTTCCCCCACCAATCACAGAAAACAGTGCAGGAAGAGTTCAGATTGCTCGTAATATAATTCACCCAATAATTCAAAATCCTTCTATATTAGGTGTCTAAAGGCGGCTATATTAGAGGTGTCTAAAGCCTTCTATATTAGAGGTGTCCAAAGGTGTCTATATTAGAGGTGTTCAAAGCCTTCTATATTAGGTGTCCAAAGCCTTCTATATTAGGTGTCAAAGCCTTCTATATTAGAGGTGTCCAAAGGTGTTTATATTAGAGGTGTCTTAAGGCATCTATATTAGAGGTGTCCAAAGGCTTCTATATTAGTGGTGTTCAAAGGTGTCTATATTACAGGTGTCCAAAGGTGTCGATATTAGAGGTGTCCAAAAGCGTCTATATGAAGTAAAGGGTTAATACAATCTCAGGGTCCTCTGTGGTTGAGTGATCTTGGTGCTGTCACCTCAAGACCACTTCACCTCTCACCACAACCGTTGTGGTTCAGCTCAGCACCCTCCAAAAAACTTTATATGAATAATTTGCAGCTAGCTGTAGGACAATGCTCCTACTCAAGATTCATTCTGAGGTGTTCTTCCGCCAATAAAACTGGATATGCCATATATAACTTGCTATGTTTAAACTTGGTTTAACCCTAATCAAACAAATGTCACTAGTAAGTGTTATATGCCTCCCAAATGGTCTGTAAAAATAATGTTATATTTTATAAGTAGGATTTTAAAGACAATAATGTTTTACCATGACCTTTGTGTGATCTTGACCTACAGACCTGGTTACTGCACTTGACACATCTTCATGACATGTTTCTCACTTGTGCCAAATTATTTTATGTAAGACAAAGTTAGAGACCAGTCATGAATCTCAAACAGACTGAAAGTATGACCGTGACCTTTGATTTACGCTTCTTGATCTTACATACTACACGTCTTCATGTCATGCTGATCAACTAAGTCAAATCCATTCACGCATGACAAAGTTTCAGACCGGACACGAAATCTCGGATGAACAGACAGATGATCACTATGATTTCTTTATGCCTCCCTAAGAAAATGATGTCTAACCCCAAGTGGATACCACTATGCCATGACACAGAGATTGTTAATGGTGATTTATAGCTTGATACTTTGCTTAAATAACTCTTTCACTTATAATAATCAACCTTGTTCATGTTACTTACTGAGTGCCACTTCTTAAGCTCATTCATCGTATAGTTTGCCTCAGTGAGAAACTTAAACCCGTCTAAAGTGGACATATATCGACATAGGATCATCACCCCTTTCTCTCCCAGATGTAGAAATGACGGCTTTGTCTTCACCAATGACTCTAAGTTCTCCTACAACATAAAATTAAACATGTCAAAGATTACCGATTACAATTAATACTATTATAACTGTTACTCATTAACGGGTTCACTGCAACCTCCAATGAGACAGTAATTGATTTTGCAACGCGACCAAAACTGGTTCTGACAAGTTTCACTTGTTCAGTTATATTAAAGGCAGCCTTTCACAAGGCAACAAATGGTTCTGACAGGTTCACTGTACAAAAAAAAACACTGTAACCTTCCATTAGACAACCACTGGTTCTGACAGAATCCCTGTAGCCACCAGTCACTGATTCTTATGAACAATGCTGCCATCAACCATTGGTTTGACTACCATTTTGTTTATTTTGTAACGGAGTAAATGGATTTCTGGTTGCCAGCTCTGTGTCAATCTTACATTGATTGCCGGGTATAAAACACATCCCCTAATGCAGTTCAAATCTGCAAATATTATAGAGGAATTCCGATTGCGTATCAACAAGAAGCGAAGACACCCATGCTCAGTCCCATTCTGGAAGGTATTTCCTGCATCAGAATTTAACATTGGTATGCATATATGTATGGTATAGTAATGTTTGTTCAGGCTTCAATGTTTATTCATGCATGGAAAGTGTTTACGCAAGGCTGCGCTAACCTCTATTTTGAACACCTAGTTGTAACCAAGTAAAATCATACAGGCTGAATTTCCGGCCCAAATATTGACATTCTTAAATAAACTACATTTTTTTTATTTAAGTATTTTTAAAAAATAAGACAAACATTAAAACTTTTTAAAAACGTCTTAAACCATTAATACGTCATCAAATAGTTTAATAAGCCCGAACGGAAATGGACGCCAATTGCAGCAGGAGTCACAGTCAAGGTACGTAGACTGGCTACTGTATGCAGGTTAACAGAATCACCGTAGCAATCAACCACTGGTTCTGACAGAATCAACCATCAACCACTGGTTTTGACAAAATCACTGTAGCTATCAACCACTGGTTCTGACAATCATTGCAACCATCAACCACTGGTTCTGACAATCATTACAACCATCAACCACTGGTTCTGACAATCATATTAACAACCATCAACCACTGGTTCTGACAGAATCAACCATCAACCACTGGTTTTGACAAAATCACTGTAGCTATCAATCACTGGTTCTGACAATCATTACAACCATCAACCACTGGTTCTGACAATTATATTAACAACCATCAACCACTGGTTCTGACAGAATCAACCATCAACCACTGGTTTTGACAAAATCACTGTAGCTATCAATCACTGGTTCTGACAATCATTACAACCATCAACCACTGGTTCCAACATGCTATGCTGAACAATTTAATGCAGTTTTTTGAAAAGTGGTCTATACATGTGGAAGTTACAGGGTGGACACAAAAGTGTTAACAGAAGGGTGAATTGACTAACAGACTAACAAATAGAATCAAGTAACCCTTTAGTCCCCCAAACTGCTTTACAACCAGTAAGTGATTAACAATGATAGATGGTAAGTATGCAAGCTTTGTTCCATATAAAAATAATTTCAATAAAGTTCTGTTTCCTTAACACATCCTCATTTCAGAACACCTTCGACCTATATCAGAACTCCTAACCCAAAATGATTTAATATCATAATTATTTTTTTTCTTACCAACAAAAATATCTATTTTCAACTTTTTTGTAACATCATTAATAATTTCTTTTTGCCACTTACTTTGACTTCACAAGCTTCATCCAATATACTAAGTGCTGTCATGGCAACACCCGACACTGGTCATACAACTGGCCAACTAACATCTCCATTCCCCACTGGTGGAACCCATGAACTTTTGCACGTAACAACACACGCATGAACTTGGTACTGTATAAACGCCCAGACTGAAGTGAAAGTTCAATAAAATTTGTCACACACAAGTTGACATCTGTAATATCACCTACTTGCTCATTTATCTATATTTATATCTATATATCTATATATATATATATATATATATATATATATATATATATATACACTTTTGTTTATATTGGAATCATTCAATTCATGCTTCAATGACATTGTTTTAAAGAACTTATTAACTGTGTAACCAACTGAGTAATGCACTGTGTTTTTACATCACTTTCAGCAATGTTCAATGCAACCTTGGAATTCTCTCAGTTCCAATAATCTACCAAGGATCTATCTTAATGTAACATGCTTCAACTTATTCAAGTAGGATCTGATTAGATCAGTTGGTAGCGCATCTATCAATCCAGGAGTCGTAAGTATGAGTCCCCATGCAGCCACAGTTTCTGTGATGACCGATGGATACTACATTGTGTCTCATTATCATTCGTCTCTCATCATCACAACTGATTCAAGTAGAAAAGTTATCAGCTACCTGCAGAGATGGTAGTACTTTAGTACTGGTTAACCTTCTAGGATCCCAGGAGAAGAGTTGTTAGGTTAACTGATATTATGTTAGCACTCGATGGCATAAAAATGATGATAAATATTCAACCCATCATCTATTCATTGATTAGGTAATGGTTGGGCATCAGATCCAAAATCAAAAGATTGCGGGTTCATTCCATTACCAGAACTTGAGCAAGTAACTTCATCTGCATATGATAAGTATTGGTTCTACTCAGAACAACAATGAACAAGATTGTACAAATTGTACGAACTTTCAACATCAATTATTAAAGAGGTCTAATGTGTTATTTGACGAAGGCCAAAAACTTGAACTACATCTTTTATTTCACAAAGTTCCTGATATTTTATGAGGAAAAGACAAATATTTACCTCAGCACCAGCACAGAGAGCTTTTGCGAGCACAGCACGAGCATTCCCATCTCTTCCATAGAACAGACTAGATGTGATCAACTTTACATAGCTGTCCTGGGGAGCTGACGTCACTATATCGAGTAAACTGGTAAATAAAATCAAACAAAACTATTACAACATCCCTTCTCTACTGTAGTACAGACTCAATGTCAGCAGAGCAACTTTACATAGCTGTCCTGGGGAGCTGAAGTCACTACATCCAGTAAACTGGTAAATAAAATCAAACAAAACTATTACAACATCCCTTCTCTACTGTAGTACAGACTCAATGTCAGCACAGCAACTTTACATAGCAGTCCTGGGGAGCTGAAGTCACTACATCCAGTAAACTGGTTAATAAAATCAAACAAAACTATTACAACATCCCTTCTCTACTGTAGTACAGACTCAATGTCAGCACAGCAACTTTACATAGCAGTTCTGGGAGCTGAAGTCACTACATCCAGTAAACTGGTTAATAAAATCAAACAAAACTATTACAACATCCCTACTCTACTGTAGTACAGACTCAATGTCAGCAGAGCAACTTTACATAGCTGTCCTGGGGAGCTGAAGTCACTACATCCAGTAAACTGGTTAATAAAATCAAACAAAACTATTACAACATCCCTTCTCTACTGTAGTACAGACTCAATGTCAGCACAGCAACTTTACATAGCAGTCCTGGGGAGCTGAAGTCACTACATCCAGTAAACTGGTTAATAAAATCAAACAAAACTATTACAACATCCCTTCTCTACTGTAGTACAGACTCAATGTCAGCACAGCAACTTTACATAGCTGTCCTGGGGAGCTGAAGTCACTACATCCAGTAAACTGGTTAATAAAATCAAACAAAACATTTACAACATCCCTTCTCTACTGTAGTACAGACTCAATATTAGCAGAGCAACTTTACATAGCAGTCCTTGGGAGCTGAAGTCACTACATCAAGTAAACTGGTTAATAAAATCAAACCAAACATTTACAACATCCCTTCTCTACTGTAGTACAGACTCAATGTCAGCACAGCAACTTTACATAGCAGTTCTGGGGAGCTGAAGTCACTACATCCAGTAAACTGGTTAATAAAATCAAACAAAACTATTACAACATCCCTACTCTACTGTAGTACAGACTCAAATGTCAGCACAGCAACTTACATAGCAGTCCTTGGGAGCTGAAGTCACTACATCCAGTAAACTGGTTAATAAAATCAAACAAAACTATTACAACATCCCTTCTCTACTGTAGTACAGACTCAATGTCAGCAGAGCAACTTTACATAGCAGTCCTGGGGAGCTGAAGTCACTACATCCAGTAAACTGGTTAATAAAATCAAACAAAACTATTACAACATCCCTACTCTACTGTAGTACAGACTCAATGTCAGCAGAGCAACTTTACATAGCAG